>CM071847.1:49403720-49971220 GCA_036507275.1 Sicyos edulis | reverse complement strand
GTCCCGCACATCGCCCTCTCTTTGCCACACGCTTTACCAATCTGCCACGCGGTCTTTCCATGACCCATTTGTTTCAACCATGTTTCCCTACATCGTATTCAATTTTTGTAAATGTGTCCATATTTTTCATCAATTATTATTATTATTATTATTTTAAGTGCAAATTGACGAGGCAACAAATATTATAGAGAAAGTATTATCTTCATCCAACTTGTTGTAATTGTAGAATTGAAATAAATGTTTATAAAATATTATTGGATTTAGTAAATTTTATTATAATATAAAATTTTAAAAGTAATTTTCGTATATGTATTTTTATTATTTTCAAGCAATTTTCATTCCGTTGTTTTCGATCAACTTAATTCGATTAAAGTTATCAGTTTCAATTAATTGAAATTATTGGTGTAAAAGTAAATTGTAGATCTATAACAAATCAAAGTGCAAATTTTAGATCTACTCTAAATCAAATCAAATTAAGATGAAAATAAAATAAAGTAAAGAAAGATGATGGAGAAGAGAGAACAAAACACACTGAATTTAGGTGGTTTGGAAACGTCTGTACTCCAGTGTTATGAATGTTTGATCGATTTACCATCAAAATGTTATTGTTAAGATTGTACAATGGCTCTCAATGGTGGTTAGAGTTTCTAAACTCTCTCACTCTCAAATAAGATGAACCCCCCAAATGAGATAATATATGAACTCCTAAACACATCTCTCATAATTAGTAAAATTAATTCTTAATTAACCTAAATTAAACATTAACTCATTTATGGACTAATACATGATGTGTAATTCACCTAATAATAATTGGTATTGGTGTCATCACTTTAATTATTTAAATCAATTTTCTAAAAAAGAAAACTATTTAAATAAAAAAAAATTGGCATATTTAGTTATTTTTAAAATTTTGATATTCTGCCATTTTTTTATTATTTTTTTATTATTCATGAAAAAATCCTTATTTTTATTGTATTTAATTTTTAATAATAAAAAAAGGTTATTGAAATCAATTTTTTATTTGTTTTTTTAAATTTTTTTTAAATTCAACCATTTTTTAAATTGGCCAAAAGATTTGCTGGCATTTGAGCTTGGTTGTTTGATGGTAATCTAATTCAACTTTATGATTTCGAGTTCGATCATAAAAATTAGTATTTGTCTCTCAACTTATTTGATAGTATTAGTTTCTGTATGTAGAGTTTGTAGCCCATTTTCCTAATTTGTGCTAAAAAATAGAAATAAAAAGTTTCGAATCGGTAAGCTTTTAATTACTAGATCACATGCTATCGTTGAAGCTAGGCTTGTTTGGAAAAATTTAAAAGTATAAACACCAATAATATAATGTTAAAACATTGTCGTACAAACCAATGAAGAATTAGTATCTTGAATATTTTGAAGATTTATATATTGTATTTAATCATCAGAACTTAGGTTAATACTAGATATTCATATCATGCTGTTACTTCTCTGCTTTCCTCGATTGAAGTGATCTTTGCACCAAGTCAACTAGCCTTATAATTTTAAAATTGAATGGAATGATTAATTAGGTATCCCCCATATATGCCTCGGGAAATTTTTATTTTAAATATTAAAGTTGGTAGCTTGCTTTCGAATATTATATGTCACAGGTAATGAACATTAATTTAAAATATATAACACTTTTTTAAAAGAATTATTTTAAAATGCAAACATGATTATATATTCTAATCGATTTTTTTTTTTATTTTATATAATTTGAATAAACTTATTCACAATCATAAGTGAAAAGAAAGAAAAAACATTCGATTGATCATTTAAACTATATTTTCCAACTTGATCTCGCCAATGAACATTCAATTCAATCATTGTTGATGAATTTAAAGATATAAGACACAACGTTTTGAGTACATGAATGTTTAATATTAACTTTTACTAAAAACATTATATGTAATAGTGTTTTAAGAGGTTCAATTATTGAAAGAATATGAAAATATGGTGGAAGGGACCATGTAACCAAATAAAAGTGGGGACTTTATCATGAAAGAAGATGTGGTGTTTGGTGCAAGGTCATTGATGATAAATTTTGAAAATTAGAGAAAAATTCAGGGAACTTGGAGAAGCACTTTCAAAGCTGGTGATGCACATATAAAAAAGTCTTAGGAATATGTATACAAAATAAAATAATAATAATAATAATAATAATAATAATAATAATAATAATAATAATAATAATAATAATAATAATAATAATAATAATAATAATAATAATAATAAGGAGCAATAGAAGTATATAGCTTGATAAGGATACAAATCTGGCCAAGCTAAATTCTGATTAATTCACATAATGTATGCAATATGTACATGATCCATTTACATCTAATATGGTTGATGTATAGATTTAAAGAGTTAGAACCGAACTTTTACTACATTAGTGAAAGGTTGTCACTGATTAGTGTGTATTCAATTGGTATACATAGAGATATCATCATGTAAATGGAAAAGAAGTTAAAACCGAATGACATTTCATATTTGAATTTAAGTATTGGGTTTTCTTCGTATTTTTGTATTTAAAATATATGTTTAGAACTTTCTATCTAATCTCATTAATTAGGTGAGTTTGAAATCTTAAAATAGGAACATAGTTCATCTTTTTCCTTGATCATAGATTGTAATTTCCAAGTAAAACTCATTTAACTCTTTCGGGGTTGTATTATCGATCATTACTTAAAAGGGGATTTCTCGTGCACAATTGGATTTTGAGATTTATTGTGCCTTTTGGATGATTAAATTAATTGAAAGGTTGCAACTCTTCACACAATAAGTATAATCGGAAAAAAAAAATTCTTCACAATAAGTAAACATTTTAAGTCGACCACTTGGTATCCATATTATAGCTCGTGTGATATCTTGTAAGACTTGATAATTAAGAGATTATAAGTTTGAATGCTATACCTCAAAATTCTAATATTGTTGAATTAAATTAAAGGCCAAAGATTTTAATGCACAGAAGAAAAATATTTATTTTGATTTCGATTTTCATTTTGTAAGAGTTCAAATAAGTTTATACAATATACTTCAATCATTCTGATTCTGATGAGACGATTATGTAATATTGCTACATCTAATTGTCAAGACAATTGTTAAAAAAACTAATATATTATAATTCTCAGTTATGTGGCCCTCCTAATTATTTAAACAATATATCATATTCATTGTTCATGATGACATGTTACCTAACTAATCATATTTGATCGTTTAACTAATAAATCACTCATTTAATCATACAAAATTATCTAGAAGCTTGAAGCTTATATGTAGCCAATTGTTTGGTTCATTCGTTTATGATATTTTGTTGCCCTATAAATGAACAAAATATTTACCTATACAAACTAGGCAATTATGAATTGAAAGTCTTAATCTCATAAATGAATTACGAATTGTAATTCCAATTTACTAGAGTTTCTTAAGAAATGTATAATCATATTCTTTCTTAACCATTGATAGGCTAATTATGGTCACAGTACCAACAATATATAATCGATCTAAATTTCCAGCAACTCAGATAAAAATATATTCAAGTCTTTTCCAAGATCCAATTCGTTCTCCAAATTAAAATACAGAATCAACAATTTGGAAACGATACGCTTAAAAATATAGATAAAAGAATCTAAATTAATAAGCAACAAGAACGATCATAAAAGTTTAAGGAAGAGAAATGGACAACAATTTATACCGGTTCACCCAGATGGCTACTTCCAGTTCTATGCTACCAATTGCAGGTTTCACTAAATTGATGAGAAATTACAAGAGTTCTACAACACTCTTTAATGGAGAAAAAATGCCCAAGAAGAAATCTCAAAAGAAAGCTCTCAAATCTCTTTTTTTTCTTCTCTGTACAAAACTCTCTCTAAAAAAACACACAACAAAGCTACTGCCTTTTTTTTCTTCTCTTATTTTTCTCTCACCAAATCCACACAGCAACAAACTGCGTTGCAGTTATTTTATTTTATTTTTAAATAAACAAAGAAAAACCACCTACATTTGTAATTTTGGCTCCATAATTCTTAACAACCATGACTTGCACTAACAACCCGACGTCGGTCACCATACATACTTCTTATACAGTACTATTAATTTGTATTTTCTTTTTTTTTTCTTTTTTACTATTTTTTTTTTTGTTGGATTAAGTTAAATAGGGGTGGGTGTGGAAAAACAAAAGCAAACATAACAAACAAACACTAGAGTGGTGTTGTTGAAACTTTATTAAAGTGAGCAATTAAAAATAGTTGATTCTGGTTCTCAATGTCGGTACCTATTTAATCATCTTCTGCTTTAAGCTTGTTTCCTAGATAACAAGACACCGAGACACAACCAGTACAAATGGTAGGAACAACACCGACTTTAATTTCTGACCTGGAAAATAAAAAAATAAAAAAGGTTTAATTTCCCTTATTCACATAAAATCCTTTTCTTTAATTTGCTGTTTCTGTATTGTTATCTATGAAAAACCAAACACTTTGACACATCCCATAAAGCCTCATTTCCATAACATTACAGCTAGCTGTTCTTGTGTAACATTCAAGTCCCACCAATATTGAAGTGCTTTTTTTTTAAAAAAAATAAAACTAATTATGATAATGATTTTTCTTTTTTAAGTGGGGGATGAAGGACACTGTTGTAAATTGTTGTTTTTTGTTTAACTATTGCATATATTCCAACAGCACATGCTTTCTCATCTTTCCATGTGTGTTTGTTTTGTCTCTTAAATCTTCATATATTTGTTATCCTCTTTTTCTTGGGTTCTTCCTTTGTACCTCTTTTTTTCTTTTAGTGGGGTGATTCTTGATTTAATGCTAAAGAAGGTACTATATAATAAAGATTAAAAGAATAGTGTTTATATGCAAAGAATAATTATAATGTATTCTTTGTTGTTTTGGTGGAAAGAAATTTGAAGATTAATTATCGACATTTAAGAAAAATAGCGTAAATTAAGCACACTCATCATAACATTGGTTGATCAATAAGAAATTATGATAGTACCATTTGTAAGTTCAACCATCAATTGGCAGAGCTAAATCTCTCTAGATGTGTTTAAATCATATTTTATTTTTCTTTGATTAATTAATTCTATTGGATTAGAGAACAATAAAGTATGGTTCAAATTAAGATGAGAGTAAAAAAGTGTAGTACTTTTTTATCATAATATATCACATAATAACAAGTTGGTAATGAATTTCAGTCTCAAATGTTATTAAATTAAATTTAAAAAAAACATATGTGAAATGAAAAAATAGATACCTAAATTTTTATTAAATTAAAAAATATATATATATATATATATATATATATGTGAAATGAAAAATAGATACCTAAATTGTTATTAAATAAATTTAAAAAAAAAACATATGTGAAATGAAAAAATAGATACCTAAATGGCCTGGTTTGAAAACAGAAGAGTTACTGATTATGAATATAAAATGTTGTTTAAATTTAGAATTATAAAGTGGTTATGACATAACCCTCATTTTGATTAGAGAAGCTTATGAGTAGCAGAAAAAACACTAACCAAATTTGGGATTATAAGTTGTGCATCTTATTATTATTATATTATTTTAGGTTAAAATTTGTGCATGTTGATATATAAAGTGTATTTTGCACTAATAAAAATTAGTGTTTTTAATTAAGAAGAAAAGACACTAACTAAATGCTTCTTCTAAGCTGTCTCTAATATTCTTCTCAAAATACATATCGAGAGTTACTGACGCAGTTGGTTATCTTGTCTGGTGTTAATCCATTTCAACTTCATGGTCACGAGTCGGTATTTGGCTCCCTCTATGTAGGGTTTTTGAATAGTTAAAGAGAAATTTTATATGAAGTGATATTTTCTTAATTATCAAACTGATGGATCAAGCTTTTAGTCTGCCCAAACTTAATTAGTAAACCCTAGATAATGACAAGTGAAACCAATTCCAACCTTCAAAATTGACCAAAATTTAATTCCTAATTAGAATCTTGTGTATTGAGCGATTGCCAAGCTTTTGCTCACCATCCACACAGGTGTAAAGGTATAAAATTAAATTTGATGCTACTTTTCATTCTTGCTTTGCCACAAAAATAATTATGCTGTCTTCTTTAATATATATATATATATATATATATATTTAACTTTCAAACAATTAATGGCAGATCTGCTTATAGCCAACAATGGTGAAACAACTTATGGAATTGCAAATAAGTTTTGTTTCATTTATTTAGGGCAAAAACCTAACCAAAGTCCCTAGTAATAAAGCAGTATCTTTTCATTCCCTTTGTTTCCTCTTCTTTTAAAGCAAAAAAGAAATTGAGGAAGAAGAAAAAAAAATGGAATTTGTTGATTTAATAGTGGCCAGCATAGGCAAGGCATTAGAAAAAGTAACCTATTTTACTAAAGAGGGAAAAAAAGGTCAATTAAAAAGAAAAAGGAACCGATATTATCATAAAAATACCCCTTTCCTTTCTTCTTTGCCTTTATTAAGAGAGGCTGCATATGAAGCTAGAAATAACATATTACGAGAATAATCCACCATTGAATAAATATATCAAAATTAAAACAAACAAATAAATAAAAAGGTTTTATAGATGTATAAAAAAATATATATATATAAAAAAACAAAAAAAATTCATTCATTTCTACATTTCAACCCATAAATGGATGATTTCTACCCAGGCTTCAATTAAGTTAAATTAATTGATGACAATCAATTAAATTTAATTTTTTGTGAAAAATAATTTATTTTCTAAAAATTGACAAAATTAAAATAGATATACTATAGCTTACTACCTACAGAAAAATTTACTTAAATAAAATATTCTCATACATGCATCATTATGAACCTATGTGGACTATGTGGTACAAAATTGGACATAATTTTTAGAAAATAACATTGGAGCTATTTGTTACTGAAGTTATTAATTTTATCAAAATTCTTCAATGAGTAATATATCATTTGTGCAAACTTTTTATTTTTCAATTAGTGAACCGTTTATGAAGATTTTTATTAAAGTTTGAAGTCTAGTTTGATAAAGTTTTGATACAACTTGACAAATAAGTAAAAAATGAAAATTTTCCCTTTTAGTGGAACAATAAAGAATTGGATTTACTCGTATTTTAAACAGTTTTTGAAGGTGTAATAAACTGTAAATGTTTTTAGTAAAAATTATATTGAAGAACAATGGTCATGGGGCAACCGTAGGGGTAAACTCCAATCTAAAATGTTTCGAAATCATAATAATCAAAATTCCATTTTGTCCCCAAATCTCTTTCAACTAGATTCTACGTGTCTATTTGGATTGAATGACCACAAAAATAAATAATTGGAAAAAAAAAAGGAGAAACAATTGGCTTCTAAACTAGTAGTTGGATTATCATCAAATGAGGATTTTAATATCAACTAACAATAATTGTGCTTTTTTTTTCTAGTTGTTTATCTTGTTTAAGCTCACATATATATCAAGGAGAGAGAATATACTTGTGGCTTATATGGCATCACTTGACACCATATTTTTTTTCATTCTAAAGAAAAATCAACAAAAAATTGTAAACAAAATTTATGACACCAAATAATATCATATCAATAACAAGTAGGGCCTCTCTACTTATTCATGAGGAGATAAGTGATTCTCCATGTATTAATAATGTACTGAAATATCTCGAATGAAGGTATATTTCTTAACTTTTGTTTTTCCTTTTCTATGTAAAAAATATTCTAACTAGTTGATTCAAAGCCATTCTCAATTAATTCTCAATACAATACAATCTATTCTTATTGAATGACATTATCTACGACTTATTAATCATAAGATTGTATATTCGATCATAGAATAAAAAATAGTAATCTCATTTTTTTCTTTTCATTAATGAAAATAATTTTGGATATAAAGGAATTAATTCGGTTAGAAGTGAAAAATGAGGCAAAGGAGGTCGGCATGTCGGGCAATACTAAAAATGAGATTAGACAGCCGTTGCTCTTTCCCTGCCACATGCAAAACATTTAATTCAAATAAATCCATTTATACGAACCAAGGAACATAGAAAAAAAAAAAAAACAAAAAAACATTTATACAACTTTCAACAAACAGCTCGACAAACCTCAACCTCTATTTATTATTATTATTTTTCCTTTTATTAAAGGAATCGAATGAATGCATTTATTGAAGAATAACTATGGCTTTTATAGAGCCTTGCAAAACAGAATAACAAACAGAATCAAAGAACAAATCAAACTCCTACAAAATAGCTATTTGATAACAAATAGAAAACTAATTCCTATTAATTAGCAATAACGTTGCAGACCAAGTCACAAATTCCAACAAATTCCTCCCCGTAAACTGAAATATGCTAAAACAGCATCAGTTTACTCAAGTTGTCGAACTCCAAGCATGTCTCTGAATTTCACAAATTGATCTAGCTTAATTGGTTTAGTCATTATGTCTGCCACTTGATCTTCAGTTCCGCAAAACACCAACCTCACACTCCCATTAGTTGATAAATTACGCAAGTAATGGTACCTGACATCAATATGTTTTGTCCTTCGATGCATAACTGGGTTCTTAGACAATTTGATTCTTTGGCGAATTGTCACACATGATATCGATGCACTCGCTGCTTAGAACACCTAGCTCCTTCAGGATTCCCTTAAGCCAAACACTATGACATGCACTTGCGATGAGTGACCACATATTCAACTCACGTAGATGATAGTGTGACAATTCCTCGCTTCCTTGAACTCCAACATATTGCCGCTCCATTTAGAAGGAAAACATAGCTGAAGTACACTTCTTCGTGTCGTCAATATCTCGGGCATAATCACCGTGCTGTGTATCCCAAAAGATTTACATCCTTACTCCATTTGTAATAAACTCCAACATCTAATGTGCCTTTTAAATATCTCGATTACCCTTTTAGCAATCAAAGATATGTTCTTCTTTTGGATCAGCCATATAACGAGAAATCAAGCAAACCACAAATGTTAAGTCGGGACGAGTTACCGTAAGATACATTAAGCATCCTACTAATTGTTTGTACAATGTTGCATCGACACTTATGTTTGCGACTTTGACAAGACAAGTGCGGGAACTATCAGATTCTTTACGGCATTACAATTCGACATATTGAACCTTTCCAATACTTCCTTAGCATACTTCTTTTGGCACGGATGAATTCCTCCTTCGTTTTGATAAACTTCGACTCCAAGGAAGAACTTCATTTTTCCTAAATCTGTCATCTCAAACTTCCGTTGCATTGATAACTTGAAACATTTGCACATATTCTCATCATCTCTGTGTAAATCAAATCATCAACGTAGAGACAAACCATCAACAATTTTCTTCCAATTCTCTTCAAGAACAAGGTGTGATCATAATTACTTTTCTCAAATCCTTCCTCCTTGAAATACCTCTCGATTTTCTTTGAACCAGCCCTCGGTGCTTGTTTTCAGCCGTAGAAAGCTTTCTTGATCGATAAACCTTGTTCTCTTCTCCTTTTTGACAAAACCTTCAGGTTGATCAACATATACCTCCTCGTTTAGTTCACCGTATAGAAAAGCACTTTTGACGTCAAGTTGATAGATGCACCATCCACGTTGAGTCGCTCATCGCTACGACTCGATTGTATCCCATCGAGCTCTTTGGTGCATAAACTTCATTGTAATCTACTCCACCTTCCGCGAATATCCCTTAGCGACAAGTCTCGCTTTACATTTGTCTACTTTGCCTTCTTCATTCGGTTTCGTCTTAAAACCCACTTGACACCGATTTTCTTTGCTTGATGCGGCAATGTCACAAGCTCCCATGTATGATTTCTTTCAATAGCTTGAATTTCAAGCTTCATAGCCTCGTGCCACTTCTTTTCCTTTATCGCTTCTTCAAAGTTTACAGGATCGTCATTGGAGATGTGAAAAGCAAACCCCTCATCGACTTCTTCTTCTTCTTGATTAAGTGTTCACTGTTTCATAATCGCGCATCCAAACGGCTCTCTCCTTTGTCTTGTTTGTTGTGGCAACTCTGGAGAAGATTCATCTATTTCTTGGATTTCTTCAAATCTGTCATTTGCTTCTTCATTTGAATCTCCTTCTCCATCAGTCTCTCCTCCTTCCGACTCTTCTGCGCAGCAATATTATCATCATCTCCCCAAGCCAACACATCCCGCTCTGCATTTTTGTACTTAAATTCCAGTCCCATTTTGCACCTTCTTCAAATATGACATCCCCGCTCACAATTATCTTGTTTGTTCTTTGGATCATACAGCGATAGGCCTTAGTTTCATCACTAACTCCAAGTAAGACGCATTTGAAACTTCGATCATCAAGTTTGGTTCTCTTCATTCGGGAATATGGGCATGTGCAATTGAACCAAATACTCTGAAGTATTCCACATTTGGTCTTATGCCCGACCACTTCTCCTCGGGAACCATGTCCTTGATTGCCTTTGTGTAATCGCGATTCGAACATGAGCCGTCCATCTAGCCGCTTCGCCACAACTTCTTGGCATCTCTTTCTCGGATAAAAGACACCGTACCATGTTCATGATGGTCCGATTCCTTCTTTCTGCAACTCCGTTTCTTTGGGGAGTGTAGCGGTATTAATTGTCGCTGATCCCGTTATCTTTGCGTAACTTGTTAAATTCATTTGACGTAAATTCTCCTCCCGGTCGATTCCGAGTCCACGTATGGTTGTTTTTGCTTCATTTTCAACAAGGTTTTTAAAATTTTTGAATGTTTCAAAACTTCTCGATTTATCTGCAAGAAAATAAATCCATGTCTTGCGAGAAAAATCATCTATAAGCACTAACAAGTACTTTTACCATTTGTGAGAGGTTGGAGTGATGGGTCCACAGAGATCTCCATGAATCAATTCCAGTTTGTTTGATGCTCTCCATTTGCTTTTCTTTGGAAATTTTTGCCGTTGTTGCTTCCCAACATTGCAAATCGTGCAAACTTTGACAACTTCCTTCATTTTTGGTAATCCTTCCACCATTTGTTTTTTTGCATAATTTTAATAGATTTCTTGTTCAAGTGCCCATACCTCTTGTGCCACAAATCCTCCAAATCTTCATCTTCTATTTTCAAACATCTGTCAACCAATGGCTTCATCTTTGCATGAACTAGGAACATGCGATTCGCCGTCATTTGTGTGTTCATTATCATGCCCCTTTGTTGATGATAGATTCTCTGAGTTCCTTCTTTGATTAAGATCACCAAGCGCTTCTCCTCTGTAGTTGTCCTATACTTAGCAAATTGTTGGTGAGATTTGGGACGTAGTAGACATTTGTCACGGTTTGTGTGATACCTTCAACTTCGAATCTAACATTGCCTCTTCCTTCAACTGCCATTTTTGAACTATTTCCCAACCTGACAGTGTGTTTGAAACTTTCGTCAAGCTCAATGAACCATGTTTTGTTCCCTGTCATATGATTTGAGCACCCGGAATCGAGAAACCAAATGCCTTCTCCTTCAACTTTACTTTTCTTTGTGTACGCCATCAATAGCAGTTCTTCCTCCTCGTCAAATTCAGCATAATTAACAGCTTCTTTTTCTAAACCCGGACATTCAAATTGATAATGTCCTTGCTTTCCACATCGAAAGCAGTTGATGGCCGACCGGTTCACAAAAGATCTACTCTCTTCCCCGTCCTCTAGAGTAACTTCTTCCTCTCTCAAATGTCCCTCTGCCTCTTCCTTGTCCATACCTTGGTACATTCTCCACCTGCAAAACCTGCTCTTCACTCCTCTTATCAATCACCTTTTGTTCATGTACAAGCAAGGATGCTTGTAATTCATCGACTGTTAATTTGTCAATGTCCTTGGATTCTTCAATTGAGCATACTATGAAGTTGAATTTATCGGTGAGACTTCGAAGTATTTTCTCAACAATTTTGACATCCGGCATATCTTCTCCGCAATTCCTCATGTCATTAGCATTAGACATAACTCTTGCAAAATACTCGGAAACACCTTCTCCTGCTTTCATCTCTAAAGTTTCAAATGTTCTCGCGAAGTCGTTGTAGCTGAGCTCTCTTCACTCTAGCATTTCCTTGATACTTGAGTTTCATTGAATCCCACAATTGCTTGGCAGTATCTTTTTGAATGATGGTTTTCAGAATACTCTTATCAATGGATTGAAAGAGGTAATTCTTTGCTTTGAGATCTTTGATCCTTGCTTCTTCGATTGCCTTTTGTTGGGCTGCGTTTAGTGCTTCGTTTTCCTTTGGTTCCTCAAAACCAGATTGAATAACACTCCAATATTCCTTGGAACGCATGAGATTTTCCATGACCAAACTCCAATGCTCGTAGTCTCCATCAAATTTAGGAACACATGGTGTAGCAAAGTTTCCTGAATCACTTGCCATTTGTTCAGTGTTTTTCCTCTCAAACACTCAATTTGTGTATTTATTCTTTCAGATCCTTATTTGCTCTGATACCAAATAAAGGAATCGAATGAATGCATTTATTGAAGAATAACTATGGCTTTTATAGAGCCTTGCAAAACAGAATAACAAACAGAATCAAAGAACAAATCAAACTCCTACAAAATAGCTATTTGATAACAAATAGAAAACTAATTCCTATTAATTAGCAATAACGTTGCAGACCAAGTCACAAATTCCAACATTTATGTCCATAAATATCCATCATTATTGAGTGTGGTTCATTCAGAAGTTTCGTAGCTATCTTCTCTTTCTCCGTTTCATGATGCTTCATGGGATCAACCCTATACTCACAAAATTTTCTTTTTACATGTTGGATGATGGAGGATAGAATTTTGTCAAATTACTTTATTAGACATGAAAATTCAGACATTTACTAGGGAGGTTTATCAATGTTACATGTTGATCTCAAAGAGAATAATAATAATAAAAAAAAATCAATGTCGTCACAGATCTAGTTTGGATTCTTGTGTAGCAATAGATCATAAAATTTCTTGTATCTCAAGCTTATAACTTTCACATATATGCTCTCTTTATGTTTTTCAAAGAAGCGTCTTTTGATTCACTACTAAAAAAACCACCTTCAATGACACTTCTAAAAATGCAATTTTAGGAGAATAAAAAAAATTAGAGTCATTAAAAGCATAAAAGCGGAAGAAAATTTTCATTTAGAATTTTAACAAAATTATGATTATTATTTAGAGTCATGAATGCAATTTTGTTTTCCCTCTTTGCACTTAAGTTTTTTCTAGGGTTATTCATTTCCCTTCACGCCCGATCAGCCTCATTTTCCTTCTCCTTCTTTTGCAAAATTGAAGCCTCCATGAAAGTCTTCAATCAGCCGCTAAAAGTGTAACCACCATGGAGCATTGAACCATGACCGTCGTCGTCAACCACCATCGCTAGGGTTCAATGGTATTTTGATTTTCTTTTGATTTCTTTCCATTTTTAACCGTTCCTTTCGATTCCTCCCTATTATAAAATGAGTTGAGTTAGCAGAATCCTAATTTATTTTACACAGTAGCAACAGCAATCAACATAAACTTCTTTATATTCTCAAATATTGTTGTTTGTTTGTTTTTCCATTGTATCCATCACACAATCAACATATTGCACAGTAGCAACAGCAGGGAAACCTTCAGAATCCTCCTACACATAAATTTCAATCAAGAATCTTACAGACAACCCATAATTTTTAGCCAACACAAACCACCAGAAAGATAACACCAAATGGGAAAAATGAATGTTTTCTTATAAATTAAAGCATTGCTATTTAAAAAACAGAGAAAATAAATAAATTGAAATAGAGATGCATACTCCAAACACACCAGCAATAGCATCTGTTAGACTGCTAAAACTCAAAGGTGACTTTGGTGTTAACCAAGGAAGACCACTATTCTGCACAAGACACAGATCAAAATGAAAATTTACATAAACACTTTGAAAAAAAATCCTTGAATATAAATTTGGAGAAAAAGAAGAATATGGGTGTAACCGTCCATCCACGAGGTCCTTCTGCACCATCTTTAATTGCAAAAGTAGCTTTGAATCCATTTACAACGATCAACTCTGCGACGAGTTCAGAGTTCCCATCATATCTGTCTTCCAGCAAAACTTAAGCGGATCATTATCAAACATTATGATCATAATAACCATGATTGTAGACTACGGATGGTTTCAAATTTCCATAGAAAACTTTAATATACATTCTTGCTTTCACTTTCCAAACTTAAATATTTTGATATCTGTTTGACTTCACAAACAAAATTGGAGGGTAAATGCATCTTAATTGATTTGTGAACAAAAAGAACAAAATTGAAATATCTTCAACTTAGTGATTTAGTATAGCTAGATGGTACCTATTAGTCCTGTCATTGTTTTAACAATTAACACAGTAGTTTATATAGTTAACTTTTACAAACCATCAAAGCAGGCAATAGGCTAAATTGGTCATTTGCTAACTCTAGTTCAAAGTCTTACTTGTCCAAGATGAACAATGTGGTATTTTGTGGCTCCTTGAACTTCAAAGCAAGCTTCTTCAAGAAACCAGGCTTATCGTCACCTTTGTAAGTAATAACCACAGGCTTTTTGCCCAACTTTTTAATATCAGGGCTACCTACTTTCCTAAGTTCAACCAGCTCTCTAATATCAAGTAGTTGAGCACTATTATGATCCCAAAAATTACACAATCACCTTTGTAAATTTGTTCCTTTTGTTTTCTCACATTTTATGTTGCTTCTATTTCGTTCGAGACACGAAACTCGTGAAAACGCGCTTTAGGCTGCGATTTGTGGTTCTAGGGCGTTCTCCATCTTTCTTCGAATTTCTAGGGCACAGAATTTCTTCGACTACATAAGAGGTACGATTTCTCTCAATAGTGCTCAGTCTTGATTGTCTTCTTTTTTGCAATTTAGATTTGTGTTTCTCTCATTATCTTCTTACGATTTTTGCTTCTCTCATAAGAAGTTTACAATTTGTAGCTAGTTTTAGGGTACTCAACTTAACATTTGTATGATGCCTATTTTCATGCTATACTAATCTATATTTTTACTCTCAATTTCTATTTACTGCTTCATCTACTAGGAATAAAAAAAAATCCCCTGTTAGAATTTTTGTTTCTCTCATTAGAATTTCTATTTCCATGCTATACTAATCTATATTTTATTTTATTGTTGTAAACTTCTTTGTTGTTTTTCTCCATTTTCCTTGCATTTTTCTTTTCTATTTTGACTTTGTTAGATTGGATTCAAGATGAGGTTAGAATGCAGGTGTATGAGGAGACTTTGCAAGTGGTGTGTGTTAAGTGCTTATTAAATTAAAAAAAAAAAAAAAGAGTTGGAATTTAGTAAGATAATGCAACTTCACTTAAATTTCAACAGTAATAATGTTTTTTTTTCTTCAAAGGAGCTAAACTTTTCCCCCCTTAAATTACCAATTACACAAATTTCATATTAGATGGAGATCTCAACCCCACTTAAAATTATTCTTTATCTCATCCAGGTTAATCTATTTTTATGAGAAGTACTAAAAAAATCAATATAAATTAATAAACAAAACAAAAGACTAGAAATACAAGATACATTGATTCATCTATTTTCCTCAATTGGATACTTCATTGTGTCTGCTTAGATGTTTTTTTCCATTAAATCTATTTAGGTTTCACTCCACTAATTTATGATATGTCGAGAATCACAATAGGCCAATTTTTCATACCAAGCTCAATAAAATTGGTAATTTTTACAAGAGGGTGTACAAAAACTCTTTTTATTTTATTTTATTTTTATACTTGTATTCATCCAAAATCTCTTGTGTTTATTCTTTGCAAGTTTTACTTATCATGATTGGTTTAGTTTACAGGAATGCTACTTTTATTCTATATAATTATAGTTCTATTAGTAGGTTCGGCATTTTCACGATCACTTGCCTTGAAGCTCGCAATGATCTTTGGTCCTTCAATTGCGATTCAGTATATGCGGTTTTCAAATCTCTACATTGTGTTTTATTCTAGTGAATTCTCTATAGTGGTGGCATGTGGGTGCGGTAAAATCTTCTTAGAGGCAATTGGTGGTGTGGTTGTCCTCGATCAATCTTTGTCTTCATATTTTGCGAGTATGATCAACACTAATAACTCATATTTTCTTTGGATTAAGGTGAATTTCTTATCTTTTAATATTTTGAATCCAATTTTTCTTTTTGTGCTTCTTCTTATCTTTTTTCACTTCTTGTTAAGAGTTATGTAGCCAAGAAGGGTAAACATTTCTTTTCTTCTATTTTTCCAAGTTTTGATTTCTTTCGAACCCTTTCTCTCCTTATCCTCGTTCGGTGAGTTGTTCGCACCAACCTCTTACAACTTTGCTCTTGAGTACAACTCTTTTGAGTACTTCTCTACTGGTAGTTGCACGGTATTCTTTTTCTTTGGTTTATAGGGCTTTGTTTAGAGTCATTAAAAGGTGTACAATTTATACTTGAGTTCTCTTCCTCTGTTTTTCTTTTCGATTTGTATTCGTGTTATTTTTTCTCTCTTGCTTAGGGTTTAGAGCTTGTTGTGTAGAGAGCTAGTGCCATTAGTTCAGTTTGAACTCATTTCTTTTGTGATGAGCAGCTAAAGAAAATGGCTAATAAGCTCTTTTTTGGGTTGATTTAGATGGAGAGCACTATTGATGCACATCCGACATTTTTCAAAAATTTTTGCGAGGTATGATATAACATATTAATTTTTTTATTGCATTGTTTTTTAATATGTTTTATGTGTAATGCTAATATCAATCCTCTTTTTTCTACAAATTAGTTGAGTTTCAAATTTTAATTATGAGATAGCTTCAACTTAAGATTGCATTGTATATTGCATGAAGTTTTAGTCCATGTAACTAAAGTTTTAGTCCCAACTACAACAGATTTTGGCAATCAAAACACGAAAAACTCTTAACGAGGTTAGATTACTCATCTATCTTTAAGTTTGCATCGTAAATTCCAACAAATTTCAAGCTGCTACTATGAGACTTAGTTAAATGTTGAAAATCTGAATTCTAACTCTTGGAAGTTTTTTCTGTAGTTTTAACATTTATGAATTAAGGTTTAAGGTTTAAGGTTTGGTTTTGGTATAAAGGACCCTTTTGATAAGTTAATAGCTCACGGCTATCAAAGCTCTAATTTACATACTCTGTTTTAGAAACCAATAGTTTGTGGTTGTTGGACCAAGAAGCATTGATTATGCTTGAGATTTCCATTATTTATATAAAAATGAAAATATATTAACTTATTATATTGTGAATGTCTAAATGGTAATCATGACCCATATAACTAACTCTTTCATTCATTTAATTTGATATTCAGAACAAACATCACCCATAGATGGCTATTACTTTACAAATTATCACATGCATCGTTACAATTTTAACCTATATTTATCTTAAAATAGAAAACATAATTTGACATTTTTGTTAGTTTGTATTCTATTGCTCAATTTTGGTCTTTATCCATTTATCTAATGACCAAATTTTTAGAAATGGACTTTAGAAAACATTTGCTTGTTCAGAATAGGGTGATACTACTCTAGGCTAATCTCTGTTAGTGATTTTTCTTGAGAAGAATCATTTACTTGTGAGATATTATTTATACAAGGTTCACAAGGATCTCCAACTTAAGTTTAGTGTTTGGAATAAATGGACAGTTGCTATTTGATATAAATGATAAATATATTATTAATATTTATATTCTCTAGTGCAACTTTTATTTCAAACCTTTATTACTACAATGTGTAGGTACTTTGTTCAAGGTGAAGAATCATTTGCATCTACAGTTATCGTGCAAATTGTCAAATCACGTATACTTTGCACAAGGGATAGCAGACTATGCTTCTTTGTTATATTGTAAACTTTTTAGTTTTCAAACTTCGTGTAGACATTTTAAGAATTATAAAATTTATTGATATTGATTTTTTTCAAATTATTTAGTCATATATCAAATAATATTTGTTGAATAAGATTTGTGGGATGCATATTATAAATATTTCTTGATGTAAATACACAAACAAAACAGTTGTAAATAGACATCAAACAGTGACATGAAAACTAATAAATTGATATAAATAAATAGTCATATCACATAAATTGATGACTATAAAAAAATGTCAATATATAAGCTAGCTATAATGACAATATTAACATGTCATTAATATTCCTTCAATGACTATATATGTTTGTCATTAATGGTTCAACCATGACTAAAATAAAATGTCATAAATGACTCAATCATGACTATATATGTGTCATTAATAGATCAAACGTGACTATGATAAAATGTCATAACTAGTTCTACGATGAAACTTGAAAATTGTCGTTATTAATTCATCAATGACTCTATATATGTGTCATTAGTGGTTCATCTATGACTCTAATATAGTGTCATAATTGATTCTATCATGACACTTTTACTATAGTGTCATGGTTGAACCTTACGTGACAGCGGATATAATGACTCTTGATTTTAGTCATGAAAGGTGTTCATGACTATAAATTATAGTCATGAAATGTGCTTTTTCTAGTAGTGATTTATGATACTAAAACTAATTAACTTTCGTCAAGTTTCTTCTTCACTTCGATATATATTATTAGGTTTTGGCTCATTGTCAAATTTGGTGAAAGAGAGGAATAATATACCTATTTTTATAATAATATTACATAAAATCTTCTCAGTTTTTTAACAAATGATTTTCAACATATATCTCAAGATGGTGTTGGGTAAATTTTTTATTTTATTTTATTTGTGAATTTTCAGCTCAGTTTGCATGCACCTCGACTAATATCACGAGATATATTATTTGATCCTACAATATTTGAATATCAAAGAAATTCATAAGAACTTAATTATTTGGTATGTGGCTACCAAACATTGAATCTATCACATTTTTAAGCATCCTAAGGTTCTTTTTACCACTAGGATACTCCACCATAATGATTCACTTTCGACTAACTAACTTTGGATCCAAAATCAATTTTATGCTATTATAAATGGATAACTATTTGATCAAAATTCAATTTTATGTTGTTAGATAATGGAATAACCATTTGAATTTAATAAGTTTTAAGTGTAGACATATGTAATGAAATTTTTAGATGAAAAAAGTAATTCACATATTTTTTAATATTAATAAATTTTATCATTCTTTAAATGTGTAATCCACCAGGCAATATGACTTTCAACATCTAAAAAGGTACAATAAACTAGAGAATTTTAAAGGAATAGATGAGGATAAAGAAATCCATTATCAAATACACCTTAAACTCTTTTAAGAAAGATTGAAGTAGAAGGAACCAAATTCCAAAAGTAACTTTAGTTTAGAATACATATTCATTGAATTAAAATACAAAACAATAGGGTAGCTTTCCAATAAAAGTGAATTAAATTAGAAAGAGAATGAGAGGGGGAGAAGTAGAGGCCTCTGGCAAAGGGGTTGGTGTCCCACAACGCATGTGGGCCCCCATCATGTGGGGTTGCCCTACAAATCCAACGCTCCAGATCTCTCCTCACTCATCCCTCTCAACGAATCTCAACCGTCCATACTCCCCTTCCACCATATAATCGTGGGCAGCCTCGCCCCTGTCCCACTCTTGTCCCCCTTTGCCTCAAAGTTGCTGCCACTGCTACCGACAGCTTTCCTTGCCTTTGTCCTCAATTCAAACCCAAAAATAAATAATCAATTTTTTTATTAAAAAAAAAAACCCATTTTAATTTTAAGCATTGTCTATAAAATACAGCCATTTCCCTCTTTCTTCACCAACCAATTACTCATTCCATTTCCTCCAAAAAAAAAAAAAAAAAAAAAAGAAACTCAAACTTTGACCAAAAATTTGCAACAATGGCATTTGAAAATAGCCTAAACCTCGAAGCGACGGAGCTCCGCCTTGGACCGCCGGGCGTCGACGACAACAAACAAGAATCTCAATCACTCCGAATCAACAACAACAAAAGATCATTATTATTGCCGGAATCCAACCAAAGCTCCTCCGCTTCAAATATAGCCGTTTCCGATGCCACCCTCGAAACCCCACCTCCTTCCAAGTAATTTCAAATTCAAATCTTTTTTATCTCTAATGAAGAAATTTCTAATCTTGATTGGTTATTAAATTTTATTTCCTTTTGGGTATGTTGGGTAGGGCTCAGATTGTTGGTTGGCCGCCGGTTCAATCGTTTAGAAGAAACAGCCTTCAAGGGAGGAAGACGGCGGCGGCCACGGCGGCGCCGGAGAGTGCTGGAAATTATGTGAAAGTAAGCATGGATGGAGCTCCTTACTTGAGGAAAATTGATCTCAGTTTATACCAAAACTACCCTCAGCTTCTTCAAACTTTAGAAGACATGTTCAAATTCACCGTCGGTATGTTGTTTTAAAGATTCAATCTTTTTCACATAAGGTATTATTTTTCGTTGAGATTTGTAATAAAATTTTTATTTTTATTTTTGTTTAGGTGAATACTCTGAGAGAGAAGGCTACAAAGGATCTGAATATGTTCCAACTTATGAAGATAAAGATGGTGACTGGATGCTGGTCGGAGATGTTCCATGGGAGTAAGTTTCTTTTATTATTATTATTATTATTATTATTTGTAAATTAAAAGAAAATTTCAATGTTTTTATGTGAATTATTGATCTGACATTTTGAAATTGGTTTTTGATTTACAGAATGTTTATGTCGTCCTGCAAGCGGTTGAGAATCATGAAAGGATCTGAAGCTAAGGGATTAGGCTGTGTTGCATGAAAAAGATTGAAAGCTTTGTTCTTTAACAATAAAAAACATAGAAGGATTTCAGAGATGGAAATTTTGGGCTTGGGTTCTCGGGGAAGAAGAAAAATTAGAAAAAATTAGGATTGTTAATATTAAAAGTTTTTTTTTTTTAGGATCTTCCTGGTTCAAAGATGGAGTTTTTTTTTCTATGCAGCTAAAAAAAAAAAAAAAAAAACCAGTTGGGATTAGGGGAAAAAAAAGGATTTTGCTAAGAAATTTGGATGAATTTGATGGATATTTTGATGTTATATGGTGCTGCATTTTGATCATCTTTGTGGGAGTTAATTGTGAGTACTGTGTCACATGTGGATTTTGTCCAATATCATTATCTGCACAGAGCAGAAATGGTTTTGTTTTGATTATAATTTTTTATAGTAATGTAATTGGATGAAAATATTATTGATCATGTTCATTATTTCTTCTCTCTTTTTTTTTTGGATTTTTGTTTATTATATGATGTGAATGTTTGTTTGTTGAAATCAAGCAATGCAATATATTTTTTTTATTTGATTCTTCGGATTATATAAGAAAGTTATTAATATCGTAACTTGAGCATACTCCAATCTTGAATCGGAGAATCGATGAATCCTGACCCTGTACATTGAATTTTAATTTTTGTTAACATCTTAAATTTTAATTTGGGTAAATTAAAGAAATTAAATTCATTAATTTTGATAAGAACTTTTTCACATTTTCACTTTATTATACATGTACTGCAATTTTTTTCTCTCTTTGATGTGGTTAATTGTAGTTTGTTTTCAGTCGTTTCGTTTTTCTCTCGACAAAAATAGTTATTTTCTTATCTAAAGACTGTCGAGAAAAATTTGATCAGATAGTTTCTTACTTCGTTATATAAGAACTTTGTTATGAAAAAAGTAATCAACAATCGATGCGAAAATAAAGAAAATGTGAAGAGAAGAAGAAACACACTAAATTTACTTGGTTTATTAACGTTGTATTAGCTAGTTCACGAGTAAAAAGAGAAAATCAATTATATTAAGGAGAGCGAATTACAAAATACATAATATTATCTTAATTGGCTAAACTTTAATTCAAATTTATATGTACGCCCTTATTAAATCTTATTACAAAATATATAATCATAAAAAGCATCGGGCATTCAGCATTCAACGCCTATCTTAATAAACTTGAATGGGACTTAATAAATAAAATAGGAAAAGTATAAAAGAATCGTAGCATCGGTTGTCCGGAAAATAATTTGAACCAGGCAGTGAGAAAAATAACTTTTTAATTTTTTAGTTTAATTTTATTTTAAAATTGAACAACTTTAACCGGACTTATTTTGAGCGTTTAAGTCAATGTTAATCAAAATTATGATTAAATTAATTTATATATTTTAATATATTGATAAATTGTTTATTTCAAGCCCGAAAATCAGTATTTAATTCTCATATTATATGAGAGTAGTTGTGCCTTCTATGTAAAGTTTGTCGGTCCCCTTCCCTCAATTTGTATTCAAATTTTTGTAATACTCGTGCAGATTTAGATTTTTATAAAAGAATGGGAGCAAAAAACTTGTTTTTGGATATGATTTTTGTTTATATATATATAAATGAGTTAGAGACGATAACTTATTTAAATGCAGATTTAAAATGAATTTTTTTTTCGAGGAGTTAAAAATGTGAGTGAATCAAAATGAGTTATTTTGATATATAGTTTTTTTCCTTTTCTTTGAGTTAGAGACAATAATTTTTTTTATTCTTTTTTACATATTAGTTTTTAAAAATCAAGTCATATTTGAGAAACTAACAAAATCGATTTCAAAATTTTATTTTTGTTTTTTATATTTGGCTAAGGGCATTTTTTTTTTCAAATTAAATTATAATTGAGGGGATAACTTTTTGTTTTTCAAGTCTTGCATGATGCCCCTTAGAATTCAGCATTTGACTAAGATTTTTTTGGTTTTTTTTTTAGAATATTTGACAAAGAATTTAAATGCTATAAAGGGAGGAAAAAACTATAGATAAATAGAGTGAAATCATGTTAATATTAAAAAAATAATAATAATAAATATTTATATCAAACGAGATCTAATAATACATTTTGAACCATTTTATGATTCAACTTAAGTTTTTTGTTTTTTTAAAAAAAATTAATATTAATATGATACTAAACTTCTAAAAACTTATTCCTAAGGTGAGAATATAATGATAGAGCTCCTACTTAAATTGCACAAAATTCTTCTAGTAAAAGATATTATTTGTTTAGGTAAAGAATAGAATTTCTTACCAATGAAAATAGAGCTCTATTGTTATATATCTTGTATATTTTAGTAATTAAGAGCTTGTAGGGTTTGAGTTTTCTACTTCTAAAAGACATTACTACTCTCAAATAATATAAGAGTCAAATATCGATTTCTAGACTCGAACATATGATCGTGGAGTTGAAATGAATTAATATCAAATAAGATAATCAACTGCGCCACCGACCCATTCAGTTACTCTTAAATATTGTTGAATTAAAAAAAAACTTTTTTTATACATTTTATACTATCCTTTAAATTCTTAGATTTTATAACTATTTTCTTTACATATGGCAAACATAGACTTTCTAAACCTTAGATTTCTTTTGACCAATTAAGGTTGTCTAGAAAGAAGATGGAAACTAAAGTAAAATTTTTCTTGTTGAAAATGAGCTTTTGTTTCTAATGAGATGAATTTGTTGGGCAAAAGCCATAAATATATGTTTGGTTTGAAGTGATAGCTCTCAATAAACACACACACATGACATAATGATTGTATTAAAAAAGCACACACCACCATTGTGTTTAGGTTAAAACAACTCCTTTTTCTTTTCTTTTTTGTCTGCTGTTCCTTTTTCTCTCATTTTTTATTACATGTACAAAAGAAAAAGTATAATTATAATATTAAAGTACTGTCAATATTACCAAAAAGAGACAAAGCAACAAAATTTATTAGGTTTAAATAAAATGGAGAATAAATTCTTTAATTTTTCAAAATTAGATTAAAAGTAAATTTTCCATGAACTGATCACCGATAAATTGCACAAACCTAAACCAATCAATCAAAACACAAAATATATTCCAAGCAACACAAATGCTTATCTATAAGGGTGTGTTTGGGCCTCCATTAATGTAAACGGTCGAGTTGGTTATAATAATCCAACCGATATTTACTCCACAATTTATTATAAACGGTAGCTACCTAAACTTACGTGCCCGTTTATCTAAACCTACGTACCAAGTTATCTAAACCTTACATATATTAATTTTTGTTACATAACTAGTCTCTCAAACACCATTTTACCATTATCCATGTTATAATAACTTGCCCCTCAAACACCATTTATAATAACTCACCGTCAATCATAACTCACCGTTTATCATAACCAAACCGGTACTCCAAACACACCGTAAAGGATGTAACATATGAAACCTACTCACAAACAGTCTTAAACAGCAAGGTAAAGTCCGGATTTTTTTTTTAATTGAAAGGGAAAAAAATGAATAATAATTTTAAATTAACAAGATTAAAGTAAATCAAAAGCTTAAAGTTAAATCATCTACTAAACCACACATGTAAAAGCTGTAAGAATTAATTGATAATATGGATTTAACAAGTTTAGATTTAAGTTGATGAAATATCACCATTGAAGGGTTCATTTTTAATTATTATTGTTTTAACTCAAGTAAAATATAAGTTAAATTTTTAATTTCATCTCAAATAACTATATATATGAGAAAGTTTTTAACTTATGGCTTTGTGTAAGTAGTTTTATTGTTGGGCATGACCATTTGTTTTCAAAGCTTTTTTTTTTACGGATTGTTTTCAAAGCTTTTATTACTATCATTTTAAATATTACCAGTCAAATAAGATAGTTATAATTGTTTCTCAAAAAAAAAAAAGATAGTTATAATACATCTTTCTAGCTAAGTCAAGTATTTTGACCGATTTCCAATGTCTTGTTGTTAAGTTTCTTGTTTCTATGGGCTTGGGAGAATTTTAAGATATTTTGTCACATTTTATAATATATTGATTTTCTGGGACGCTTTATACACCTAATTTTTTTTTCAGCACATTAAGTTTACTATTCCATTCTTAAAACTCAATTGAAATAGATCAAAATTTTAAAGTTAAAATCATAACTCTCTTTCCCAAATTCAAACATAACTCAAGAATTTGAAATTATTCATTAAAAAAAAATTTGCCTCTCCCTGAAAATTTCTCCGTTTTTAAAATGGCATATATACATATATTTTAACGAGACAACAATTTTTTATTTTTTTTTCATGAAACCAAATGGGACAACAATATAATATGTTGAAATGAAACCAAACAAATCCCACCATTTAATGTCAAAGTTTGAGCCACTTCAAAAGAAAACCCACCAATTAAAAGTGTTACATTATTAAATATAATTTTATTTTCAGCAAATCTTATCGAGCAACGAGCATATATTTCGAAGTTTGTAAAAAAAAAAAATCATTATAATATTCTGGTTATGAATTTGAACCTTTTTTTTTTCTTTTTTTTAAATCTCCTACATTGCACTCTCAACTTTTATTCATATTTTAATTTATCCTGTTTTTCCCCTCTTTTCATATAGCTCTGTCAATTTTCTTTTTATTTTATTTTCTGAAATTGCAGAATGCACTGAATGTGATTCTGATTCCTAAGCTAAATTATATATATGCGACATTTTCGAGGTCATACTTGGGTAAGAATCTTAGAAAATCTATTGGGTTTTAATGTAATAATTTGTTGTCTGTCTGTAGATTAAGTTAATTTATCCAAAAAGCATAATCCGACATAATTAATTAAAACTTCTAATTCAATGTAATATTGGGTTCAGTTAAGACGTATTTTAAAATAAAAACGCAGGATTCTCAACATTCATTGTATTAAGATTTCTATAACCTTCTATTTGAATAAAAAATTTGGTAACAATATATGTTGACAAAGAAGTTTGAGCAGCTAAACAAAATTGAATGGCAAGAGCTATATATTAAAAAAATAATAAAAAAAAGAGAGAAAGTGGAATGTTTTTTTAGACAATATTTAAAATTGAAAAATTCAAACATGTAAATTCTTGGTCGAAGATACATGTCAAGCATTATCAAACTAATCTTACACAAAAATAAATTATTAAAATCTAAGAAAAAAAATGATTTTTTTTTTTTAATTCAACAATAATTTAGAGAAAAGAGTTCAAACTCCTGATTTCATTTTGAAAAATGATGTTTTTTTAATATAAATTGGATGAAGAGAACCACAAATCCTATGTAGAAAACACTACTATTCCCAAATAAAGGAGAGCAAATATCGATTTTAGAATTAAACGGTGGTATTAAACTATATTACCATCAAATAATGAAACTAACAAACTACCCAACAATAAAATTCATAATCTTATTTTGACAGAATCATGTTATAGTATAGTAAATAGTATAATTTTTCCAACCGTCTAGTTTTTCTGTCCATTTGTCATGCTAGATAAATTTAATAATTTCTCTATTAAGTAAGCCATAATAAATAATACATAGAATTACAATTCAAAGTTCAATAAAAATTGGAACTACTAAAAATTACAAACTGAACAAACAAAATAATCCAGATTTGGACACACATTTGTAAGTTCATTTATTCTATACTTACAGGGTTTTTAAAAAAAAAAATAAAAAAAATAAACAAACTCCTCGAGCTATTTATTTTCAAGATGGAACTGCCCATGATCATCAACCATTCCTCCATTAATCACAAATCAACTGGAAAATAAACAAATAATAAAATAGATATTCATTTCATTTGGTCCGTCCATCGCTGGACGAATGATGTCAGATCAACTGGTCAAAACTATTCACAATCAAGAAGTCAACAAGCAAATAAAATAAATCAGATTTCTACAATGTGAATAAATTATCCATCCCCTTAACCTATAATCAAACAAAAGCAAATCTGGCTTTTGTTAAAAAAGGTTATACTACCAGGCATATATGTTACAATGGCAATACATATTAAAATTTTAAAGTGGTAAAAACTAATCTACATAGTTATTTAAGTTTTTCAATTCATTACAATAACAAGTTAATTGTTTTTTTCGTCTGTGAAGAGTTAAGAGTTATTAAAGAAGATTATCGACTCAGCCGTTGGGATCATAGGAAGAAAGCAAATACAGCATTTCCGAATTGCCATCGCATGGAGAACAAATAATAATAATTTTTGACAAAGGCCAAGCCAGAAGCATGATAGGCTATAAGATTCAAGTCACATTACAAGTTTCAACAGTATAGAAAAGAAAGAAATAACCCAAAACCTGATGATGAAAGAAAACAAAAACCATAATAAAAGACCACATATCCATTTCAGAACTAAAGCAAATGATTTCTCAAACCCACCTAGTAGTATACAATGCAGCAAACCTCCAAAATGGTCGAGAGCAGAATACATACAGTCATGGTTGGCTAAAAATTTCAGAAACCGCTTTACGAGTCAGGTTCAGGCTTCAAGCTGTGCAGTTGAAGTGAAGGTTACAGGGAGCCGAGGCCAATCTATCATGCCTGAAAAAGGGGGTTTGGCCAACAAGTAGAAATTACTTCCCCAACAATCACAACGGAAATCAATCATTTATGTGTACGAGAGGGCTTAAAAGCCAAAAGAAAACTGAGAATGGAATTGAGACCAAGAAGCATGCAATTACTCGTTGTCCCGCATTCATTAACTCAAGTTGTAAGGTAGTAGTTGAAGGGAATATATACGTATGTGTGAATGTCCAAACCAGCTTACGAGTATCATGACTAACTATTCTCACGATGAACCTACTATAGATGTCATGGAAACCCATACAAAATTGTTCCCTAGATATGCGGTCACTATCGATTGAATCCATAACCTCTTAGATTTCCAAGACCCTCCTTGACCTTGGTAAGGCCAGTTGGTGATCGCATAGTGGTTAGTTAAAAGGTACATTAGTATTAATAGGTTAATAAAAGATCAAAGTTTTAGGTATTAAGTTAGGATATCTGATTCCAAGTTCATAATTCTTATTGGTGGTATCCTAACACAAGTATACAAACTGTCCCCAAGGGTTGGCACAGAGGTTGAAGCCTTAGGCTTTGAGGGTATGCTTCCTCAAAGTCCCAGGTTTGAGACTCACCTATGATATTACTCCTTCGATGTCTCCGGTGCCTGGCCTAGGGACGGACGTGGTTACCCATGTTTCAAAAATACACAAGTATACAAACTTAAAATCGCTTGAATTAAACATTTTAAGTAGAGTTTATTACCTTCCCCCTATTGTTTGATGATACAAAAACTAGAGTCCATGTGAGTTGCATATTTGGCCGATGATCATCCATTTGTCGATGATGTGAAAACTAATTGTTCGGGATAATTAAAAAAAATGGGTTGGTATAGTTGGATTCAAGTTAGATGGTTAGATAGTAATAGGATGAGGTGTTCATAAGGACTTTTTTATGATTCACGGACGAGTAAATTCTATTTTTAGAAGTATAGGGACTAAATTTTAACTAAATTTATAATTTAACGCGTACCTGTGGCTTTTTCTTTTTTGGCCTCCTCTTTCTTCGGGGTTTGTGAGCATCAGAATTGGAACTTATGTTACTGCTGTGACTTGTATGCGAGTTTGAGGACCCCCTAGCTCTAAAAGAAGATCCACTTCTGCTACTTGATCTGTTGTTGGATGTAGAACCCTCAGCCCTGTGATTTGTTGAAAATTTTCTCAAGGAAGATCCTGGTTTTGACCGAGCTTGAGCTGAACTTGAAAACGATTTGGTTGGACGAGGAGGTGGCATTAAGGCTCTGGCAGAGATCTGTCTCTACATGAAACGCTAGCCAAATAAGAGAGATGGAAAAAAGGATGTTGGGACATAAGCTACAAAGATTACATCCTATTAGAAATTAACAGCAATCATAACTAAACCTGATGATTTTTTTCATCACTAGACATGCCTGATGCAGCTTTGCCAGAAGCACTGGAAGCCTGTTCCCTGCCAAAGCATAGAATAAACCTTCAATATACCCAAATACTTCCAAGAAGATGATCAAACAAAAATAGAAAGAAACCCCAAAAGCTCTCCATACCTTGAACTTTTATCTGTACATTCATCATCTGCATCTGCTTCATCACTTGAGCTACCAGATACGAAGAAATCATCCTCACTCATGTCTAGTAACCCGTCATCCTCACTACCGGTCTCTGTTTGAGACAATTCCACATCATTAAAAATACTTATATAATCTTAACAGAACAATTTTTTCTAACAAAACAATTTTTATAGAAAATATAAACACCAAATACGAAAGATTGGGCCATATATATATATATATATATATATATAGAAAGGAAACAAGTTTTCATTGAATGAGTGAAAATTAAAGATGAAAATTAATAAATGCTCAAGTTTACAAAAATGGAGGAAAGCAAGCCCTAAACCAATCGGGATTACAAAATGTTCAAGTGGCTAAAGTAATATACAAACTACAACTCATAAATGTTGAGAGTAAACATAGTAGTCACTAAAACTAAATAAAAGAATTCTCACAAGGCTTCCATTTGTTGATGAAGTTCTAGTGCATCTGTCAAGCCAACGGTTTCAATAAACACTATATTCAAGCATTTTCCTAAATAAATCTAACTTTAAAATTGTAAATGGATGCCATAGAACAATGGTTAGCCACTTGGTCGGATATTTCTAAGAACACATAATGCGCATGTGGAAGTTCGCCCATAAACCTATATTCTATAAAGGAAACTAATTACTTGGCAGAAAAATATAATAACAAAATTTTGAAAAAAACCAATTGAAGATATGGTAAAGGAACCACCTTCTAAATCCTTCCCACTGGCTGCAGCAGCTATCAGATTGGCTTTAATCTGCTTGCGCAACTTATTTCTCTTATCAACCATGTCTGATTCATCGCCTCCGGTAAATAAAGCTACATATTTTTCTGTTTTGGGAAAGAACTGCATTCAAATGAAAAGCTTTCACATCTGCAATTATAGAGTGATAATGAAAGACCGGATATTATATTAATTATTGCATTACAACTGTTGTTGATCCTTTATCCGAGGGGGAAAGAGGGAAAGAACAAAGCACATGGCCAAACAGAGCTAAATGTACAAATTCTACCTCCTCTAAAGTGTGAAAGACAATCAATAATGGGAAAAAATTTGTAAAAGACAAGTCAATCAACAAATTAAGAATTTGGGATTGTCTGAGAATATTTATAGCATTAGAAAAATGAAAAATATTAAATATATGCAACGATGCCATTTTAGAAGTTAGAACGCAATGATCGTGAAGACTATGACATAGCTACAAGAAAAGTTAGATGAACTCCTGTATCTCTACTAACCATTAAACACGTGCATAATTACAGGCATCCATACATAGTATGCATACACACATGCATATGTACATATATGCAAATTTTAGGAAAAAAGCTTTATGACATACCCTGACATATTCAAGATCCTCTTTCAACTTGGATAATTGATCTGCAACATCTGAATCTTGCAACTGGCCAGATGGTGCACGTTGCAGTTTTTCAAGCCGTCTAAGTCTTCTTTCAATTTTTCTCCTCTCTGAACCAAGGACAAAGTTTTAAAAGAAAATGAACAATCAACAAAAATTGACACTTGCATGAAATACAAACCCCATCAAATGACAGAAAAACTATTACCAAAAAATTTAATCTTCCTGTCCCGCAAGAATATTTTGCGCTCTACGGCCAGACGAGAATGAATTTCTTGCTGTTTTTTGAGTCCTTCCAACTTCTTTTCTTGAGCCTCCCTAATTTCAGCAGGTAAATTCTGGAGGGGAAAAACGGTCAATGAAAAGTAATAATAATGCACAACAGTGCCATAGAGTAAAAATGAGCAGCAACCACACCCCATAAACTACAGGGTATTACATTAAACTCGATAAACACTTAGCAACCTCTTGAAAAACCTCTAACACAGAAAATAAAACCAAAACCTAGATTTAGCTCTTCTTTTTCTTTTTCTTTTTTTATATCCTTACTGTCCAGGTCAGCTTGCACGTACCTCAACTACTATCACAGACATACAACTTGACTTTACAACATTTAAATGCCAAGGAAACCCGTAGGAAATTAATTCCTAGCTAGATACCACCTTGAATTGAATTCTTCACCTCCTAATTCCCCAAATCCCTCATAACCACTAGGTCACTCCATGATTGTTTTCACTTTAGAACTTATTAGCTACACAAAATCTTGCAGCACGTTCTGCGCCTCCATATTTGAGTGACTTCATAATAAGTGCACGCTTATCTTAAGCGAGAATTTCCATATTTTTTTATATATCAACGATTGTTCAGACTAGCTGGCGCACATATCGACTATTATCACGAGACAAACACCCAACTCTAGTGTACAATACTGGAGTGTCAAAGAAACCATAGAAAATTAATTCTTAGCTATGTGGCGGCCACCATGATAGCTAAAAAGCATTCCGATATTGAACTCCATAGATTGCAAGGAATCTAGTTCCACACACAGAAACAAGACGCCTCAGAATCAAGTGTTACCAAACCGTAGTAGCTCCGAAGAGAAAAACCATCAAGGAACTAGTTAGTTGTCCAACCGCCCTAAATCAGCTAAACAAACCTCAAGCCCTAAAACGATCTAGAAGAGAGTTGAAAGATGAAGAAGTTAAGAATCGAAGAAAACCTTGCGAAGAAGCATGCGCTCAGCGGATCGAATCTGGTTCTTGAGGGAGACGGACTTGGGCTTCTTCTTGTCGACCGCCAAGGCCTTGGATCGGCGCGGCGGCGGGTTCACCCTGCGGTTGCCGTAGCCGCCGTGGGCCATGGTTTCCCTGCCGTAGCCACGCAGATCGGAGAGAAGGGACAAGGTTCTTTACACACTCTCAGCACCACACCGCCAAATTCACCACACCAGAGAGGTTTTGTTTCGGTCTCCCAACATTTTTGTTTTCTTTTTCTTTTTTTAATTTTCCACACGATCTTCTTAATTTCTTTCCTTCACAAAAAACCTAATTCTTCTTCATTTTCAAAATTACTTTTCTTTTTTTTTTTGGCAATTTTTATTTATTTATTTCTTTGATGAAGTGAAATAAATAAAAATGCTCTTTTCTTTTTTCTTTCTTTTTTTTAATAGAAAATTTGATAAAATCAATGGAAAAATATAATTTTAGTCCTCTAATTTTTGTCTCTATATATTTTAGAATTAAAGAATTTTACTCATAAATTTTAATGATACTTTATTTTAGTCATTGAAATAACAAAAATGATAATTATAATTAATTAAAATGATGACTAAACTAATTTTCAATTTAAGATTGATGAAATGATTAGTTAATTTTAATATAGATTTAATTTTTTTTAAGAATAGTTTTTAAAAAACTAAAAAAATATACAACCAAAAGGAATCATTGTTCAATGATAAAAATGTTCAATTTTAAAATTAATAACCAAATTAAAACTATACACTAAACTTAAGAACTAAAAGTGAACATTATTGTCAACATGAACAGTTGCTCGTTGGTACTAATATATGCCTTCACTTTTAATTGTTGTAATCTCAAAAATAAAATAAAATATCAAAAAATAAAAAATATTCATTTTCGAAACACATGAATAAAACGAAAACTAAAACTCAAATTTAAGAACCAAAAACATAATTTTTTCGAGGGTCACTGGCGCAGTTGGTTATCTTGTCTAGTGTTAATCCATTTCAACTCCACGGTCACGAGTTCGAGCCTAGAAATCGGTATTTATTTTTATTAAGTTTGGGAAAACGAGTTCACTAAAGTCTTGTAAAAGGACTAAATAAAATAAACTTATTCAAATATAAATACATGAACTTTATCGCAAGCCGTTGATATGAAAATTATACTCTTCAAACTTTTAAATTATAATATGTACAACATATTTCTCACTTCCTACAGTAAGAAACAAAGTAACTAGTTAGCTACCTAGCTGTCAAGGGAGGAGCTGATAAAGTATCATCAGAGAAGTCAAACACCGCATCGTCGCTCTTGCTCAGCGCATAAACCACCTCGACCATGCTCGGCCTCTTCGTTGGGTCCTTCTGCAGGCAACTAACAGCCACATTCATGACATCCATCAAACTTTCCATCGGGCACGATTGCTCGAAAAGAGTTTCGTCGATCCAACACTTCAAACTCTCTAGCTTCTCCTTCTCTTTCCTTTCCAAAAATCCACTCGCTCGCATCCACAGAACCCCTCCTTCCCCGTCAATGGCCTCCTTACCAGAGATGAGCTCGAGCAAAACAACTCCAAACGCGAAGATGTCCATCTTTGTCGACACGACTCCATCTGCTACATATTCGGGTGCTATATAGCCTTGAGTTCCAACGATGTGCATGGTTATGGCATTGCACCCTGACTTTGCCAGCCCAAAGTTCGCTATCTTAGCCCGCATGTTTGCATCTAGCAAAATATTGCTGCTTTTGATGTCTTTGTGCACAACTCGTGGCCTCGTGTGCTCATGGACATACAATAGCCCGTTAGCGACATCGATGGCGACTCTCAATCTTGTTCTCCAATTCAATTTTCGATTTTGACTTCCATGTAACCATGAACAGAGAGAACCATTCTCTACATATTCATAAATAAGGTAACATGTTGCATCTTCAGGGTCAATACAAAAGCCTTCAAGTTTCACTAGATTACCATGGTTTACCTTCAAATCAAGTCATTGAGTTAGAATAATGAAACCATTAAAAATTAAAAGAAAATATTCTATAGCATTAAATTACTCCAAAAATTATCAAATATACATAATACTCAGAAATGAATGAAATCACTAAGAATAGACATTACAACAATATATGATACACAAATTCAAATAATTAGCTAAAGTTAAGATTCCACTTTTTCATGTCCTTTTCCATATCTATTTATTTTTACTACACTTCCATATCTATTTTAAAATGTTGAAGGAGAATATACCTTTAAAATAAGAGCTAGAGTTCAATAGGTCACTCTCATTAATTGATAAATTATACATTAAATAACAGATTAGAAACGTTATTAAGGGTCTATCAAGAGTTAGATGATGTAAGTTAAAGAAAAACAAAAAGAAAAAAGAAAAAAAAAATGTTAGATGATGTTAGAAAACGCCGGTTAGTTCTTGGCAGCTTTCATCAACCCATGTAGATTATAAATCTATAAATATAATTTTGCCTCAATTCTTTGGTGTTTTTTCAATATAGTTTATATGGGTCTAAATTTTAAATTTTGCCAAATAGTTTATAATGTTTAATATAGAGAATTCAAACTTTAAATTTTAATATCAAAATGATAAATTTGCCAAATCAAGTTTAACTTAGTGATTATAAATTTATAATAAAAAATATATAAAATAAAGTGGTTTGATATAAATTAAACCAGGATCCAGAAAGTCCAAAGCACAAAAGAAAGTGGGAAAATGAAAGCACTCTTGCACATTTTTCGTACTAACTTCCAATATTTTAATGAAATCGTGTTTTTCCTTTCCAATCAATTTTTGAAAAATTTGTTTCCCATTCATAAAATAACAAAAAAAAGAACACTTTTGAGCACACTTGGTTTGAAAAACTTTCTTATGGGTAATTTCAAAAAAAAAAAAAAAAAAACCTTTCTTATGAGTCTTTGACTCTTGTTTCACAATTAAGAGGTGCTTAGTCCTGGATTAGGTAATGAAGAGCCTAGTTTCAACTTTCAACATCAAGACTGGTTTATTTCTAACCATAGCTTTCTTAGCCAATATGGAACAATATAATTTTAGGCAAAAACATATTAATTTATACCTCCAAATTTGAGAGTTGTAACATAAAAATATTAAACAATAACTATCAGGGATAAGTCATCTTACAAAACTAACAAAATTCAATATACGATGACTACCTGTTTAGAATAATTTTCTACGACTTATCCCGTGAAAATAGTTAAGATGTATATAAGTGAACTCAAATACTCGTAAATATGAACAAAAATCATAAATTAATTGTTATATCAATTTCTACTTGAACACAATTATAATTACATCAATTAAATTCAAGAATTTTCAAAAGTGAATAAATACATTCTACAAGTTGTTTGAATATATACGAAAAAAAATCCTAAACTTTTCAAAGCATGAATAATGCATACTACAAGTTGTTTGTAAGAATGAGAAAGATGCAGTTGTCTCCAATTTTTCATTAAAGACAAGCAAATTGTAAATTGGGTCAGAAGTGTCTATTTCTTTTCCCTTTTTTATAAATGAGAAGTGCAGCTTTTTTTTTTCCTTTTATGATTGATGAAAAATCTTGTGAATTTCAGGTTAAAATGAAAAATCAACCATTTTCTTAAAAAAAAAAAAAAAAAAAAACTTAATTCAGAATCATATATATTTAGAAATTAAGATGATAATTCATAGGAGGAAATGTTACCATCTGCAAGATCTTGAGTTGTTCATAAGCATTCCACTTCATCTTCTTGATAGCAAACTCAACTCCATTGATACTCCCTTTGTAAACCGAACCTTGAATCAAGCTGCTCTCACTAAACCCACCAGTCGCTTCAACCAGCTCCTCCATCTTAAACACCCTATATTTATCCAAACAGTCCGAAACATCCGCCATTAAATCCCCTTCCATCCCCTTCCCCTTTTCTTTCCAAACGCCCCCATCCTCCACTCTCCCCCCCTTTTCAAACCCCTCCTCCTTCCCCCGCCTACTCCCCACTCCAAACACCCACAAACCCACCACCAAAATCAACGCAAACCCCAAAATCCCAATCCCAATCGCCATCCCCCTCACCGCTCTGTTGTTTCCTCTGTTTATCCCTCCACTCGAGGGAGCAGGTGGCGGCGCGGGTGCCGCCGCCACCTGCACAATGGGTTGGGTCAACTTCGGGAGATGATTCACCGGGATGAAAATCATCTCGAACGGTTGCGGATTAGCCCGGTTTGCGGAGGTGAGTTCCGAAACGGGCACCTGAAATCTGGATGCGAGGGCGGGGAGAGTGTCGCCGGGCTGGAAGACGTAGGAGATCATGGAATTGGAGCGGTTTTGGGATTGGGGCGGGTTGGGGCATTTGCAGAAAATGGGGAAAACGACGTCGACGCCGATGGAGAGATTGGTGGGGACTAAATTGGGGTTGACGATTTCGACGGATTGGTAAGTGGTGAGATTCTGGAACTTGGTGGTGGAGACGAGCCAGAAGGAGTCGCCGGAGTTGATTCTGTAGGAGAGATTGGCGTAGGAGATGCGGACGGAGGCGTTGACGGAGTTGCAGGAGCAGGTGATCGGAATGAGGAGGGGCTGGCCGGAGATGAGCGGCGAAGTGGCGTTGGAGTCGGGGATGTTGCTGGGTCGGGAAATTTCGAGGCGGCTGAGCCAGAAGAGGTCGGCAATGGCGGCCAGGTCGAGGAAATTGGGGGCGGCGGCTCGGTAGAAGACGTAGGCTTGGCATGGGGCGGCGGTCTGGTTGGCGGCGCAGGTGTAGCCGTCGGCGTCGGGGGCTTCGGCGGCGGAGTTGGTGATGGAGATGAGGAAGAAGATGATGAAGAAAGCAGAGCAGCCATGGCGGAATTGGGGGTTTTTCATTTTTTTTTTTTTTTTTTTTGTTGTTGGTGTGTTTGTTATTGTGGATTTGGGTTTTAATTTATAATCGGTGGTTTTGTTCTGTTTGATTCAATGTGGGAAGAACAGTGAGTTTGAAAGGAAAGAAAAATGGACTAGTCAAGATGGGATATTTTTTCGTCCTGTTCTTAGTCAGCCAATGGTTTTGGACAAAATTACAATAATGCCACTGGAAAATTTTAGAAAAAACCTAAGATCAAAGTTTAGTGGCTGTTTGGTCGACATATTTAGTTAAAATTTAGTTTTCTGAGTTATATTTAGGAGTTATGTTAAGTAAAAAATTGAGAGTTGTAGCTAGTTTTTTGTAGGAAAATTAGAGTCAAAATCTTATTTAAATACAAATTTAAAATGAGTAGTTATTTTTAGGAGTTAAAAAAGAAATGATTAAAAATAAATAGTTAAAAATAAGTTATTTTGATTGACTTGGAATGAATGGTTAAAAATGAGAGTTATTTTTAAAGTAAAATGAATATGAGTTAATAAAAACTCGTTTTGATGCATGTTTTCAAGAAATAATTAATAAATCATAAAACTAAATCCCTAAGACATTTAAAAAATAATATCACATGTGAGTCTTGAACTTGCAACCTTAAAGAAAGGTACTCTCGAATTCATAATTTTATTGCACTACTCCTTGAGAACTGCTTGAAATGAAAAGTTTTAAATTTTAACTAACATTTCTCAAACTAAATTTTTATTTGGGTAATATGCTATCAAATCCAATTTTGACTCAAAATTTAATGAATATAATTTTTAGAAATTGTTTGAAACCTTTTTATGAAATTGTTCGAGGGGGAAAAACTTTTTAATTTTGTTGTAAAGTTGTTTGAATGCAAGATGAAATAAATTGTTGGACAACAAGTCAAAACACGCATTTCTTGAGAATTAAATTTCATTAATTTCCGAAATACACGATAATTGATTTTTTTAATGTAACTACTATTTAAAAAGTGGAAACTTAGAGATGTTTGTTTGTCGAACAGAATTTAGATTTAGATAGACATTTTTAGAAAATTATATTCAAATGAGTTTATAACTATTTAAAATAAGTTTTCATTTTTATTTTCAAACATTCAATTTTAATAAATCATTTATAACTATTTAAAATAACTTCTTATTTTTTAACGATTCATTTTTCATCTTTTAAATAATTCATTTTAACTACTCATTTCTAATTTATTATTTTGTTAACAATTTAAAATAACTACTAATTTTAAATCTACATCAAAACAAGTTATTGTCTCCTAACCCCTTTAAATAAAAACCAAATCTAAACGAGTTTTTTTATTATAACTCTCAATTTTAACTACTCAAAATATCTCTTCAAACTAATTTCTCAACCAAAACCTCATTCAAACACTTCTAGTTAACTATAGTTCTAATTTATAAAATATATTATATTTCATAAAGACAAAAGAATCTTGTTTGGAATTAGTTTGAGTAGTTAGAAATAGAAAATTGTAGTAAAAAAATCGTTTGGATATGGTTTTTATGTATAGGAGTTAGAGCTAGAAACTTGTTTGAATGTAAATTTAAAATAAGTAGTTTTTTTTTTGTTAAAAAAATGATTAAAAATGAATTATTTTGAGATGTGAAAAATGAATATTAAAAATGAGTGATTATAAATAAAAAATTATTTTAAATAGTTATAAATAAATTATTAGAAATGAAGAGTTATTTTAAATGGTAAGAATAAAAAATTATTTTGAATGGTTATAAAAAAAACACCTAAATATAATTTTTAAGAAAAAGTTAATAAATTTTCAAACTAAACCCTCTTCTTATATATCACCAACAAACACCACTAAAAGAGATTGTTGGCACTTCAATTTGTTGATTTTGAAAAGTAATAACAATTTTCTTAGCCTTGGGAAAGGATGTTTTTTGTTGATAATTATCTTATTTTTCTTTTTAAAATTATATAACATTTTCTGTGAATAGCCCTAACTTGGTCGGCATTGACTTAATGTTGACCTCTTAAAAAATTTCACGAGAGATTTATCAAATACAAATTAAAAAATTCCCTGATTTATCAAAATAATAATAATAATAAATTAAAGTTCAAATACTTGTTTTACACAAGTTAAAATTTTCAAAATAATTTGGCAATTAAAATCCTACCTCGAAAGAAGAGAAGAAATAAAATCTAAAAAAATATTAGGGTTTTAGATGAGATTTTATTTGAGGAGTTATTTTAAGAAATTAAAAATTAAGAGTTGTAGTTAAAAAATCATTTGAATGTGATTTTTAAGTAGAAAAGTTAGAGACAATAACTTATTTGAATGTGAATTTAAAATGAATAATTATTTTCAACAATTAAAAAATGATTAAAAGTGAATGATAAAAAATAAATTATTTTGAAGAGTGAAAAATGAATTATTAAAAATGAGTGATTTAGAAATGATAAATAATTTTGAATAGTTATAAATAAATAATTAAAAATGAAGAGGAATTTTAAGTAATAAAAATGAAAAATTATTTTTAATAATTACAAAAAAAAAATTCATTTGAATGTCATTTTTTAAAAACAAATTTGTAATATCTCAGTCTAAAATCTTTTTAAATATGACAAGCAAACCTCCCTAAAAAGGAACACTTTTTACGGCGAGGAGGTGGAAATGAAGACTTTGAATTGAGTTTATAACCATGAGGAATTCAGGTCTACTTTATCTAAAATTCTACTTTTTTTTCTTTTAAGGTTATTATTTTTGTATATTCCTTGTGGTTTATCATCATTTTCGGGGATATAAAATTGAGGATATTGATTTCTTATTTAACTGCAAGATGTCAAAAACGATTTGTAAATGAATAAAAACAATTTTGTCATAGTAATCTAAGTTGGACATGTAGACGATAGTTATATTTTTACCTATGTGACATTATTTAGTGTCATACAATTATTTTTTCCTTTAATACTATTTTTTGTATACAATTTTTTTTTAAAGTATCATCAATGATATCACATAGGTCAAATATAGGTGCTGATAAAAAATTTCAAAGTATAAATTGAAAGTTAAGAAATTTATTTGGCATTTTTTAAAAAATTAAAGCGTTATTAAACATAGAATTAAGTATCAAGCAACAACAACTAGGGGTGTACATCGGGTTGAATAGGTTATGAATTTTTTGGATTAACTCAACTTTTCGGGTTGATCAATTCGTCAATCCATCCAACTCTATGCATAAGTGCAATCCAACCCAACCCTAAATTTTTGGGTTGAGTTCTCGAATTATGTTATTCTAATTTTTCTTTCTAAAGTTTAGTTTATAGGTTCATAAATATGTTAAAAAAAATTGATGATATTATACTTCAACTTATTACCAATCTTATTAGTGCATAATATTTTTTTAGAAAGCTTATAAGTATGCTAAAATTCTACCTTATTAACTTATCTTACATACACACATAATATATATATATATATATATATATATATAATATGCTAAAAAATCTACCGTAATATATAATATATTCTTAGTTCTGGTTGGGTTGGGTTGGGTTGAGCGAGCTCAACCCAAGAACCAACCCAATCCAACAAAACTATAAAATCATAGCTCAACCCAACCCAAAAAAGTTATAACCCATCCAACCCTTACAGTTTGGGTTGGGTAGTCCAGGTTACTCGGGTTACCTGTTTTTTTGTACACCCCTAACAACAACCTATTAAATACTTTTCAAAATAATGGATCAAATAGTCGGAGGTGCCACCACATTCTATTTTCTACAGAAAATGAGGCTCTCTCTCGCTCACCGTGGGAGAGAGACGCTCTCTAAAGGGGCTTAGGGAAGATCTTCCTGGAGATTGACCTGCGAGCGTTTGTGGGCACATCTTTGTGCATTTTTGGGGTCCTTCTTTATCCTCGATGGAGAAGGCGATCTTGGAGCTCGGTTACGAGCTGGAGGAATGGAGCTTTGGTGGGGCTGTGTGGGGAGAAGAAGGGAGTTTGTGGGGAAGAGTTTGACAGCCAACTGGAAACCTAGACTAAAGCAAGGCTGCTCAAGCTCTCCAAAGAATTTCCTGGTAAGGTGGGGAGGGTTAGAGCGAGGGTGGCCTTTAAGAATGGTGAAAAATGGAAAAGAGAAGGGGTTGGCACGAAAAAAAGGAAAGGGAAGGGGTTGGGTTGTGGAATAACCCCTTTTGATAGGGAAAAAAGAGGCTAAGGTCAAGAGTTTAAAATAGAACTCTTAAAAGGGCGAAGACAAGAAGGATTTTAAGGTCTTCTGAAAGGCCTTTGAAGGAAAAGAAGAAGCTCGCTGGAGATGGAGGTGGCGATGTTGATCGAAGCCACAAGGTTGGAAACTTCACCGGAGAAGACGAAGTTGGCCGAAATCGTAGGTACGCTGTAGAAGATTGGATTAGCCAGTGGACTGTGGTCGTGTCAGAGCAGCTGGCTTTTGATGGGCCCAAGGAGTTGACACACGTCTGTCGTGTGTGGCCAACTAGTTTGTTCAGACTGAGGCTTTTGGTTCGATTTTTAAACCGAGATGGTCCTATTGAACCAGATCATTTTTTAAATGCTCTACCCGGTTCAATCGACCCGATTTGGTCTAAAAATCAAATCATGGTTTCTTTTTATTCGAGAAGTCTTCTACTTCGACCCTCCCTTTCATTTACCGGTTTGCTTCGCATAAGGTTAGATTTGCTTAAGTATTTGAAAGTCTTCTTGCTGTCTATTTATTATTTCTTGGTTTGGCTGCTTCTGGAGCTCTTATTTTCAAGTGTTAGAGGAAGGTTTGATGTGTTGGTTAGGTCCTTAAGTGAGCTTGTTGATAAAGGTTGTCTTGGTCAGTTGCTGGTGTGGTTGTTCCGGGGCAAGGATTGGTCTTTATCGGGACCAATGTTCCCTTTTTTAACTTTGGAGGGGTCTCATACCTCAGTAGTTATTATGCTCCCCGGGTTATCCCCCAAAGTTCTTCGTAAATCAACCGTGATCGTGTTGAAGAAGTTTTATTGGTCTTTGTTGCTGGGATTTTCGAATCTCAAGCTTGTTAAGGCGCAGGATCGAGCAGGTTGTTTGTTGTCAATGATGGGTTTTAGCTCTAGGCTTATTTTTTTGGATGGCCACCTTCCAACTTGTGGTTTGGGGCCAGTTGTAATGGTGGGAGATTAACCTCGGGTGTGGTCTATACTCTTATTTTGGATTAATGGATTTGCCGTGGTTTTCAAAAAAAAAAAAAAAAAATAGTCGGAAGTGCCACGTCCATTATTCTCTTTGTACAAACACTTTTCTTTGATAAATATTGAAATAGTAAGTTTATCTATCTAAATTATAAACTTAAAAGAGCTTCAAATATACTTCTTAACTTTTCACATTCCGTCTAACAAACCAAAATTTACATGAACTTTTCCAAAAACGAATGATATAAAGGAGGAATAAGACTCTCCAACTATCTTATGCCCAACCCACATTTTCAAATAATAGACAAATTAAAACCATTAAATAAATAACTTAAATAATGATATGAGATATCTCTCCATTCATCTATAATACAAAAAAGATTGATAGATCCCAACACAATAAGTTAGTAGCAAATAGCTACAACAATATTAGTTGACGTTAAAGAGATTTTAGAGTTAATTAAGACTGAACTTCAAAAATGTAGAGAATCTAACTCTCCATGAAATATAACACTTAAATATTGTATCTTTATGAATTCCTTTAACCATTAGCTTCTCGCTTAAACTAACCCTAATGTAAACTTAGAGCTTTACCAGAATATCCGAACCTCACCGTCAGCCACCACTCCTTCACCACCGCCGGCAACGTTTGGTTACCACCGTCGACCGCCTCCTCTTGCACCACCGCCATCGGCTGGTTCACAACAAAAATTCACTGATTCTAATAATCTTACTGGAAAACACCACCCCTCTCATAAACAGCTTAAAAATATTCAACACTTTTATTTGAAAATATTGAACTTTGTAACTAAAAGGATATTTAAATTTTAATTCCATATCCAATAGTTGTTAATTTTAACCTTAATAATTTATTATGTATAAAATTGAAACACAAAATCTTCATAAACACTTTTTAAAATTCGTCGACTTATTAAATAAATTTTAAACTTCAAGAATTTATTTGGTAGTTTTAATTTAACCAAAAACCCCCATCAATTTTTAAAAATATGGTAATCTTGATACGTAATTGAGAATATTAACCTACATCGAACGGGATGGTGGTTGGTTTGATGATTTCATTATTTTATGGTAATTTAGTTCAACACTATGATCTATGTTCGATCTCGATAATCAATATTTAGGCTCTTATTTATTTAAGAGTAGTAATATTCTCTTTGTACGGTTTGTGGTCTCCTTTCCCAACGTGTACTAAAAGAATAAATTTTTTTAAATACATATCCGGGGAGTGGAACAAATAGAGATTCTTGGGATCGAAGTGTGACGCTGGTATTGAATTGATTTACAACCAAACAATGAAATAATTGTGCCATAAGCTACAATAAAACCATCTAATTTCATGGTTATGGTCATGTATATTTGAATGAGTATGATATATTATTTTGAATCAATTAAATTATGACCCAATAAAAATAGTACTATGAAACTTTTCCAATCTTATCTTGTAGAGAAATTTATGCCATGATGATTAGCTTAGCACTACTATTTTCCCACCATCTCATTTGAGTCAAGTCAAGCTTGACCCACACGAGACGTTATCGACAATTAGTTCATGAAATCTAAAATATTCATTGTATATAATAATGTTTGTTATCTTAAGTCCAAATGTCTGTGCAAAATGTTTTGGTCCTTATAAGACTAGTAGTGGAGTTGGTTCGGATTAGTCTTTCGATAGTAATTCTTCATTTCAATCAATCTTTTATTTTGACAATTAGGTTCATCTTCACTAAAGTATCTTTCACATTCAATTTTTTGTATTTTTTGTATTTTTTTTTTAAATTTCAATTTCATTTTGATTGTTGTTTGCGTTGTCTATAAGTTATTTGATTTGTCTTCTTCAAACCAATTGCATTTGACAAGTCGTTCAAATAATAGTTCATTTGAAAATTCAAGTTACATATTTGTAGGAGTACACCAAACTTGCTCGAATAAATGTGTTAAGATAGTTGAATCCTCTCTAACTCTTGAGATCTTTCAAGTCCTAATTCTTTTTCCTTTTTTTTGAAACAAAGTAATCACGCCGGTCCCTAGGTCAAACACCAGAGACATTAAAGGAGTAATGTCATAGGTGAATCTCGAACTCAGAACTTTGAGGGGAGCGAACGTTGAGGGGAGCATATATACCTTAAACCTCAAGTCTTCAACTACAGTGCCACCCTTTGGGAACAGATTTTTCAAGCACTAATTCTCATACAATTCAAATATGTCTTCACACTAACTATCTCTCTATTTATAACCACTAGCCTCTAACTTACTCCTCAAATAGTTGCTAAACTATCCCTATATTATTCCTTAATATCCCAAGGCCCCAAATCTATCATAATGTTAATTGCACCTTTATCAAACTTTAAAAGAAGTAATTCATCAAATTGAAAATTTATGGGCGTAATTGTTACGAATTTCATAGTTTTAGGATGTTTTCGACCCTTTCTCAAATATTAAATAGGGGATTTTGCATGCATAACAAAAAAAGACAAAATATTTTCATCTATAGCATAAAATCAAAACTAATTCATTTGTAGCAAAAAATTCAAATTGAATTCTATCACTAACTGAATTCTATTAGTGATAGAATTCAATTAATGAAAGATTTCTTCTATCACTGGTTGAATTTTCTACTAGCGATAGAACTTCAAATTGAGTTCTATCACTAGTTGAGTTTTATCACCGATAGAAATTAATATGATATAGATGAAATTATTTTAGAAATTGTACTGCAAATGTAATACAAAAGGTAAAATGTACTGCTGATGATAAATTCTCTATTAAATATCATTTGATCTAGTCTCATAAGATTTGAAAGTTAAAAATATTTTGTTGATTCAGTCGCCCATTACCAAACCAGTTTGGTTAAAATTTTCCAAGAGATTGACTTTAACATAGAGTAAACAGACAACAACTAATGGGCAGACTAAATCCATGATAAAACCTTCTATCATATTTCAGTGGAAATGTCCATTATATGAACATATTTCTGTGTACTTTCTACAAAGAAGAACAGATTTAAGAGTGCTCAAGTAAATAAGTGATGATCACTTACCTAAGAAATAACTATTGTAACATTTTAATATTGTAAGATCCGACAGTATATCTCGTAACAATAGTTGAAGTATGTGTAAATTGACCAAGACCATCATGGATATTAAAAAAAAGAGCTAGAGGCAACATGTTTATTATTATTTTTTATTTTATTTCGTGTATATTCTGTATCATCAAATATCCTGTTTATGAAAAAAAGAAAAAAAAAGGTAAGATTCCGATCAATGAAGCTAGAAACCAACAGAAGCTCAAAAGTAATAGAATTTTCTATATCCAAATTGATTTACTTCAATACTTCAAATGGAAACAGTATTCCTTCAGAGCTGTACAGAACACTGTATATAATACAAAAGATGGTCAAAAGAAATACAAGAGTAAAACTCTTGCTATACGGTTGATAATAGGTTCATTTCATAGTTACAATTTACATCCATTATAAGACAAGACTAAACATAGTGTTATATGATATACATTTTCATAATGATTTAGATAACGAATTGTAACTCACATCACATTACTGAGTAGCAATTAGCAATCAAGTCTTTGTTATATCATCGTTCTTCACAGTGAAATCCCACAAGTCACCATACTTCTCATTGAATTCCCAGATGTCCATGGTGTTGTAATCCGATATCAACTTGTCACGAGCGCCCCGCTCCATGTTATATATTTGAGGTTCAAAATTGTGTGGTTGGTCTGGCTTGTCCATTTCAATTATGCAAAATACTACTGTAAATACAGCTGCTCCAATGTATAGATACTCCCCCTGAAACACAGTCCCTAATAAGAACTAAGTGTCCCCGAAAATAGCAAAGAAGGGGATCAATGGCGTTCGGAGATATAATTCAAAATTACCGGAACATTGAAGTACATCCCAGCAGCAACTGCTGGTAGGAAGAGCCATGAGATTAAGCCTGCAAAAAAATGGGAAGATGATATGATACTGAATGTTGAAGTCAAAGGATTTGAGTTTTCTGAGAGTGACAATGGTTTACCCTGAAAGCCTGTTGGGGGTCCAACTGCTGCAATATCGTCTGCAATGGCTCCCCAGAATGATGTTCCTGAGAAGAAGTTACCAGTGAAAAGTAATCAGAACCAGCAGTTACTAACCAATGATTTTACAAGAGGAATATCCATGTGATATGATCCAGAATCTAGATTATATCAAAAGTAAACTAATACAAGATAAGCCAAGTTTTGATAGGTCTTGGAACCTCCCCTCTCAAGAGAATCTCTTGAGCCCTACAATAAATCACTCAATAACTCACTCAATAATTGGATGCCTAAACCCTAACCTAACTCACTCTATTTATAACAAAATACTAACTTATTCTCTAAGTAATAGCTAAATAGAGCCCTAGGCCCAACCGAGCCCTAGGCCCAACCTTATCAATACCCGCCCCTTTAAAGCACCTTGTCCTCAAGGTGGGCATACACAAAAATAGAAAAATAAAAAATGAAAACATCTTTTTCTTTTTCTTTTTTTCTTTTTTCTTTTTTTTTTTTCCGGCGGCAGCAGCGGCAATTGTGGCAGCGGCGCGTCGGTGGTGGCGGAAACGGCGGCGTTGGTGGCGGAGGTGGTGGCGCAGTTGGTGGCGAAGATGGCAGCGGTGGTGGCGGCGGCGATGTCAGAGGTGGTGGCGATGGCGGTAGCGGTGGTGGCGGCGGAGGTGGCAGCGGCGATGTCGGAGGTGGTGGCGGCGATGGTGGTGGTGGAGGTGGTGACGGCAGCAGCGGAGGTGGCGGTGTCAAAACCTTAACCGTCACTGTTTCTTCCACAACCTCCCTTCTTCCTCGAATCCTAGCTTCCATCTCTGAGTACCATTGTTCTCTTGCCTTGGACTGCTCCTCCCTTTCTAATCTTCTTTGTTCCTGCTCCCTTGCACTTTCCTCTCTTATCTCTCTAAAATAACTTTTCATGTCATTGTAAAAATTTTGCCACAACTCTTGAAATAAGCGAACATTTTCTAGATCCATCTCTACAACCAAGAATCGAAACGGCTCTGATACCAATTGATATGATCCAGGATCTAGATTATATCAAAAGTAAAAGAATACAAGATAAGCCAAGTTTTGATAGGTCTTGGAACCTCCCCTCTCAAGAGAATCTCTTGAGCCCTACAATAAACCACTCAATAACTGACTCAATAATTGGATGCCTAAACTCTAACCTAACCCACTCTATTTATAACAAAATACTAACTTATTCTCTAAGTAAGCTAAATAGAGCCCTAGGCCCAACCTTATCACCATGGTACAAAAACTAGTTGGTTACTGCATCAAAGAATATTCCGAGCCATTGATTCTTCTTTGTTCTACACCGGGGGACTCTGGTCGCATACACAACACTATTATCGATTTCTCAATTTGACTGGCTGAAAGTGAGTTTGGAGTAACTTTAAAGTTGGTGCAAATGAAGTACTTTTCGGAATGTTGAAAAAATTAGTTTTTCTTGGTTTGAAGTTTCCTTTACATTTTAAGCACTACTTCTACTCATACAAACAAAAACCGTGAGCACTTCTGAAGTGTTTTTAGTGATGGATTAAAATGCTTTTCACTCTTTAAGAAAAAACGTTTTTCACTATACTAAAGGTCAGTTGTTATACATTCTGAGTGAGATTGTTGATTAACGGATTCACCTAGAGGCTCAACTATGATGGCATAATGGAAGTGAATTGTTCTTCCTAATTCCTAAGTACGGTTTCAACATCGAAAAAAAATTCCCAAGTACGGTTTTAAGTGTTCTTTAAATTTTCAAAAGAAAAAAAAAGTCCAGCCATATAACAATATTACACATCATGATAAATTTAAAGTGTTCTACATTAATTAGAACACTTTTTACGATTTTAAATGTCACATGCTCGAGATGATAATTGAGTTCAATGATATGTGAGTGTGGAGATTCGAACCTTCAATCAGTCAGATATATGTCATTACAATTTGAACTAGGTTCATGTTAGACATATTCAACATGCACATATTCAAAGTGGGGTTGCAATTTTATTTTCACCTTGGGGGTGCGATCATACCACCACTAATGCACCAGATCCCTAGGAAGCACGAACACTTCTATTTTGACAGTGTATCTGTGCTGTACTCGTGTCCAACATTGATACTTCTAGACACTCATCGGATAAGTGTTGAACACTCAAAATTCCGTGTCCTATGTTATTATTATTATTTTTAATTTCGGACACTTCATGGACACCTCAATTAAGACTTATTTGTTTCCAATTGCGAATGACACGACAACCGGTAGTGTTGGTGGAGGTTGTCGACGACAATATCTATCAAAGATAGATGGACTAAAATTAAAAAAAGGAAAGAATGAGAGAAAATAAAATGGAGGGAAGGAAAATGAGATAAAAACTAAAATATTTAGAGATTATTATAGGTAGGCTTATAACTAACTAAAAAGGTGCAGTTGTTGTAGTAGCTGCTATACATTCTCCACTTCAAATTTCATCTTTTAATAGTATATTATAAAAAAATAATAATAAATCGCGAGTCCTCAACGTATCTGTGTCCTACATTTTTAAATAATGGTGTCTACGTGTCCGTATCATGTCGTGTCCATATCTCGTGTTCGTGTCCGTGTCTGTGCTTCTTAGCCGAATCCCATCAGAATTCCGCAATTAAGTGTGCTTGGGCAAGTGTAGTACTAAGTTCGGTGACCAATTGGGAAGTTCTAGTGTTGCACCCCTAAAAACAATTTATTTTCACCTTGATCCGACCATGATGGCAGTGAAACATGGGGAAGTCTTGGCTCTATAACTCACGAAATTAGGATGTGATAGCGTGAGTTCCATTTCAAAACCAAATGGTGATGATCAATGAGAATAACCCCACATAACTTATATATGTTAAGAGATTTCACTTTTCCAATATGGAATCCTCAATATGTTCTTCAAAATTGAGTCTCTTTTGGGTTCACTAATCTTGGATTGGAACCCAATTTTATTTTTATTAGACTAAATAATCCTTTAGGTTTAATGAACATTAATAGTGTATTGGATAGTATGAAGTTACAACTCAAAGTTAATTGTTGATGAGAGAAATAGTATACCTATCTTAAAAATTCTAGGAGCTCTACCCATTTTTCTATCGTGGAATCCTCACCAATTAGATCTTTAAAGACTTATGGGAAAGCTAAAATCCAAGCTTGAGATTCTAATCCAAACGGACTAAAATTGTCCCTAAGGAAAGGCGCAGGCGCAGCAATTGAAGACTTGGGCTTTGAAAGTATGCTCCCTTCAAGGTCCTGAGTTCAAGACTCAACTGTAACATTACTCCTTCGATGTCTCTGAAGCCCAAACCTACACGTTCAACTACCTCTGTTTTACGACATTTAGATATAAAACTAGAATTTAGACACCCAATTCACAGAGCTAAGAGCTCCAATAATCAAGAACCACCTCTAAGGATCGAATCTACAATCCACTCAAGACAAAACAGGAACAAGTTCATCCAGATTCTAACATTCAAATTTCAAAGATTCAGGCAAACAAGGAAGGGAAATAAACTCAATAATACAAGTTAAATGAACTGACCTTTTTTCTCGCCTTCAAAGTAAGTGTGATGCCCATCGTATACTCCATACTCAAAATCTTCCTGAAATGAAATAAAAAATTACTACAATCTCAGTCAGAGGTTCCAATAAGAAGTCCAAATACAATTTCAAACTTATCTAAATTCTATCGCAATTCATAGCATGAAACCCTAAAACAACAAAACAAAATCAGCAAGATAAGAAGAGGAACAGAGGGAGCAGAAGGAGAGCAGTTCATACAGCGCTAACACTGTTGGTCTCCCAACGATCTACAGGGTCTTCGTTTAAGTCGGGTTCGATTTGGGATAATCCGGCATTCGGCCGCCGTAAGCGGCTTTCATTCGCTAATTTTCCGCGCAACTTGGCGGCGGAGATTCCGTTGATTGCCGGAATTCTTGGAATCGAGAACGGTGTAGCCCTAATTTTGGAAGATTTGAAGATGATTTTGGGGAGTGGATTAGAAGATAGAACGGGGAGGGAAGAAGAACAGTGCGCCATTTTTGGGAGTTTTTATCTTCTTTAATTCGTGCGGTTTAAATCCCCGCCAACCTTTTGGCTGAGGAGAATGGCCAAATACAATTACGCCACGTAGTCCCAAAAAAAACATAATATTTAGGAAAAGGATTTTTTTTTTAGTACAAATTGGGAGAAGGGGATAGAACTCATGGCAACGGAGTGAAAATGAATTAACACCAAATCAGATAACACATTGACTCATTAGCTTAAAGGATCTTCAATATTATAAAGAATAAAATTCCTCTTTAGTAAAAGTGGAAATGAGAATGAATTTTGTATAGGTTTTAGAAAAGAAAAATATAAAGAGTAAGCCCTCTTTAAAAGTGATGTGATACTATTTGATATCACTGATTTTTTGTTTCAATATTGTAAAAGAAGATAAAAAATTTGTGACACTAAATGGTGTCATTCACTTTGAAGTAGAGTTTGCCTTAACAAGTATTGTTCTTAAAAAAATATCTCTAAGAGCTTCAAATTTTGGTAGTCTCTTTCATCTATGGGTGTACAAAAAAATCGGTAACCCGAGCTATCCGGACTACCCAACCCAAACCGTAAGGGTTGGGTTGGGTTATGCTTGTTTAAAATTTGGGTTGAGTTAGATTTTTAGTAAATCTGGATTTTTGGGTCGGTTCGCAGGTTCACGGGTTTTGGGTTGGGTTCAACCCGGAACCCGAATATAAATATATATTTCTTAACTTATTTTTGTAGCGTAAAGTCGTTGATAACCTAGTGGTTGTACATCTTTTCTTATTTTATGTTTTCTTTTTCTTTTTTTGCTTTTTCTTTTCTTTCTATGAGGAAGGAAACTTCAATCTTTCTCAAACTTTTTTTCCCTCAAGAATTTATCCAATCTTTTTATCTCTCTTTTTTTTTAAAATCTCATACTCTTTACAAAATTAGCTTTATATTTACTCAAATTTTATACCGGTATTTGACTTTCAAATATTGAAATAATTAGTGTTTTCGTCGAATTTGTAATCTCGCTTTCAACTTTTAATTCTTTTGAATCGATGAACTCAACCCAACCGGAAAATATAGAGTTGGGTTGGGTTAAAAAGTTGATCGACCCAAATTTTCGGGTTGGTCCAAAAATTATCCTTAACCTTATCCAAGCCAACTCATGTATACCCCTACTTTCATCCCTACGTCCATTAGATATTTGGTTAAACGATGTGTTAAAAAGTATATAATAATAAAATATAAGTTTTCAACTTCTAAATATATATATAAGTTTTAACCCCAATTTTAAATAGTATTGATTGCAAAATTTAAGAGTTATTTCTTGTAGTTCAAGAGATTAGTATATGTTCTGTGGAACAGAATAGACGAAGAGGTCAACATTTAATATTGTTGCACCAAGTGATCATTTTTTTCAAATGCACAACATGAAAAGCTTGGTTCCAAATCTTATACCCTTTTTCTACAACTCACACAAATAAATATGAAAAAAAACACTAAAACTAAACAAAAAAAGCTTTACAAAAAAGATGGATGGATGGTTGATTCTGATAAACTTAAACACAGTTCAGTTTCCTGTGCCATGGAACTGCAAATCCTTGAAGCTTTGCTTCCAAACACCTCCAATGCAACTCCTCAAACTCCTCCCCACCTTTCACCACCCTCACCTCCACCATCGTCACCGTCGCCGGCGCCACCTCCGCCACTTCCACCACCCTCCCCTTCCCCATTCCAACCGCCCCTCCCTTCCCCGCCGCCGCCACCTCGTACCCCAACTCCCCGCCTATCTCTCTCACCTTCTCCTCCACCTCCCTTGCCGTCTCCCTCGCCGTAAACCTCCTCTCCGCCACCACCTCCGCCGTCTCAAACAGCCCCGACAAATCCAACCCCGACGACATCGAAATTATATCGAACGCATTCATCTCCGCAATTCTCTTCTCCTTCCCCAACCCATAATCCCTCATCGATTGCACTAGATTCGAATTACTCTGTTCTGATTTCAGCGATTTCTTGAACCAAGGGTTCTGAATTAGAACCTCCATGCTCATTCTCGTTTTCGGATCCGGGTCGAGTAGGTGGTGGATCAGGAACCGGGCGGGTTTCGATACCCAATCAGGGATATTAAAATCACGCCGGTGGATTTTTCTGTACATCTCCGCCAGGTTACCGTCGTCGAAAGGGTTAAATCCAGAGAGCATTACGAATAAAATAACTCCACACGACCAGGCGTCGGCGGTTGCGCCGTCGTATCCGCCGCCGCGACGGAGCATGACCTCCGGCGCGGAGTACGCCGGGGTTCCGCAAGCCGTTTGGAGCAGCGAACCGTCTTTGAGCGGTTCGGTTAAAGCAGAGAGACCGAAATCGGAGATTTTCAAATTTCTCTGTTCGTCTAGGAGAAGGTTCTGCGGCTTCACATCGCGATGAACGACGCCGTTTTCGTGGCAGAATTGGAGAGCCAATACGAGTTGTTGGAAGTACCGGCGAGCAATGGGTTCGGTGAAACGTCCACGGCGGATGATTCTGGCTAGGAGTTCGCCGCCGGCGGCGAATTCGACGACCAGGTAGATTTTCGATTTGGAGGCCATAACTTCATGGATTTTGAGGATGTTTGGGTGGTTGAGGCGGTGCATGGCGGCGATTTCCCGGATGATGCAGCGTTCAACGGCGGGGTCGACGGTTATGGATTTGTCGATGATTTTGACGGCGACGATGGAGTTGTCGACTAAGGAAACTGCCTGGTAGACCTTGGCGAAGCTGCCGCGGCCGAGAAGGCGGCCTAAGCGGTATTTGCCGAGAAGGATGGTGGCGGCGGACGGCGGAGCGGCCGGGGGCGTGGGCCGGCGCCCTGGCTCCATGGCGGCGGCGGCGGCGCTGAAAGAGCCCTAAAAACGAAGGTTACTTTTGTTGCAAAGGTCGAATTGGAAAATTAGGTTTTTATAATGAACTCTCGAAATTTTCTAATTTGCAATTTGGTGGGTTCATCTTTACCAAAATACCCTCGTTCCCACTTACAAATTACAATTGTGAATTTGTCACAAATAAATATACTCTCCCTATAAATAATATAGAGGGAGGGATTTGAACCATACGCTTAAAGAAGAAAGTGTCAACTAATGAACTACCTGTCGTTATGAAATTGTTCTTCTACTTTAAAAAAAAAAACTGTTTTCTGTTTCCTTTTTGGTGAAGGTCGATGAAATATTATTTTCTTTATCTCATTGAAAATGCATGCATTCATTTATTATTTTCTTTTTTCTTTTTTTTTTTTGAAATCCATTTCTTATTTTCTTTATCTGATTGAAAATGCATGCATTCATTTATTGAGTTATGATGTTCAAATTGAAATTAGTTTGGTTGATCTTGTAGTTTATCTTTTTTATAGATAAATAATATTTTAATAAGAGACTAAATGAGAATATATTCCATTATACTATTTTTTTAAAAATCTATATTCCATTATACCATGCATACCAAGTATAGTCTGAAAATATGAATTATAAAGTATATCATATATTATTGGAACATATATGTCAATAAAAAATAATATTTAAATAGCATGATGTCTATCTCTGAATTAAAAATTATAAATTTGATCTCCTACTTCATTATTAAATTGAAATAAATATTTTTTAATATACATATGTTATATAAAATATCAAGAATTATGATAAATGGTATGTATAACTCAATAACAAAAAAATATATTAATAAAAAATTTCACAAAATATTATTAAAGTGTAAAAAAGAATATCTAAAGTAAATTTAGTATAGTTAAATATATATGTGTGTGTGTGAGAATAAGATTTGAATCCAAATCTTTTTACTATTAGATGATATATTATATTATCGAGATTATGTTATCGTGGGAATCATATATTTGTCATATATTGAGTTAAACCCACATGTGAAGGAAAGTTCTACATGAGCTTTTCTACACTTATAGAAGAGTTTCATTTATAATACCGATTATTGAGCTCGAACTTGTAACTCTAGATTTAAACTGGTTTACAATTAAACAATAAAATTATTACGTCAATCACTCATTCAGTGTTTAAAGATATACTCATTTAAAATCTTGTCTAAATTCAACGAACAAATATCCCTTAAAGTTTGACAAACTCAAACTACAAAAATATTCTCCCAATTACCACACACGTGACACCAACCCACCGCCCGAAGTAAGGGTATTTGATTGACTCGGCAATTTAACGAGGTTCAATCTATGGGTGTTTTAAAAAAACGTAATGACCCAGCAATTCGATCCAAATTGTAAATGTTTTGTTGGATTATAATTTCTTAAGCTAAGTTATGTTATAACTTTGTAATTTTCTTTTTTAAGTTAGACCAATTTTCGAAGTAGGGGATTTCTAGCTTGATTCAATTCATTCAGATTCAAATTAAGAATAATATAATTTGTAGTAGTGTAAATTAACTAACAATATCTCAGCCAAACTCAACTGGCATTCCACCAACTCCTAATATATGTTTCCAACAAGTTAATGACGCAATGATTTCATTATTTGATTGTAAATTAATTTAACATTAGGTTTGATCATGAAAATCGTTATTTGCCTCCCATCTTTCGATATGTACTAAAAAAAATACTTGTCTGGCAATAAGTGCGAATTTGGCGAAGATAAATACTTGCCTGGCAAATTAAAAGGACTTAACTTAAAAATAAAAACTCAAGATCATCAAAATGCCATTTAAAGATGGAAAGGGATGGTTGCACAATAATTTAATTGTTTGATAGTAATCAAATTTAATAATATAATCACAATTTTGATCTTAAAAATCGATTTTGAATCACATTTATTTGAGAAAAGAAAATGTCACTTGAAGGAGCATATATATATATATATATATATATTAATTCGCCCATTGAAAATACACAATAAAAAAACAAAAATCACTATAAATAATAAAATATTTCCTATTTTTCTTTTAACTCTTGCTAATTATTATATATTTATGTCTGTTTTTTTAATTGAATATTTGTTTGTTGTCCACCCTTCCATGGGCGGAGCTACGTTGAGACTAGGTGGGGCCATGGCCCCTCAAACTTTTAAATGTTTTTAATTATATTATACAAATTCCAAACTGAAACATAATTGCCTTATGCTCCGGTGGCCTTTTGGCCCCCTAAACCTCAGCCCTCCAGCGCCAGTTTCACCCACTCTACATGTTCGAACTTGGGGTATGTAGGTTTGTGTATTTCTTCCTCTTTTTCTTTTATATAATATTGCTTAGTTTTTTTTTTTTTTTTTTCGAAAAACATATCGTTTAGTTTTTATTTTTACAACTTCATTTTTCCATTTTAAAATACTTTGTCATGTCCAAGTTTAAATTTCATTAGCAAGTTTTTTTTGTTTTATATATTTTAAAATATATTATTTGCGTGTTTTATTTGAAAAGTTGGAAAATTGTACTATAATATTTTCACAAGATAAATAAATGTAAACAAAATTTAAAGTATTTACATTCATAGTTATTAATACAATAGTAAGTATTATTAATATAAATTCTATAAAAAAAAAGTATTATCAGTAATACAAAGATAAAATTATTAATTTTTTAAAAGTGACCATATTTATAATTATTTTCTACGTTTGACTAATCTCGCAAGTTTTCTTATTTAATTCTAAAATATTTTAATCAACATTTTTATAAATAAGAGATCTATGAAAAAAATAAAGTTTAGAAATCTATTCAACAGAACCTATTAAATACTATATTGAAACTTTAAAAATTCAGACTTAGAAAATTTCATTAAAATATGAGTGTAAAATTCATCATTTAACCTTTGGAAGAAAATAATTATATACATAAATTTTTGCCCCAAACATGAAGTCCTGGATCTGCCCGAGCACCCTTCTATTCTCTTTATCGAAAGTTGACTTAAAATAAATACACAATAAAATAATCTGACATGTTTCAAAATGCACCTGAATTATTAGGTTTCAATTATATTCATAATAATTATAAAGTTTCCTTTTTACACATGTTTTTAAAAATTGATTGAAGTGATCAATTTTACCATTGCAGCTTTTTTTTTCTTTTTTTTTTAAAAAAGAACATTTACTATTACAACTACCGATAGAAATCATAGGGTATTTCTTAAATTATAAACAAAGCACTGACCGTAAAAAATGAATTAAATGAGACAAGTGTTGATAATATATTTTTTAAAAACTTTTTTTTTATATTTGTTTTGTATTACTTGATAATATATTTTTAAATGGATAATATAAGTATTAAATACACACTATTTTTTCAAACTATATATAGAGCTCATTTTTTAAATTGCCACTCACATCAATGTTGGTCTAGTGATTAAATTTTGTTAACTTAAAGTTAAACTTTTGATAATGAAATAATATAATTAAAGCTATTTTGAAACTTTTATAACTATATAAATCTTATATTGGTTTAACTATGCTGCCTAAGTAAGGTGTATTATCTTTTATAGACTAAATCAAGTACAATGTGATATATGTTTGATTAAGTCTCGAGTTTGAGATCATTTGCTGACCTTAATAGCTGAAACCAACCTGTATATTTTCCTGTGTCACATCCAAAAGATACATCAATAGTGTTCCAGGTATAGAAAAGTGAAACTTCGACTTTAAATCATAAAAAAATATTGAATTTTTCAACCTATTTTAAAATATCTCAAAAAAATTACAATATCATACTTACTTTTTTATAAAGTAGAAAATTCATTAAAATATTAAATGAAAAGTCATGTATACATAAATATTTTAATTTATAATCTAATGCTAGGCTTCAAACTTTATAAAAGAAAAAGGAAAAAAGAAAAGTAATATTATAACATTTAAAACAATAAATATATTTTTGAAGTGAGTGGATTTTTTTTTTCAAAAAAATAAACATATATTTGTACATACTCAATATTTGACAACTCATTAATCTAGCTCGTGTAAAAAATTTAAACTCAACCAAGATGATTTTGCTAAATCTCACAAAATGTCTTAACCTAATTAAAAGTTTGTCATTTTTCATATTATAAATATTTGTGTTCTTAAGAATATGAGATAAGTCTTCTTTAGTATATACGCGTCACCATTTAATCTTTTTTTTTAATATTGTCCAAACAAAAATTATATGACACAAAATAGTGTCACATATAAATTAAAAGTATTCCACTTCAAGTATTCCACTTCTTTATTTATTAGGAGGCAAACATTTCTCTTTTCACACACTATACAACATGCATCATCCTCTTGGCCAAATTTCAAGAAAACATGTTTTACAAATTCAAGTATAGTTTTTTTAATTTTATATTATAAATCAAATTGTTAAGGAGTGAAATATAACCTTCTCAAAGTCTCATGAAAGATATTTTCTCTATCGAGATTTGGACATTAGCGAAAAAGAAAAAAAATGATAATAATCTTCCATTCACTATAACATTTAGGCCCCGTTTGATAACCATTTTGTTTTTGGTTTTTTCTTTATGAAATTTAAGCCTATTTTCATTCAAATTTACTATCATGTACTTCATCTTTCCTACAATGTATCCATATTTCCTCAAGAAAGTAGGAGAATACCAACCAAATTTCAAAAACATAAATAAGTTTTTGGACGCTACTTTTTTTGTTTACAAATTTTAATTTTGTTTATTAAAATATAGACAAGATGTAGATATCCAAATAAGGAAAAAAGTATAGTAAGGTAGTTGTTGTAGGCTAAAATTTCATAAACAAAAAATGAAAAATAAAATAGTTATCAAACGGGGTCTTAATAATGCTATATTTATAGGTCTATGTAACAATAATTAAAGAACCTCTCATGTTTGTCTTCATTTAGCAAACCATCTTGAATGATTGCAAAAAGAAAAAAAAGGCATGTCATACACAATGACAATGGAGTTCTTGCAAAAATAAAAGTAAATTGAATTAGAAGTTAAGACGTCAAAATCATGGATTCAAAAAGAAATTAGTTGTCACAATCCATAAAACGAAAAATAAAACAAAGTGGTTTTAAAATAACAATAACAATAAACCCGGATTCCCAGAAATTCCACTTGTCACTATCTTAAAGGTGAACCAATAAGCAGGCGTCAAATGATGCTAGATTGGCCGTTGATTTCAACAACGATCTCTGCCATTTTATTTTTCAACGTTTTTATTTTTTTCTTTTAATTTTTGATGTACTAAAAATAAATCTTCAAACTAATTTCTCATAAAAAATTCATCCAACCCTCCAAACACCTCCTAAAAGATTATGAATTTACATTTTTTTACTCTCAATTAAAAAAACAATCACCTATTTTAAATAATAATAATGACGATGATAATACCAAGTGATAATAATAGTAATAATAATAATAATATCAATAATGATAATGATAATAATAATAATTATTATTGTCATAATGATGTACCTGGAACTTTAATTCATCAGCTTTTTATGGAGATATTAGATTTGTTTTTCTAGGCTACATAGATTTTATTTAGCGGGTCCAGTTTTATTAGTACAGATCATTAGTTTGGATTTACTGTTTGTTTGTTACTGTTTTAGAAATATCAATTAATCATTGAAACAAAAAAGAAAAATAAATCCATTGATTAATAAAAAAACTATATTTAATTTTTTTTAAAAAAATACTATATTTGATATTCTTTTAATGGTTTTTTATTGCAAATTTGACTTTAATTTATTTTACCTTTTTTTTATACAAAAATATTGGATAATTGGAACGTGTGCTGTTAGAGCTTTATTCTAGTTGGCTAATTTATTTAGCTAATATAATTGTGTATTGAATTAAAAGACATTGAGTCTATTGACAATAAAATGACCAACCATAAAACCAAATCTTATTGGACTTGGTGGATTATAAAATAGAAAAATGAAATTATATAAGTCTAATTAAAAAATGAATAATTAATTATATAAAATTTATAACATAAAATAGAAAAATGAAGGGCGAGTAGCAGATTGTTTGGGGCCCTTAACATATTGAATTGGGTCTTAATTGAAGTTTGCTTGTGACCTAATGGTTACTAGAGCCCAACATTTTGAAGGCCCAACATACTTAGAGGTTGGACCATTTTATAAAAAGACCGTGCGATGCACGTGGTTATTTATTTATTTATTTTAACATACAAATTTGTGTTAAACTATATAAAAAAGTGAATATAAAAAAAATGTAGTTAAACTATTTTTCTAATTGTAGTTAAACTATATAAAAAAATTAATATTTAATATGAAATTTTAAAGTAAGAAATGTTATAAAATGAATGAGAAAAAGAATGAATAAAAATAAAACACTCGTGATTTGTTTGAAATAAAGTTGTAAACTAAAATTAAGTAAAAATAAAGTGACATATTATGATAACTTATTATCTCATTGGTGAGTCCAAAAGAATTAATTGACTTGGGTGGTTGTTGCGAAGAGCTAAATCTAACTAAGTCTTTTACCTTCTTTTGCAATCAAATAAAAAATATAGTCAATTTTGAGAAGTCGACTGCATAGACCAAAAAATTTGAGTATTTAATATGATTTTGTAGCTACTCTTACCGTGTCTTCGTCTGTTCAATATATTAACGGTCATAGACGAATGAGCGTATCTCACATTTAAAGGAACAAAACTTTAAATTTGTGGATAATATTTTAAAAAATGTATATTTAAATGTCAAGTTATTAATATTTGGTTGGGAGGAGGGAGCAAAACAATCTTCAAATTTTAATTTCGCGATTTTAAATGGACCATTTGATATATTCTCTTTGTTTTTTTTGTTTTTTTTAATAAAAAATGACATACTTCTTTTTTTTTCCTCGATATGTGCATAATGTTAAAGATGCAACCATTTTCTTTTATATACATATTTTTTTTAAATCAAAGCAATCATTTTCTTTTATTTTTGAAAAGGAAGGTAATCATTTTCTTTTATTAAAACGTTTGTTTGGAGGTAGAGGTCAATTTTTATTTATATTGCATTAATTTTAAAATGTATTACAAAGTAGGTAAAAGTTGTTTCGGGCCCTTCAATTAATTCTCTAATTTTTGTTTTTCTAGCAAAAATAAAACTAAGTTATAACAATTAAAAAATCATAAATTTAAATCTATTCAATATCATTATTATTGAGTTATTCTTATAAAGACCAAAAAAATACAAATTTAAATCTTTTCAGTATCATTACTATTGATTCAGAAAGTCCTCTAATTCAAGTAAAAAAAAAAAAAAAAAGTCCTCTAATTTGTCACTTTCAATCTTATTTATTTCGTTATCCTCTTAATACAAATACTTTGTTGAAAAACAAAAATATCTAAGTTTATCTATAAAAAGTAAGTGCTACTGATTATTATAAAAAGTAAGTGCTACTGATAATTATAAAAAAAAAAAAAAAAGAAGTTAGTGCTACTATTATACACATAAAACAATAAGCATGTAAATAATATTAAATTATATGACCCCTTTTTATTTACATTGTTTTATTAATCTTATCCATACAAAATTTAAACATAAAACAATTTTATAGTTAAATGAACATAATATATTTACCCACAAGCGTTAAAAGGTCCAATGATATATATGAACAGGTAACTCGAAAGTTATAAATTTTATAAAAAAGTTAGTGGACTAGTAATTTTATTGTTTGATAGTAATTTAATTAAATGCCGCGATTATGAGTTTGATCGTAAAAATCGGTATTTGACTCTGAATAAACATTACACTGTTTTTTGGAGGTGTTATGCCTTTTAATGAGTTCTGTTTTGGAAAATAATCGTATGAACTTAATTACTGACTTGGAATAAAGGTTTGGCTATATTTGTCGGATTAAAAAAAAAAGTCCCATAGGAGTGTTTCTCATTGGTCTATTATGTGATATGTTTGTATATTCTTCTTCTTATTATTTATTTGATGAAGAAGGTGTAGCTACTAACTATTGAAATTAAATACTTTAATTTCAAACTCAAGAATTATTTTTGCAATTATGATTCATACTGTTTCTAGGTGAGTGTTATGATCACTTTCCAACGTGACATAGTTCCTCCAAATGTTGGACCAAATCCTCATAGGAATATATGCTCAATGTATGTAGGATAAAGCATAATTTTAATTTTAATTAAAATACTATGTCGTCTCATTTTATTTTGATATTTCGTACTTTTAAATGTGTAATTTTACTCCGTGCAATATTTTTTTAAAAATTAACTTAAATAATTAGTTCGAAGTTCATTTTCTCAAAATATATTAAATAATAATAATAAATTTGATAAAGAAAATGACACAATAAAAATATATTTTATAATTTCTCAAAAAAAAGAAGAAGATAAACTTGTATCTAGAAAATTAATATAATTACGTTTTTTCAATTAAATTTTTATTAAAGAGAGAAAATTTAAATTAAAATTTATTAAACTGGACTAAAATTAAATATTTGATAGTACTAAAGTTAAACAAAAAAATTTCTCAAAAAAAGTTAAACAAAATTTAAATTATAAGAAAAAAAAGGGTATTTTTACTAATCTTAAAAAAAAGAAGGTATTTTTACTTTATACGAATGGTTTTTTTTTTTTTTTTTATAAGAAGAATTTTCCATATCTTTTTTTATTTGGTGTGGATATTGTAGTTAGAATTTCACAATCATGAAATGCATCTTTCTAGAAGATAACAAAGGAGATATATGAAAGACACATTTCGTGTATTCCTCAATTCTTCTCTAACTTTTCTCCAACTTTTTGATCAAATAAATATTACTCTAAAATACCAAACCCAATGTTAAAAGTCAAAAATATAATTTTGTTAACCAAAGGCTGACATGACTTGTCTTATTAGTCTATCTAACTATTCAATATACTTCACAATATGTTTGCCAACTCTTGTAATAGTATTAACGTTAACTTTAGTATCTTCAACTGCCTGGTACGATAAAAACATAAAATTTACCTCTGCATTAATTAACAATGAAAAAAAAACTAATTCCGTGCCTTTTCTAAGGTGAGGTTCATTTTACGCTATATAAGATATTTTTTTAAAAAATAATTAGACTACATAAGATGTGGGTAGTTTATTATTATTTCAATGTTATATGATAAGAAGATGCGTTAGAAGATTCATAATGCTACAATGTTTGAATGGAGGAAGATGAATGAAAGGGAAAAACCAATTTAAACGTTAGATTTGAATGAATAATTGTTGAAAACTATATTTGAATAAATATATTTAAATGAATTATTGCACAAAATTAATATTTAGATAAGATTGTGTATAAAACGTATCTAAAAAAAAGTTGTTTTGAATAAGAGTTCATAAAAAAACTTTGTTTAAAACTAATTGTTTGAAATCAAGTTTTTTTTTTTTTTTTTTTTTTAATTGTGCTGGAATAAAAAGTTGGAGTGCAATGTTATGAAGAAAAAAAGTATACTCTGAATAATATATTTGAGTTAAATTTAATCCCACATTTGCTTTTCAAACTTTCTCTTTATCAATTGGCCGCTAAGGGAAGGGAGGGGTAGAAAAGAAAACAATAAAATGTTAGGTTGTTTATTGAAAGGATTAAGATGATTTTTTAATAAAAAGGAAATAATTGATTTGGTATTTATTGAATTCATAAATGGGTGGGTTATTGGTGGCAAGTTTTAGAGGAATTAATAAGGGGTGGCATAAGAAAGAAATGGGAGGTGTTAAGAATTAAATGCCTTTTTATGTATAAAGAAAAGAAAAAAAAAAGAAAAGAAAAATAATAAATGCCCTAGTTTTAGAGAGGCAAATAACATATGCGAGTCAAAGGCAGCCAACTATTGTGCCGTATGGGATTCCACACCTGCTCCACCGCCTCTTTCACACGCCAACTTTGACTGTCTTTTCCAATCACTACACATTTTTAGCCAAAATTATTATACTTCTATAAAAACCAAGTATTTATAAATTATTATACTTTGTATAAATTTTTTTGTTAATTCCACGATAATGAAAAGTAAATTTTGAATTTTTAACTTCTATTTTATCCGTATGCGCTCTTTTTAAAAAGTTAGATTATAATTTTTAATAAAAACAAAAAAATTGTAATTTTTGAATGATTTAAATTATCTATTAAATAATATAAACTTTGATTGAAAAATTATTTAACAATAAAATAAGTAATTCATATATTTAATAAATATAAATGTCGAAGACATTTAAGATAAGATAAGATGAATATTTTTAATATATCCTTCAAAATGGTGTCATATTAATAGTCATCCGAATTTGTAGACATAAATACTCATTTTGACTTATTTGTTTGGGTTTGATATGAATTTTTGAAATTAAATACACATTCACTGGGTTAAGTACAAATTATTCACATAGATTTTTAGATTGAATCAAAATTTAAGAGACCAATAGCCCACACGAAATTTTGATATCATATTAGATAACATGAGTTTCACTTAAAATCAATTAATATTAAGAGAAGTAACTCAAATATTATTTAAAGATGTTAAAGACTTTTCATCTTTTTAGTGTAGAAATCTAAAACAAACGTAAGTATCTTCGTTGTTGTATTCATATTGATGTTGTATAAATAATATTTATTAGTTAAATGGGTTTTTTTTAAAATTGTTTTAGAATTGAAGGCTAAAGTTATATATATAGTAGATGAAAATTGATAGATTAAGGAAAATATGTTAAGATTTGCCAAAACCATATAATAAAGTTAGGGTTTAAAAATCCACATGGAAAGCAAACAAACAAAGGCATTACATAATTTGTTTTTAAAAAAAAAGGCATTACATAATTTTGACAATATGAAGGTTTTTTTTTTGGACATAAAGTGGGGGAAGGGGGAACAACAAATCCTACATAGAAGGCACAACTACTCTAAAATAATATGAGAGCCAAATACCAAATATCAGACAAGATAATTAACTGCGTCACTGACCTTCGGTGATATTATGAAGGAAATTAGAGACGGAAAAGATCGAGAACTATCAACAGAAAAAGATTGTATAGATTATTATAATGTATTAAATATTAGAATGATTACCACAATAATAAACTTTGGTCATATGAGTAATTGATATTTATTTAAAATTTGATCTTTTATGAACTGTACGGGTCCACAATCAACTAACGTATGATTTACTAAATTATTTTTATTCAAACATTTCTCACTCTATATATGTATGTAGACATAACTAGTCATGTAACTATTATATATGTAGGTAATACAACAATTGTTCCATATAGAATCATTAATATAAATGAGATGACAATAATCTATGTAGTATCTAGTCTTTGATATATGCCAAAAAACAAAGTATATAAAATATCCTAAGTAGAGAAGCTATTCCAACACTATATGCATCTATCCACTACAAGAATCATTAGAATTTCTGATGGCAAAAAACGTCATAAATTATTCATTTGCCGTCACGAAAGGTATTGTTGACGACAAAACTGTCGTCAGCACATTCGTTGGGAAAACTGTGTCAGGGAAGAAATCGTCGACGGCAACAACAGACCGTCAGCAATGTCTACCTTTTGTGACGACATTTTTGCTGTTGTTAATACCTATTTTTTGTGACGGCATTTCTACCGTCACCAATTCAAGCCTTTTGTGACGGCATTGTTCCGTCGACAATTCCGATTTTTAATTTTTTTTAAAAAATTTGGTTTCATAATTTAATTTCCAATTCATCTTCGTATATGTTTTCCATATACTTGTTATTCAATATGAATTCATACAAATCATAAAAATATTAATTTTATCCAAAATAATAACACTTACAAAATCCTTAATAAAAAAAAGTATTAATAAAAGTTTTCAACACTTACAACTTAAAAACAAAAGTTATCTAAAAACAAAAGTAACTTCAACAAACTCTTCAACCCTTACCAAATCCCTTGTACAAAGGTTAATCAAAAGACAAAACTGCTTCCAAAATAAAGTCTTCAACACTTACAAATTCATGCATCAAAAAGTAGAATTTCACCTAATAAGAGGAGGAAAACAAATATTAATCAACTATTTTCAACTCTGTCATTCAAATATTACAATTCAAAGAACATGAAAGCAAAAATTGGGCAGCATAACAACTTAACTACAAGATTCCCAAAATTTAAAAGTATCTAAAAATATACACATATAACTACCTTTGCTGGGATGGTTATAATAATATCACAATTTAAAAAATTATATAAACGTATTCAAACATCCTAAATTCATAATTACATGCATTGAAACATTTTCTTTAACTAACTACATACCTAGCTAGATGATCCTGTTTGTGATTCGCCTTGGTGACATATCATTAATTGGATCAAAACTTCGAGATTTGCTATCTTTTCATTCGATCTTGTCCGTTCCTCTTCAAGTATTATTTGACGTGTCTCTTCTTCTCGACGTCGTGTCTCTTCTTCTTGGCTACGTGCCTCTTATTCTAACCAAACTAATCTAAAGGCATCAAAGTAATCAACACTTCAAGGTTAAGACTAAACAAAAATGATCAAACCAATAAAAGAATAGCAACGCAAAAACATCAACCTTGATGTCAATGAGACATATTTAATCAATTCTAAAAACAAATAGAAAAGAGTCATGATACTAATAGTATTATGTAATTTGTAACCAAATTAAAACAAAACATACATCACCCAAAACAAACTAAATTGAAATTATATTTAACAAAACTAATATAGAAAAACCATAAAAAAGAAGAAGCAAACTAATAGAAATGAATTAATAGTAGTAGGTAATTTATAACTAAACTTATGAAAATTAATCTTAACAATTCAAGTCAATATTTCTAACCCTCCTATATTTAAAACTTAAATTTAACCTATATTAAAATTATATTTAACAAAACTCTTAATCTTGAAAACCTTACAATATACCTAGGTCTAACTAAAAGCTAACCATATACACTTAAATGTAACAAAACTAATCTAAACATTTAGGTTACTTTAGGTTTCAATCCAAAAAAACATAAAAAAAAACTAAACACCTACAAAATATATCATTAGAACATATTAACATAATTGAAAATCTAACAATAAACTTAAATCTAACAAAAAAAACCTAATAATCTTTTTTTTACATTACAACAATTGTGGTGGGAAAAAACTTAACAATAAACTTAAATCTAACAAAAATCTAATCATATACTTAGATCTAACCATCATTAAATGTGCAATAAACAAATTTAAAGTAGATTTTAAATTAAAAAAATGACCTCTAAAGTGGCGGATGGAGTCGGCGACGGCGGCGTGGGTTGGACGACAACAGGCGTGAGTTGAGCAGCGGTGGCGGTCGTGGGTTTGGCGGCAACAAGCGTGTAGAGGGTTGGGGCTTGGGGCTGTTTGAGAAAGGGAGAAGAAAATATTAGATTTAGGTTTTTTTGGAGGTATTTCACGACTGTTTTAATTTATTTTATTTTTTTACTTTTGCTAACGGCTAAATGCCGTCGACTATTCCTACTTTTGTTGACGGCTTCAACTTGCCGTCAGCGAAACCCGAAAATAATTCCCCCAAAACGAATTTTGGGAGGAATTTAAAATCTTTCTTGACGGCGTTGAAGATGTCGTCACGAATACCATGATTTGGCGACGGTCATTTTGGCCGTCAGTGAAAATAGTCTTTGCCGATGGTATTTGTATCGTCGGCGACGTCACAAATTCCCAAATTTCTTGTAGCGATCTATGTCAACCCTCCCTTGATTAGTTTCATTTAAGAGAGAAGACACTGATTATCCACATTTTTAAACCGTTTTTTCTTTTCTTTTTATAATATCATTGAACCATAACTAATAATATATAGACCATTTAAACATAATTCAATCCACTAAAAGTCACTAATTCAACAGTAGTAATATGTACATTGCCAAAAGATATAGAAAGTAAGGCATTAATTTGAGATTAATTAAGGGGTCCCATGAAGGCAGTGGGTAGGAAAGTCCAATTAAAAGAAGGCAGCAGATAAGGACACCCTCAATTAAAACGAAAAGTTGGAAGCCAATTCAATTCAAACATTCACAATAATATAGTATTTATGAGCAAAATCCTTCACTATGTACATTAGCTTTGTATACATTCAAAAAAATACATTATGTTAAACCATTTATATCATCTCATGGTATAATACAATCACTAATTTAAATTAAAAATTCATTAAAAAAATCATAGCATTATCTTGTATATAAATAAGTTTTTCAAAAAGTAGAAAACAAATATATATATATACCTAAAGATTAATTTAATGAATTGATTAGTTGTATTGCACTTTATACCAACTTAAATACAACATGAAATTAGCGAGTAGTCTACATCTCTATGTATCAATTTTAAGTGGCGTCCCAACTAATTAAGACAAGTTGTTGAATTGTCTTTAGATCAATAAATTTAAGCTTTTAACTGTCAAATTAATGAGTCCATAAAATGCCACAACTAAAATATCTCAAGTTATAGGCTTAATATATTGAACATGTCAACCATTTTTATATCCAACATCTCTTTGAAATACAATCTGAGAGATCGAAAGGATTTTTAGCGTGTGTTGACTTGGTAGTAATTTTATTCAATCTTATGATTGCAAGTTCGATCTTGAAAAATTGATATTTAATTTTTTATTTTATTTGAAAATAGTATCACTTCTTTATATAAAATTTGTATTGATTTACATTTTAAGAAGTGTATCTATATCAAATGGTGTGAAACAATTAGCCGAGTTACATAAAATTTAGGTGGAAGATATTTACCTTGTGGTACAATTGGCCACTAAAAAGTAAAATTGAACATTTTAAAATTTGGAGATTAAATCTAACAAATTTAAAATACAAGGCAAAAATATTGTTTAAAACAAATTAAAATCAGTAGGTAAAAATATATTTTCTTACAAAAAGTACATGTAGAAACTAGAAAATACCAATTACTTGAGAAATAAACAAATTAAATCTCCAGGGTTTGGCTACCCACCTGTACATTTCCAATCTCATGGCCAAACGCGTAGTTCACCGATGTACGGAATTTTAGTGACGAATCGTTTTCTGCCACGTCATCTTTATTATCCGATAAATTGCGCAGTTCAAAGTAGCTGACCCAAAAAAATTGTTCGATATTTTTTATTTTTTATTTTTAACTTATAATTAATCTCCACATTACTTCGGTAGATAAAAGGAAAAGAGTTATGAGGAAATACTTTTCTATATATATTTTTTTAAATATAGATGAATGGAATAGGTGGTGTTTGAATGAGGATTTTGGTGTGGATTTAGCTTATTTTCAATAGTTAAAAATTGGAATTTTTTTTTTTTTTTGAAAAGGTAAAAAATTGGTTTAAATGTTTTTTTTAGAAGAATCACATAAATTATTTGTTTGGATGTGAATTTAAAATAATTTTAAATAGTTAAAAAAGAATGATTAGTATTGAGTGATTAAAAATGATTTATTTAAAAAAATTAAAAATAAATAACTAGAAATGAATAGTTAATATTAAAGAATTATTTTGAATGGTTATAAATGAATAATTAGAAATGAAGAACTATTTTGATTAGTAACAAAAATTCATTTAAATGTACATTTTTTAGGAGTAGTTAGTGAATACTCATCTTAAATCCTCCAAACAAACACTCAAAACAAGAGTTCTCAAGAAATTTTTTATCATTTAACGTATCTAAAACTTTTTAAAATTCGCTCATCATACTCAACTAAAAAAGCAATATACTGATAACAAAATTATAAGTCCATCAAGAAAATTTGAATCAACTCTTTTTTTTTCCTTTTTTCTTTTCCCTCATCGAGTTGTATAGCAACTCTAGAAGCAATTGATTAACAACTAACTATAAATCATACTCAGGATTCAAAACGCTTTGATAAGAAACCTAGGGCATGTCTTTTCACTACTGAGATAATGGTAGAGCTTAAAACTCCCACAAAGGAGGGAAAACAAGATTTTTCACTCACATAAACGTTATGAAAATCGAAAACAAAATTCAATAAATAAAAGGAAGTATGAGACAAAACATAACGATTTACATGATTTATTAATGGTGTGTTAACTATATCAACGGATAGAGAAGAAAACTTTGTTACAATAAAGATAAGAAATAAAAATACTTAGCCAAGGAGAGTTAAAGTTTTAAAGAGAATTATATACGCCGACTAAGTAATCATATGACAACGTAGTTCAAAGGTATGTCAATGAACATAATCTTTCTGCTCTCTATTTTCATGGACATGATTTGGTTCAAGAGGCGATTTAGTGGTCGACAAATGAATGTGACTTGTTGGATGGAATGCCTACAGATGTCCACAAGCGAGGGACTGTCTTCCCCATCCCCGTCATTTTTTATATTGGGAAGATTGGTGCGGAGAACATGTGTTCCCATGGGCAATCTTTCCTCATTTATTTATTTTTCTTTTGTCATAATTTTGATATTTACATATATTTTCTAACTAAAATTTTGAAATAGTTTATTTTTCAAAAAAGAAAAGAAAAAAACGTAAGCGGGAAAGTAAATTAATAATAATAATAATATTGGAAAGGGGAGTAAAGATTTAGGGGGGAGTTGGGAAATTGAATGGCCATATGTTACACAATTAAAAGTTCGTTGGGGTAGTTGTATCCTCTAACTCTCCTCCTCCTCTTTTTAAACCCCCTTTTCCCCAAAAACTCAAAACGCTGAAAACTCCAAATCCATCCATGGCGGAGCTTCCCAACTTCCTGCTGTCGATCCGCTTAAAATACGTGAAGCTGGGCTACCATTACCTCATCTCCAACGCCGTGTACCTGCTCATACTCCCCCTGCTGGCGGCGGCCTCCGCTCATGTGTCGACCCTCCAACTGCAAGACCTCCTCCACCTATGGAACCACTTGAAGTTCAACCTCCTCTCCGTCACACTCGGCACCTCCCTCCTCGTCTTCCTCTCCACCCTCTACGTCATGACCCGCCCCCGAAAGATCTACCTCCTCAACTTCGCGTGCTACAAGCCCCACCCGGATCGGATCTGCTCCAGGGGGAAGTTCCTGGGCAGGTCCGAGCTCACGGGGAGCTTCACCCAGCACAACCTTGCCTTCCAGAACAAGATCTTGGAGCGCTCCGGTCTCGGGGAGAGGACTTACTTGCCCGAGGCCGTCATGACAGTGCCGCCCAACCCCTGCATGCGGGAGGCCAGGAAGGAGGCCGAGGAGGTCATGTTTGGTGCAATTGATGAGCTCTTGGACAAGACGGGCGTCAAGGCTAAGGACATTGGGGTCTTGGTGGTCAATTGTAGTTTGTTTAATCCCACGCCCTCCTTGTCGGCTATGATTGTCAATCATTATAAGCTTAGAGGGAATGTTTTGAGCTATAATCTTGGTGGTATGGGCTGTAGTGCTGGACTTATCTCCATTGATCTTGCTAAAAATCTCTTGCAGGTTTGTTTTCCTTTTCTTTTCCTTAACTTCAACAGATAACACGCTCGTTGAAGACTTGGACTTTGAACGGACATGCTCTCTTCAAACTCTCGAGTTTGAGACTCTTCCAATTTAAAAAATATTTTTTTTAATCAAATTATAGAAATTAATTTTACAATAATTTTTAAAATACAAAAATCAAAATGATATTTTAACCTTCATTTGTAATCCAAAACTGTGATGAAAAGTTGAACAAATTATTTAATGATGTTGTATGCCTTTTTGGATCTTTTTGTTAGTTTTTTTTTAAAACACTTTTTTGTAAGTATGAATTCATTTAATGTAATATAATGAATGCAGTAAAGTCAAAGCTGTCACAAAATTTACTAAGTTAGGTGAACCGATTTAAGAAAGTACCTGCCCTGTCCGGTGTTTCATTACAAGTTTTTAACTACAAGTTTATTTCTAGTAAGTTTTAGTGTAGTTTTTTTCCAAACAAGTTTTAATTATCTTAATTGAAACTTTGTATTAGAAGTTGAAAAATGACCTGCGCAACCATATCCATATGTCTCAATCAAATTTAAAAAATAATTATAAATAATATTACTTTCAAAATATTTGTCACATATAAGAATGCTTATAGTACAATTTCTAATATAATAAACATTCGAGAATGATGATTATTAAGTTTTAAGAGATGACATTAAAAATTGAATGGGTCAGGTAGTAGAATGATTTTATTGTTTGATTGTAAACCAGTTTATAACATTAGGTAGAAGATAATGAAGTGGTTAACTACTCGTTTGGGGATTGAGATTAATAATAATGGAGTAATCAGCTACTTGTTTGGAAATTGAGATTAATAATAGTTGAATGATAAATTTAATGTAAAATTTAACGTGAGATTTGATAAAGGGGTTGAAAAGGAGTTAAAGAATAGTTAACTATGATTCTTTAGTGCAAAAAAACAAATGAGAGTTTTTGAGGAGTGGTGACCCTCTCCATGTCCAAAAAACAAACACTCCCAATTTCTCTTTATCAAATAATGTTAATTAAAGTTTAATAACACAATTAAGTATTATTAACATGAACAGGTGAGCCCAAATTCATATGCATTAGTAGTAAGCATGGAAAACATAACACTCAATTGGTACTTCGGCAACGACCGGTCCATGCTGGTCTCTAATTGCCTGTTCCGGATGGGCGGCGCCGCCATCCTTCTATCGAACCGGCCGGCGGACCGGCGCCGGTCCAAGTACCAACTAATCCACACGGTCCGAACCCACAAGGGGGCCGACGACAAATGCTACAACTGCGTGTTCCAGCAAGAAGACGAGACCGGGCGGGTCGGCGTCCGGCTCTCCAAGGACCTGATGGCGGTCGCCGGCGAGGCCCTGAAAACAAACATCACCACTCTCGGACCGCTCGTCCTCCCCATGTCGGAGCAGCTCCTCTTCTTCGCTACCCTGGTCGCCAAAAAGATCTTCAAAATCAAGAAGATCAAGCCGTACATCCCCGATTTCAAACTCGCGTTCGAGCATTTCTGCATCCACGCCGGCGGCCGGGCGGTTCTGGACGAGCTCGAGAAGAATCTGGATCTGAGCGATTGGCACATGGAGCCTTCGAGAATGACGCTCAACCGATTCGGAAACACTTCGAGCAGCTCTCTGTGGTACGAATTGGCTTACAGTGAAGCCAAAGGGCGGATCCGAAAAGGGGATCGGACCTGGCAGATCGCGTTCGGGTCGGGTTTTAAGTGTAACAGCGCGGTTTGGCGGGCGTTGAGGACCATCGATCCGGCGAAGGAGAAGAATCCATGGATGGATGAGATTCATGAGTTTCCTGTGGAGGTTCCTAAAGTGGCCGCCATTGATAAAGCTTGAACAAGACCAACAATTCTTTTGAGATCGGTTTTTTTCTTTTAAACCTAAACCCCCAATTTGTTTGGGTGCTTTTTTTCTTTTTTTAATTATTGTGTTTTCTTTTTTATGGGTGTCGTTGTTTATGTAATAAGTCTGTTCATATTGGATGCTAATTAATTATTGTTGTTTTTTTTCTAAAGAGGTGTAATATTTATTCATACTGGTTCATTTATAGACTCATTTTTTTACATTTTATTTTATTTTGTACCCTTTTTTCTCTTTAATCACTGTTTTAAAAAAAAAAAAATTATTATTATTAAGAATCAGTGAATTTGGGTTTAGCATTTGTGTGTATCCAACTTTAATTTTAGGGAGTAATTACTTTTTCAATCCTTTATAATTTATGTTTTGTATCAAACAGACAAGGTTAAATAAAATTTTATTGAAAAAATATCTTTTCTAATTTAAAGTTTTTTTTTATAATCTAAAAAGTGAGGAATTTGGTGGATAGGTAAGGGCATCATTGACCCTATCTCAAGCTATTATAACTTTTAGGGATTATATTTTTAAAATTCAAGTTTTCGACCATCGACCATCGGCCATCTTTTGAAGATACTTTTTATTTTTAAGTTTAAATTTGGGGATAGATTGAGTCTTATAACAACTGCTCAATTTCTAAATTAGATATTTTAAATGGTCATATTATTTAAGTATTCAAGTTTAGAAATTTAAAAATGAAAAAAATGTCTCTAAAAAAAAGGTTTCTATATATAAACAAAAAAGCTATTGGTTAAAAAATGGAAAAAAGTAAATAAAAAGTAGTTCTAAAAAAAGTTAAATTATTGTGTACTTTAGGCTATTAATTGAAGTGAATTGACATGTGAATTTGGATATTAATTGATCTGTGAAGTTGGAAATTATTATTGTTTAATTCAAAACTTCCGACCCTTATAAGTTGTTTCTGTTTTTTTTATTGAAAAATCCGACCCTTATAAGTTGTAGTCTGTACAGACACAAGAAGAGAAATACCAAAGAATAACCTATGAACAATTTTGTCCAGATACTAATGTGAATACATTATTTCAATGTTCTGACACGCACGAGAACAGACATTATTGAAACAAGTTTAGGAGAAATTCAATAATTTAGTCCATCAAATTTATACTCCTAAAATCAGTAGTCTTTCAAAAAAAAAAAACGGTAGAAATTTCAAAGTTGCAGCTATAATCCATGGATGGCACTTCAAACTTTACATATCAACGTTAACCAACAACATACACATTGAAAAAAGAAATAACATGCAACAACTTACAGGTGTGGTACAAATCATTGAGAAATACAGACTTAGATGATACAGTATAGCTCGAGTTAGAAATTTCTGGAAGATGGTAGACTTCTACTAACCAATAAACCGTGGTTGATGATTACATTTTCCAGGGGCGTGTCGAGCAATGAGGTTCGAGTCCTTTGTAGAGTACACCAAGTAATCTTGGGCCAGGAATATATGTGATAAGTTGTAGGATACTTGTGATCACATGCCCCATACACCTTGAGCAGCAGCAACTTTATTGTTTGGTCTGGATGTTAGTTCATACAATATCCTAGCGAACGTATCTGAATATCTGCCATCGGTGAAGAGTATCTCTGCAAATGCGTTTTCGTATGCTAGGAGCAAAGCCCTGTTCTGTGGTTCAGATACTAGACTTTCCAGTACCATTGCTGCTTTCCTGCATATTTCTGGAACTGGATGTGGCGTCTTGATTACTTTAAGAAGTCGATCGATCGCCCTAATTTCGAAGTACGGGAAAAACAGCAAAATGTTTCAGCATCTACTACTACTACTGCATGTCAAATGACTTAGGAAAGAACTTGAGGTCAAGGAAAATGAATTACCATCTTTCACTCGCCAACTTTATTCTGCAGTCCATATTAACTTCGACAAGGTTATACAGTGCACCAACGGCTGCTGCTTGTGCATCGTATGCTGGGATGCTCATAAGGTCTACTAAACGCTTGTGTATCTAATATAATTCAATAAAATCCCGTTATGCTCTAGTATGCGTAGTACAACAGAGGAAATGGAGTTTGATGGATTTAAAAAGCAACAAACCTGGGGAACAAAAGGAAGAAGGAAGGGCTCATTATCAGGATTGATTATCAACCGTCCGAGTAATTCGGCGGCAGCACAATGCCAAACTTTGACAGCAGATCCCAGCATTCCCATGATGGCTCCAACTGCTCGTTTCTCTCTGGTAAAATGTATAAGTAAAACTTATTAGGCATGAAATCATCATACAGGCGAGCCTAAAACATGAACAGCAGATAAAAACTTCTCACGTTATTTTGATGTAGGATGGTTTTGATGAGCTAAAGATACGGAGATCAAGGAGCGGGGCTAAGTTCACAATCGTTTCTAGTGCATTTGTGACAAGTTCTTCATCCTCTGATAACAATAAAAGCTTTATGACTTAATCCAAACCAACATACTAATATTTCAGAAAGATACTTCAAAACCATGGCATGAAAAGAATAAGATGTCTACAAGAAGTTCTTTCACCATATATTACATATGGGCATGTTATCCAGCTCGAAAAGCACTAGTCAATAGGGTTATGAACTTCTCACCTGTAACATGATTTTCCATACATTGAAACACTGTTTCCAGAGTATGTCGATGTTGAGCCATAATAGATTCATTCTCTGGCATGAAAGAAAAATTTCGAAGGATATTTGAAGCTGAAACGGCACATTGCTGTCTTTCTGCTCGTCCTTCGTCATCCAGATTAAACAGACCATCATCATCAAGCCACCAATGTCGAGGAGATGGTTTGGGAGCATGACCCGTTGTCTCCGAAACTGAAGATCCAGGTCTCAGGCTGCCAAGTAAAAGTTATCCTATACTTAGAATTAATATTCAGAAAACCAGGAAAACATAATGAAATGACAGCAAATAATCATTTTATGCATACCCATTTGAGCCCAATGCATCAAATTCACTCCCAAATCCAGATACAGAAGTATTTACACCTAATGTTCTGACCCTTGCCTTCTTTACAAGATCCTTCGGATGTGCTATATCACGCCAATCATCTATCTGTTTGATGGTGACATCATAATAATACCTTTTTATCATGGGGTGTACTTAAGAAACTAAAATAACTCTTGCCACATTCAAATATCTATTTCATGAGAGAAATGTAACACGTTAGAGAATGTCACTGAGGAAACATAGTAATACATACAACTTGCAGAAGAGCATCGAGCAAGCCGGGAATTTTAGCCAGAGGAGTTGAGTCTCTTCGCATATCATCCTTCTCTTTAAAGGAGAGAAGAGTGAGAGTGTTCAACGCCCACGTCAATTCACTCTTCAATCCGCTCTGTAGAGCCAACACTATCCTTTTATTGTTTTGATCTGCTCGAGTGATCAATTTCAAGGATAAAAAAAAGAAAAACTCAAAACCTAAATTGAAACCACGAAATCGAAGACTACAAATTCCCGTAAAATTGAGAGTGGAAATGAAAAGGGATTTCAGTAAACTGACCAGCAAATAAAGTATGAACATGGAGAGAAGGGCCAAGGAGCGCCGACGGAGCCAAGGTCTCAGCGACGGCGGCTACGGCGGCGGCGTTGCTGTTTACGCTGCCGAGTGGACGGCCTCGCTTCGCCGGAGTGACAGAAGCGCCGCCAACATTTCCGCCCAACTTGCTCTGCTCTCTCTTCTGCATGGTCTGCCTCGATCTCTCAGAGCTTCAGGTGATTCAGCAATGGCGATCCGATTCTGAGACAATCCCGGAACTGGAAATCGAAGTTAGGGCACGTAGCATTGATTCACCAAGGTAAAGAAGATAAATTGTGAAGGGCCCAGAATTGAATGGATCAGAGCATTTATATAAGCCCAATTAGAAGCCCAATTATCACATAATGGGCTTTGGAAGTAACCAAAACCATGCCCAACTGCAAATTTTCTCGAGTTTGCCTTTTTTTTTTTAGACAAATGCTCACTTTTGCCCTGTCGTTCACAATAACTTTTTTTTTTGAGTACCACAATAACTATTCAATTAGAATTAATTTTAAATTTAGTTTTTATAATTTAAAAGTTATAATTTCATTTTATGGTTTTAAAAATTAGAATTAATGCCCGTAATTAATATTCTTGATACGGATGACAATCCTATCAAAATCTCTATATTGATATGATATTGTCCACTTTAGGACTAAATACTCATGACTTTGTTTTTAGACTTCCCTAAAAAGCTTCATATCAATGAAAATAATTGTCATCACTTATATACTCATGATCTTCCCTTCATCTACCCAATGTGAGATATTTTGTTTGCATCCCAACAGTAGATTGTATAAAATACACAGAAAACGAGAATCAGGAGGAATCTAAATTCTAAATCATAGTTTGAATCTTAAACATTTATGTTAACACTGAGTTAAATAAAAAAAAGTTTATTAATAGTGGTTGTAAAACTCCTAATAAAGATTTTTCTTCTCAATAATGGTAGAAGACTTGAACTTTGAAGGTATATCATGTGCGTCACCTAGTATATCTACTGAAATTAGTTGAGGAATTTATGAAATTCTAGCAAAGTCTCCCGAGAGCTATGAAATTAGGGTTAGAAAATATGAAAAACGTATCTCATAATAATGTGAAGAATGAAAATAATTAAAAGAAAAAAGGAAAAAAGTAAAGGCTGAAAAGAATCGGAGGAAGGGGACCGCATGTCACGAAGTAGTTTAGAAATGAAAAGTGGAACAAAAAAAGGAATAGCAACTTTGAATATATGAGAATTTATTTGTTGTTGTTTTTTTTTTTTTTAAGAAAGCTTGGGCCGACATGTTCAATCATGAATGGATAAGGCCGAAAACATGAGGAGCCCATCGACATTATATTATTATCATTTATTTTATATTACCAACGTGTTTTTTTTTCTTTCCTTTTTTTCAATAAATGCTTTGGATAATTAAAAAGATTCCCACCTATTTCTATCAACCCAAATGTTTGTTTCTAAACAAAAAAAATTGTTTAGATGTGATTTTTGTATTAAAAAATTATAGTCAAAACTATGTTTGAAAATAGATTTAAATTGAGTAATTATTTTAAATAGCTAAAAAAATAATTATTAAAAATGAAGGATTAGAAATGAGTTATTTTGATTGATTTTAAATAAATGATTAAAAATGAATGGTTTGAAATGAAAAGTTAATTTTAAAAGTAAAAACGAAGAGGAGTTAGTAAAAACTTGTTTTGATATAAATTTTCGAAGAGAAGTTGATAAATTCCCCACCTAAATCCTAGTTAAATATGAAAAATATACTGCCCCAAAGTGTATTCAATTCTTCCTAATTTTTTTAAATAAAATTTTCATTTAAATGGACTTGCACCCATTTTCTTTTAGGGGTATACAGGAAAATAATCAATTAACTTGAGCCTCGTTTGATAACCATTTTATTTTTGAAATTTAAACTTATTTTTACTCAAATTTTCTATCATGTGTTTCATCTTTCCTAATATGTATCCATCATTCCTTAAGAAAAGTAGGTGAATGCTAACCAAATTTCAAAAACGAAAATAAACTTTTGGAAGCTATTTTTTTTGTTTCTAAATTTTTGTTTGATTTCTAACAATATAGATTAGATGTAGATATCTAAGTATAAAAATACATATGATAAGATAGGTGTTATAAACTTAAATTTCAAAAACAAAATGGTTATCAAACGGGGCTTGATAAAAGAACTATATGATTATTAGTGTAAGTCTTCCCACTAAAATGTTCTTCCTTCTTCATTTTAAAAAAGTTGGTCATTGTGACAATCGTGTATATGAGTACTCTATGATCAAACACATTAATTCAACGATTTCTAAACATATATCCACTATGAGTTTGATTTTTTTTTTAATGATCGAGAGTTGGAGTTGCACTCCTCTATACTATGAATATTTTAACATTAGATATTTTAAATTAAACGTCATCCGATGACCTCGAATCATGAATCTCTTAATAAAACATATTTTAGAGTTCGTACGTAATCTCAACTAACTGAATTGCTCTTCGGGAACTATATTTGAAAAATTCAACTAATCAGTCAAAAGCGCATGGCGTATACAATGTTTACATTGATTTGAGAAATATTCTTTGTCATCCCTTACTTCAAATGTATATTTCTTGCAATGGACAAAATAATAAATATGGTAAAAGAATTACATATTAGTTCATTTGACAAAAGAAAGGACAAAATTATGGTTGTTGTTACCAATTTACCTTATTATGTGGAGTAGAAACAGACACAAGGACAACAAATAGGGATGATATCAATGTAGGATGGAGTTAGGAGTGTCCACTCTGCATTTAACCCTAAGCAAATATTTAATTACTTGTCCTCTCTTCTTTTTTCAAAGTGGACAAATTTATGGTAGTTTCAAGAAAAGGTAAATAAATTCAAACGGTAAATTTTGAATGTTGTATGATACTTTGACTATAGATACCAAATAGCTTTTAATCTTTTGTATCATTTAGTTTTGAATCTTTTAACTTTCTCCAATCACTATCAATGTTCCTTTCTTTGGTAGCAAAGTTGTAAAATAAATCTAGCAAGAAAGAAAAAGGATTTTTAAGGTTGAAAGGATCATTGGTCTATCTTAACACCACTAATCAATCATTAATTTATATTTGTTGAATCTTTCATAAAAAAAAAAAAAAAAATTATATTTGCTGGAAATTCATTGATATGAAAAAATTCATATATTTATAAATATGGACAATAATTTTCATAGGTATAAAATATTTTCCTACTGCACCCAGTAATTTTTTTTTCTGAAAGTATGCCCATCGAATTTTAAAAATATATAATACATATACCCAAAAAATTTAAAATAAAAAAAGCTAGAAGCATATTCCAAGGAAAAAATAATCCACAAAAGAAGAAAAAACGAAAAAAGAAGGTGAGAGACCACGGCAATGACACCTGCACCTTATCTTTTTTCCATTTAATATTTTTTTATTCTGAAATCGTGTGGCTCACGAGAATAGTTTAAAATCAAAGTTTAGGGGATGTTTGTTTGTCATATTTAAGTAAGATTTATTAATTTAAAATTCGCTCTCTAAACGAGTTTTTATTAATTCTTCTTCATTTTTATTTTTAAAATTAATTCTCATTTTTAACTATTCGTTTATAATTACTCAATCATTTCTAACCATCCATTTTTAATCATTCATTTTAAATGAATAAAAATAATTCATTTTTAACAATTCATTTTTAATTATTTATTTTTCTAATTACTAAAAATAACTAATCATTTTAAATCTACATCCAAATAAATTTTTTACTATAACTGATCTACACAAACGCTACTTTTAAGCGGGTTTTTGACATAACTTTCAAATTTTAACTATTCAATTTAATTCTTTAACTTAAATTCATCCTTAATATGTCAAACAAACACCCCTTGAGACATTCCCAAGCAACCTCTAAACTTATATTAAAAAAACACACATTCACACGAATTTTTTTAAAAATGAATAAAAGAAGTAGGTGAATGGTTGCTTTCCATAGCGTACAATAATAATAATAATTATTATTATTATTATGAAAGAGGAAAATTAAAAAAAAGGAAAAAAAGGGACCCCACACCTTATTCAAATAGTTGTTGTCTTCTCAGCTCTTTAGTAACCGACCCTACCCACTCCTCTCAAAAGTATAACATACAATGATATGACATTATTACCCCTTGTATTTTTTCTTTTCTTTTTTTAATCTCATTATTTGCCTCCCCATACTTATTAACCCATCTTTCTCTGCACTTCAATTATTTAAATTCAATTTCCCATTTTAAAAATGAAATATTTGCAACTATTTGGAAGCTTAAGGGGGTATTTGGACTTCGTTTATATAAACGGTCGGATTAGTTATAATAATCCAATTGATGTTTACTCCATCATTTATTATAAACGGTGGTTATCTAAATTTGCGTGTCCGTTTATCTAAATCTTACATGTATTATTTTTTGTTACATAACCACCACCTCAAACACCGTTTATCATAATCACTGTTATAATAATTTGTCCTTTAAACACAATTTATAATAATTTACCTTATCATAATTTTGTGTTAATCATAATAAGATCGGTACTCCAAACATATTTTAAAATTCAACCAATTTAATTAGATGACTTTCAAAAGTTTGAGATTGGTCAAAAGATTAGCTTAAACACGAGGATAGAGGGAGGGGAAGAGAATATCACGCTGTTCTAATGAGTTGATTTGCAGTCACGCCCTTCGAGACTCCACGAATTCTCACCCTCCCCCCTCCTAAATCTATTATTTACATTTTCCAAATGGCCCTTCAAATATGTCAAAATTGATTTCAACATCTGCCCAAGTTCTCTTTTCCGTTTATGGATATTGTTTTCTTTACCTACCACCAAACCAACCTACCCATTTCTTTACTTTTAAGAAATTATTTTTCATTTTTCATTTTTTATGTTCGTCAGTATTTCGATCAGATTGTATAATAATCTAAACGACTAAAACTACTCAACCAAGATAATGCAAATGTTAGTTTAAATTATAATTTATTTAATTTATTTTTTTGTATTACTGTAGATTCTTAGTTTATCGTAGGACTACAAATCTTATCTAAAAAATATTACAAAGCTTATTTAAATACCAATAACAAGTTAAACATCTTGACATAATCAATCTCAAAAATATAAAATTCCGTTGTAGTTTGATTTTTTTTTTAAGCAAATGTTATTTTTTCCGTTATACATTGTCCTCTATCCCTTTCTTTAAGATGATGAAAAAAGCGAACAAATGATGGTATTTATCGGAATATATATATATATTATATAGTTTTTTATGTTCATATATATATATATTTAAATCTTGAAAGATAAAAGAAATAAAAAGAAAAAACGGAAAAAATCCAAAACTTTTTTTTTGTCTCAAGATTTCTCTTTGAGAAGAGAAGCTAATCCAGTGACTATCTTGGCTCCTTTATCTAAGCTCTTCGGCTTGACTGCAGGGGGTTGCCACGGCGAACCAGTCCCCGCCGGCAATTTATTTTCGCCGGAGCTGCACGTCGGCGAAGGCGATACAGGATCGCCGGTGACGGACTCACTCGGAGCCGATTCCTCGCCGAAAATCAACTCAAATTCGCCAAACTCAGTGTCGGTAACCAGCAAGTCATTAGGGATTTGAGATTTGATTTCTTCGAGTTCCGAATCGGCCGTTCTGATCGGAGAGGAGAGCCATTTGGCAAGCATGTACTCGGCTTTCCTCCATGGCGGAAAGTGCATCCCCTTCTTCTTCAAGCTCTGCCTCGCCGCTTCCGACACGATGGACACTATCTGTCCGAGCCGATCCGATTTTCCGATGAACACGTACGGCAGCGTCTGGAGAATCACCTTGTACGTTCTCGTCGAACGAGCGATCTCGAATTCGGATCTGAAATCGATGTCAACAAGCAATCGTTCTCCGTCCACAATCACATCCACATATTCGTATTCACCTAAACCGGAATCGAAATCGAGTTTAGGAATCCAAAATTACGAATCAATTAAAGAGAATTAGGGTTCATAATCGAAATCTGTGTGTGTATACCGGCTGGGAACGAAGGAGATTTCTCCCATTTGGATTTGCAGATTGAGGAATTGTAACCGAGAGATGAGAGGCCGTCGGTTACGATTCTCCGTAAATCGTCTTTCCGTTTATGGGTTTTGTTGTGCTTTTCAACGATTTTCGAAGCGTCTGCCAACAGATTCCTCTCTGTAACGCTCGCGCAGGGAATCAAACTCTGTAACAGAATGTTGTTTGTTAAATCAACGATGAACAAACTCGAAACCCTAAATTTGGAGTCTAAGTGAAATGAGTTTTAATTTACCTTCAGAATATCGCATACATCGCCACCGGATGATCCAGAAGTGATCGATTCACCGAAACCCCCAAATACATCGAATTCGTCGTCAGAGCTGTCGTTGCTGTTGCCGTTGAAGCAATTGCAGCGATTCCGGCCATATTTCGCCGCCGCCGGTTGCTTCTCGTTGCTCTCCTCGATGAAATTCTGCACCATCTTATCTAAGCAAACTGAAGTTGGCTCAAACTCAGTTGCTCCTCCTCCATCTTTGCTGCTAAACTGAGCTGGTTCTTCAACAATCGGCTTCTCTGCCGCAGAGCTTCTCAGAACACTCGGAAATGGCCGATCGAAAAGTCGCCTAAGTCGCGATTTGAACAGAGGCTTGGCGGAATCGGTCCGAATCGGCTCTCTCGCCGTCTGAACATCGATGTCAATCGGCTGGATCTTCATCGGAAAAGGCATCGCCGAGGAGAAACCAACAGAAAAATCTCGTCTCCTTGAGCGATTTACAGAAATCAAAAGACAAATTAAGAAGAAGAAAATATCAATACAGATTTGCTCCGGTCTGAAACTCTGCTATAATCAGCTCAATTTACAGAGACTGACCACAAACACGGACTAGCATTGAAATTAACGGACACACAGAAACCAAATTACAGAGAAAGATCAGAGAAATAAACTTCAAATAGTTGAATCTACATTCAAAACTTCAAACTCAAAAACTAAGTACAAAACAGCTCTGGTATCAATGTTGCCTCCCAAACACTACCTGTGCAACGATCGAAAGATAAAAGGGAAAAAAACCACCGGAAGAGAAAATACCTCCGGAAAAATGGTGGAGTAAGAAGAAGGCAACTAGAGAAGCGAAAAGAGAGTAAGTAAATGAGGTTTATCTGAGAGAGTTTTCGTGGAAAACATGACGACGATGATCGGAGAAGGAAACAGCAAGTCCAGATCTGAATGGAAGCTTGATCGGAAAATTCATGTTCCGGCGAGGAGGTCGCCGGAGAAGACGAGAATGGAGAAGAATGGTCGAGAGTGTTCTTTTGTTCAGTAGTGGGGAGTGGCAGAAAACCGGGCCGGTGAATTTATAAGGGAATAGAACAAGATGGGTTGCTGAGTGGACATAGATTGTGCCACGTGGAGTCCTACGTGGCAGTAATTATCCGGAAATTGGCAGTTTGCTCGCGTGGCAATTATTACACGCAGTTTGGTCCATGTAGATGGACCAGATAGTGATACGTGTCGCGTGCTTGAGGCACGGTAGTTTTTCTTTTTTATTTTATTTTTCATAATTTAGAATAATTAATTTAACCAAGGTTAAAATTGATATGAAATTTTCTTCAAAAAAAAATAAATAAATGAAATGAAATTCCAAAATAGCCCCTCCAGAATATCGGGTAGCTGCCCCTCGTTTTCCGTGGATATCTAAAACCCTAGAAAGCGATCGTGGCAAATTGGAATTTGTCCCAAAATTATTTATTATTTTCATATATATATATATATATTTCTATTTTTTGAAGGATGTGGGAAGTGGGAACAAAGTTTACGGACTTGGAAAAAAAAAATTACCCTCTCGAGAATTAAACTAATTTTGAACTTTTTTTTTCTTGCCTTCATAAAGCGATTTTTCTTTATATATATATGTATATAGAAAGAGAGAGAGATCTCCATTTTTTATTTAATTAAAAAAATATAAATGCTTGGTACAGTCGTGTTTTTTTTTTTTTTTGATCATAGGTACAGTCTCATGTTTCGTAACAAATCAAAAGAGAGAATATATCGTTGAGGATTCAGAGCTTTGAAAAGATTAGTTTATATCCTTTTTTCAATTTAAGAAAATATCATTGTGGTCCTTAATTTGTGTTTGGATCTATTTTCCAATTTTAATTTGTATTTTTAATAAAATTTTAATTTTATTACAATGATCTAAAAAAATTGAAAGAATTAGTGGATTAATGGTATAGTTGTTCGGTGGTAATACAATAATAATTGAGGATAGCAGTGTCAATTGTAGGTTTTCGCTCCCAATTTGTATTAAAAATAAATAATAATACTTAAATTAGTTTTCTTTTGTGGATACTAGTTAAATAATAATAATTTTAATACAAAAATTAAGTTAATTTTAAAATTTACAAAGGTAAATACTATTTTTTTTAAAATAACTATAATTTTTTTTTTTATAAAAATTCATTTGAGTTTTTTTTATAGATTAAATTCATTTAAGTTATATATAGAGGATTTTGCATGTATAACAAAAAAGGTTAAAATATTTTCATCTATAGCATAAAATTGAAATTAATTCATTTATAGCAGAAAATTCAAATTGAATTCTATCCCTGATTGAATTCTATCAGTCAATCAATGATAGATTCATTCTATCATTAGTTGAGTTTTCCATTAATGATAGAAATCCCAAATTTAGTTCTATCACTAGTGAGTGATAGAAATGAATGTGCTATAAATGAATTAGTTTAAAAATTCTGCTACAAATATAATGCAACAAGTAGAATGTGTTGTTGATGGTAAATTCTCTTGTATATATAAATATTTAAATCCATAGTATATTGGTTTGATGGATTATAATTGAAGTTCTTATCTTATTTGATTGATTGTATGGAGCCTTTTCTTTTCTCCCCTAGCTATACTTATCATTAGTTTCACTTGGTAGAAAAACAAATTTCATATTAGTATTTACTTATAGCTAAAAAAAAAACTTATTATCTCTAATATTTTCATATTAGTATTTACTTTATAACTATCATATGAAAGTTCTTTACGTATATATATGATTAGAATTGCATTCGATTATATTTTCAAAAAAAGAAAGAAAGAATTGCATTTGATTTTGTTCAATCGAAATCATTTTTTTTAAAGTAACAGGATAGTACTAAAAAAAGAGAGAAAAAAGTAACAGGATAATTATTATAAAAATCAAGCCAATCAAGATTTTACTGATATAACAAGTCTCTTACTTTTAAAAGGTTTTAAATGTTTCATTTTCAATTTTATGTTAAATAACAATTAATTGTCAATTTTGCATCTTTCATGTTTCTAACACATTCAATAGCTTTAGAGTTGTAATTCAACTGCATTAATTGCACCATGACAAACATTTGAAAGTATAATTAGGAAGATTATATTAAATTCTTAACCATAAAAACAAGCAATAAAACCTAATAAATATAGCGTGTGTTTGTTTTCAACTGTTCATCATTTTCCATTTTATATAACAAAACAAAAATGTTAAAATGTGTGATTCCTTTGAACATGAACAACCTGTTTGAAATAGGTAAAAACCAATAATTTTTCTTCATATATCCATTTAAAACCAAACATAGTTATTGACACTTTTCAAACATTCATAAATTTGTATTAAATGCTTGAACTTCAATGAAACGAATGGCTCTTCCTTTGGCAAAGAATATATATAATTTTAGAACAAATCTCTTTATTAATACTTCCTTAAAAGTTAATGCAACAAAATATATAATCACTTTTTTTTTATCTATATATACCGATTTATGTGTAATTTGATTGTTTTTACAGAAAATAATATTTTACTCTCAAGAAAATTTGTCATAAAAATAATTTCTAGGGAGATGTCTATAATGAATTAATAATTTTTTGATTTTTCAAAACTCTCTTAATCACTAGATCAACTAATGATGGTTAGTATAGAGCCAAAATATCTATCCCATGTTGGGAATTGTCATGAAAACTATTTTTCTTTTCCAAATAGGCATACATGTACTAGTAGCTTTTTTTAAAAGGAATATATTTTTGAAACAAATACCTATATTCACTTGCAAGTCACCTATATGCCAAGTTTTCAAGTATTTATTATTTTCCCCAAAGTATATTGCTTGCTTGCTTCTTTAGCTTTCCTTTCTTTTTTTCTTTTCTTTTCAAAATCTCAAAAATTGGAATGAAAAAACAAAGGTACAATAAAATTTAAAGAGAGATTAGTAAAAAATAAAAAAGAATGCTTTTGCTAAACTCTCTATGGAGTTGTTTAACAATTTGGTGTATTGTGGCTCTAATGGGGACAAATCCATTGATGCCTCTTTACTGAACTTCTTTTGATGGTGCCTAATGAAATTATTGATTTCTCACACTTTTCTGAATCTCATCATTCTCTCTTTTTAAAGCTTTTGGGAACATGGGTTTGTCATTAGCTTTTGGACACTTTGAGATGCCTTCAATTTCACAATCTATTTACTTTTTATGACTTTTAAAAGGCAAAATCCACCAAAATAAAATTCAAAACTATATAATATGTTTATAAAAAAAAAGTTGGGTATTTTCTTCCAATCTCTTTTCCTTTAGTGGGTAAAGAATTAGAATTATTTTAGGATTTTAAAGGTCCTATCTTCATGATATCATACCACTATTTTTCTAATCTTTTGTACTTTAAACCTTATTCCCTATGTAAAAACCCAACCAAAGGACCACATATAAAACTTACCCTTTCATTCAACATTGAATTGGTCCTATTTCAAAAGCCTAGCATAGAACATTCAATTTCTTCATGTTGCTTTCAAGTACCTATATCTTTGAGCTGTTTCAACTTATTCTCAAACATTGCAATTATGATTTAATTTTCTATTTTTATTGCAGTTTTCTTTAAATGTTAAAAAAATTATATGTATCCTCAAAAAAAAAAAAGATATGTGAGATATATAAATTCAAGTTCAAATTAATATTCACAACCTATTTAAACAACTTTCACATTGGGATATCCTTTTTGAATATATAAAAGGGGATGGTTCCAATTAATATAGTGATTATTAATAAATTTAAAATGTCAATTGAACTATGCTCATTTTAACTTCACATCTAAATATCTTAAATAAGCGAATAATTTGGTTAAAAAAAAGCAAAAAAATTATTTTAAAATAAAATAAGATACAAGTACAGATGTAAGCTAATTTAACTAATATTATACAATTGGAAGAGCTTCAATTTTTTTGCTAATTTTATAATTAAATTGATTTGATGGTCAATTACAATGAATTTGTCTAGTAGTTAAGAGTTTCTTTTTTCTTTTTCTTAATTGGTAGTAAAGAGAGTTTTCAGCAACTAAAAAAAACTATGAAATTAATAAATATGTAGAAAATTAATTCATAGGTACTTAACTATTATTGATAGAAAGTATCCCATCTTAATTATTTGAAGTTTTTTACCACTAGATCAACTTAGGATAATTAATCTTTACATAAATCTTGTCATTTATTTAATATGTGTTTATTTTTTAGACAAAAAACTACTCCAAAAGTCTATATATAAGAAAATCTACAAAATAACGAAATTGAAAGGATATAATAAGTCAATTACAAGAAAGGGAAAAAATAGAAGATCATGACAATAGGTTATGTATTCATACAAGTGGAAATTTTCCAATTGAAAAGAAAAATTGAAGTAGATGAGTGACATTTTCCATCAAAGTCATCAAAATTGAGGGGTTTTTTTTGTGATTAAATAAATGATGGGCCCAATGGGCCTACCAAATGTCTATAATTAATGGTAGATGAGGGGTCAAATCCTTGTGGACACACCCTCAATAATTATAATACGTATGTATTGAAATAATTTAGATTCTTTTTCACAAAACTAATAATCTCATTGAATTGTGCAACATATTAGGTTTAATTCAATTCTATGAGTAATTATTTAAATGGGTACACAAATAGTCATTCCTTTAATTGATATTAGCTAGTCACAAATATTGTACTAAAAAAAATTAGCTAGTCACAAATATTGAAAAATGGTGTTGTAAGAAAAAAAAACCTTTTTTTTGAAACTTTTAGTAGGAAGGAGACTATTAATTGTACTGTCTATTAAATTTAGAGCTCAATAAGTCAATATAAAAATCGATATTTGTTGAACTAAAAATGAACATATTTGAAATGGATGGATTAAGTTCTCGGAGTTTTTCTCATTCAAGCCGAAGAGCAATAAAATTAAAATATTAATAACTAGACTAAAAATGGTGGAACATTCTATATTTTTAAAAAATAACATTTGAAGTTAAATGATAATTTTATTTTTTTTAAAATTTAAATAATATTTCATTTGGTTGGATAGTTAAATAGTTAAATTAGTTGTCCGTCACGTAGTTACTTATCTTGTTTAATATTAATTTATTTCAACTACCTTCTAGGTAGAATTTATTAGTCTCACTCTCCCAATTTATATTTTAAAAAAATAGTTGCCTCAATTGGAGGAATATAATAAATAAATAAAAACCATAATAAGTTAGTTTATTGGTTAGATAAGAATTTGAGGATCCAAAAAGGTTATTAGTTTCAATCATATATCATCACCTACTAAAAAATTAATTTATATAATTTTTTTTTGATATCTAAGTAGGATTAGACCATTAATCATGTGACAATAATCAGAGCCATGTAAATTGATTGAGAGAAAAAATAAAATAAATGACTAGTAACTACCCTACCATGACCATAAGTCATTTTTTCCCACCCAAATTTTTAACATTAAAAATTTTCATATTTGAAAAAGAAATGCTGATGTTAATATGGACCCAAGAATTCCAACCCAATCCACCAATAATAATTTTGAAGTAAATAAAATAAGTGAATAAATAATTTAAAGAAGACTATGTAGTTGAAAATGACATGAAAGTTCAAAACGACGACGTTGCTGACGATTCCACCAAATATGGTAAACAAATTCATTTTCCAAACAACCACCAAAACCAAATCAAAGTAGCAATTTGTTTTCAAAAAAGAAAAAAAAAAAAAAAAGAATTGGCAATTGGTTCAATCCTATTTGTCAATGCCCTTTAAGTTTTCTCAAACTGTTGGCCTACCAGACCCCTTCATATTTTTTTGGATTTGGAATACATATTTAGCTTTTCTATTTTTAAAGGGATGTTTGAGAGTGTGTGTATATATATACTATTTTTGAGATAAGTTGTATAATTTATGTTTTTAACAATGATTTAATTATAACCGGTCTATAAAATTGAAGATGTCATAGGTTAAAAAATATTTTTAAGTACTTCATCTTTGTAGTGATTGAAGTCAACAAGAATAATAATTCAGTTGTATAAATATATTTTTATAAGAAAAAAAATTATGAATTCGAATCTCCCTTTTTTCAATTATCGATTAACTAAAAAAAAGTTTATAATTTATTGAAACAGTTATGGGATAGATGACAATCGACGATTTACTCCAAAAAAGAGGAATTGACCTCAATCAAGAGCTAGATGAATAGTTCTATTCTAATGAGAGAATACTAAAATGCTTATTTTTGTTAAGGAGAGAATTACAACTTCTTATAGACTAGAAAATGAAGATTGTAGGATAAAGTTGAAGTCAATATCTAGAATTATAAGAGATATTTTTTGTGCAAGAAAAAACAAAACTATGAATACTTTTATATTCAAAGTAAACAATAACGCACAATTATAGAAATATATAAAGATTCATTGTTCTAACTAATATTAACAATTTGGTTGTTGAACTTTACATTAGATAATTTGCATAAAAATTTTAATATACTTTACTTTGACGATATTTTTCTATATATGAATTAAATAGTTACCGGTTATAATCAATACATGTTAAAGTACAAGGTCGATAGCTATTTCGATGTGAGTACTAGATCCTTGAATGAGTATTATAAATTTTACTTAATTACTCCATATAAGTATAAGTTGAGGGAATGAGATTACAAATACCGATTTCACAGTAAAAATGGATTAATATCAAACTAGATAACCAATCGCGACCGACTCACTCGGTCAAAAATCTAAACCTTTCGATCTTAAAAAAAATTTAACATGTACATTGTTACTAAATGGAAGAACAGATGTGCAAATTTTGTTAATATAATTTCTTAAAAAAAAAAAAAAAAAAATATATATATATATATATATATATATATGAATATAACAACTAACAAACTAAAATGTTATTTGGAACAAAATTATTTGAAATTGAATATTATTTTTCTATTGTAATTAAAAGAAATGTTGTTGATACCTTACACAATTGAGCTATTCTCAAATTAATATCAAAATAGGATTTAAACATTTCCTTGATAAATTCTTGTACTAATTAAGTAAATATGAAAGGGGCTACCAACAGATTGTGAAATAACAATGAAGGCTAATGGATATCATTATACTTGCGAACAAATTGAAAAAGGAACAATGGCCAAACCCACATGGGTGATGGCCCCACCATATCCAAAAATATTAGGATGATAATAATTTAATGGATTAATTATATATAGGATATTGTTTCAAAAAGAATTATATATTAACATATGATTTGTGGTTAATAAAAGAGTGTTAAATGGTCATTTCTCTAAGCACATCTATAATGGAGTTGGAAAGATAATATTCTTTAATAATGTCCTACAATATTCGGTTCTTTTTGCTGATTATTTGTATGCTTTATATTTAATTAGGACTTTATGGTAATTTTTCAACCTAATCATATCATGGGGTTGCTTTTATATTATTACCTTTTTCTTTTTGACATTTGGTTTTCACCAATGATGCGAGAGATTAGAGGTAAAGGTCATATTTAGATGTCCATGGGGTGGGACCTTTCTTATTTCCGTCTTTGCCACCAAATTAAATTTTGGTCCTTCCAAAATTTATCACTTATTTTTATAAGTCTCGAATCTCGAATATTAAAGATAACATATCTTCGAAATTCAAGTTTTCAACAATTGTATTATCTTTTGGGAACTCACACAAAAAAACGAAAGAATTAGACAATATATGCATTTGCAAGTTTTTACTTTTACCTCTGAATTTGTGGTTGAATTTATTAAAAAAAAAGTTTTACTTTTACTTTGTGATTTATTGACAAGCTTCATCGTGAAGCAAATGGTTGTAGTCCAAGTAATATTAAAAATTAATTGATACAAGTTCAGTAATTTTAATTTATTTTTTTAGTAAAACTAGTTTTTTTTTTTTTTTTGAGAAATTTAGTAAAACTAGTTTAGAGACGTTTTATCATTTGATAAATTCAAATAAGAAAAAAAAGGAAGATACCAAGAAACCATAAATTAATCCACAAATTTAATATGCAAAGTTTACTAGATCGAATCCTTCAATTATATATAGAAAATTTAAACGATGTAGAAAATCACATTAATAATAATAATAAAAAGTACAAATACATCTACAAATACAAATTGATCATGGAACTTTGATCAAATTAACAATAAATCGATCATTTTTAAAAAAATCATAAATAGATCAATTTTAATATGTAACAATTTAATTTTTATATTCTAAAATTTGTAACAATTAATCTCTATATTTGATATCAATTAAATTAATCATAATCGGTCTTTAATTGAAGATGTGTATTTTTTAAATACATCAATAATTTTTCAGTTGAGGAATTTGAACGTGCAATTTCTTAATCGAAAATATATGTCAATTATAATTAGATTTTGTCCGGTTTAATCCCAAACTTGTGTTTGAATCATTGTAATTTTATCCTCCAATTAATATGAGTATTTCACATTTGAGATTATAAATTTAAGAATTTTAATTTCATTTACTAGATTGTTAAATAATTAAATTCAAGGATTAAATTTCTATTAGGGGAAGTATACATATGTTTTTCTTTTTGACAAAACTTAAAATAGTTGAAGTCAAATATGAAATCAAAAGTGTATAAAACTAAACCTTAAAAAAATCTATAAAACCAAGCCTTGAGATGTGAGAATGATGAGAAGAATTGTTATGAAAAAATTGTAATTTGAGGTGTAATGAAAAAGTTTGAGAGAGGGATTGTCCCACCAAACAAAAAAGCTTACATCATCCAATATAAAGAGAGAGGTATGATGATGAATGATGAATGAAGAATGATGAATGATGAATGATGAAGACATGAAGTTTTTTTTATGAGGAAATTTATTTAATGTGTATATGAAAAAGGGAAAAAATTAAAAAAGAATTAAAATTTTTTTTAAAAAAATTGAAATGAAATGATGGGTTTGGCTTTGTTCCAACCAATGACAAAATAACATCTCTTTTAAAGGACTCTTCTTCTTGGCTTCTATCATAGGGGATTTGCCTTTTATTCTTCCAATACAATCCAGTCTTTACCCTTGTCCATTTTCATTTGCTTTTGTTGTTATTATTATTTATTTAATTTCATTCATTTAATCTCTTACTTCAATTCTTAGTTATTCATTTAAATTGACAACAAAAAATAGAGGATCCAAATAGCAAAGGGGGACCCATTATTTAAATGGCTCAAATTTCTTTATTGGAAAAGTTTTTTTTTTTTGAAGCCAAACCTTACAATTTGAGATATTGTTGATGGATAACTTAATTTTGATTTACTCACTCATCACACCATCATTTTCTGAAAGAGAAAAAAAACTTAGTAAGTTACAATTTGAAGTTTGACATGATTTTTTTTTTTTTAGTTTTATATATTTTTCTTTCATGTCACAAATCTGAACACATGACTCAAGCAAGATCAAACAATATCTTGTTAAAAAGTCAAGTTTGTCATAGGGATTTTGAAAGCAATAATGGTAAATTTTGATTTAGAACCAAGCAACATAAAAATAAAATAATGGTGATTTGATCTCTCTTTCTCTCTATATATATTTAAAAAACCATGTAAATTTTATAATGGAAAAGTAAAGGGTTGAAAATGGTTGGGTTAAATAATAATTTTTTTGAAAATAATGGTCTTGGAGTGAGAAGGGAAGAGAAGAAGAAGAATGAAGATTGAGACATCAAAACTACCCTACAAAAAACATACCATGAAATTTGCTATAATGTGGGCTTTCAATGTCACACCCAACACACTTTTTCTCTCTCTCTCTCTCTCTCTCTCTCTCTCTTTTTATAAATAATTAAAAATAAAAAAATAAACATCCCACAACTTGCATTGCCAATTGAGCATCAAAACTTGGGTCCATTGTATATGATATGAATGTGATTGTTTTGTCCTTACATGATCTGATCTTATAACACTATTATTAGGTTTATCCAACCACTTGCTTTTTTTCTCTCATCATTTTTGCTTTTGAATTACATTATAAAATTTAGTCCTTGCATATTTATAATAAATTTCAATCACATTTCTAAGATTTGTGATATGTTTATAACAATTTGACGGCACTCAAGACGTTATAATTCGCGAGGATTTGAAGTATTGCAGCATAACTATTTATATCTTAAAAACTAAGTTTATAAATAAAAAAATTTCATTTCTAAGTTTTTTTTTTTTTTAAAAAAAAATTATCACAATTTTGAAACCAGGCGATGAAATAAAACTATATATGAGTTACATTAGTCTCATTTATAATTCCCATCCGTTCATTTGTTGTCGTGTTATCCTTGTTGATGATTCTTTGAAGGTATTGCAACATAACTTGTGAAGGGAAAATAGGGTTACGACTTTTGAGTTCCTTGGAGTGCAAGGGAATAGAAAGAATAAAGAAAATCTTTGAGAGATAGGTGTGAAGAATCTCATAAAATCAAAATTGAAAGAACAAAAGGTTAGACCAACTAAATAGAGAGAAACCAATTAGGGTGTGTTTGGAGCACCGGTTTGGTTATAATAGACGAAAGGCTATAATAAATGGTGGGTTATGATAAACCGTGGATTATTATAAATGATGTTTGAGGGACAATTTATTATAATAGGGATTATGATAAATGGTGTTTGAGTGGCTGATTATGTAACAAAAAGTAATATATATATATATATATATATATATAAAATTGGCTGATTTAGATAAACGTGCAAGCAGATTTAGGTAACCATCGTTTATAATAAATGGTGGGGCAAGCGTCGGTTGAGTTATTATAACCAATCCGACTGTTTACATAATTGGGGGCACAAACACACCCTTAGTGGTTAAGAAAATTTGGAATAACTAAACGGTAATAAGTTAAATTTGTAGTGGTCACTTACCTAACTAATTTTTTACGGATTTTTTTAATGTTCAAATATTATAGAACGATGTATTTCGAAACAATAGTCGAGTTGCAAATAAATTTGTCCACACAATCACACATTACAAATTTTCTATGACTTTTTCTGATATTCAAATGTTATAGGGTCAAACGGTACGGCTCAATTCCGTGATATTAATCAAGGTGGGTGTAAATTGGTCCAAGAAAATTATGGATATAAAAATAAGATAAGAATTTGGGTGAAACTCAAGCTGTTCCCTCACCCGAATGTCACACATATAGCAGGTTTGGTGCCCAAATATCTTTTTATTTTTTACTTTATATTTATTATAAAAAAGAATATATATTCTTCACATGAGTGACATCATGATAGAAATTCAGTTTGAAATGTATCCAAATTCTTTTTTTAAAATAATAATGATAAAAAAGAAAAAAAAAACAAATAAAGAGAGATAATATTAATTGTTGCAACTTGAGGGTGTGCAAGCTGAAACAAGTTTGCAGAGTTTGCCTGCTCTATTCTTTTCCCTTTTTCCAATAAAAAACATTTCACCTTTTTTTTCCCAATTTTTGTCAACTTTATTTTCTTTTCACTTTTTCCCCGGAATAGGAATCTAGAGAAGTATTTTTAGGAAGGATTTATTCTTTGTGGAATAAAATAATTCCGCCTATATGTGATTCATCTAATGAAGGCAGCACTGGGCCGGATTAAATGGGTCGGGCCTTATTTCCACGGGCTGGGCCTTTTCCTTTCTCAAATTGCATCTAGATTCAATATCTAAGATATAGTCTAACAAGTAACACCCCATTTAAAGGCCCAATAAAAATTAAAATTAAAATAATTCCACAACAACAATTGTATGTTGGTAAAACGTTTACGCCAATAAAGTCAGAGTTACATCTTCTAAACTTGATAACTATGAGCTTAAATATGCTTTTTTTTTTTTTTTGAGATTATTAAATATGCTTCATATTTTCCTGTCAAAGTAGTCGAACTTATGATTATGATATTGAATTAAACTTCACCAAATAATAAAATTAGTATACCATATTTTTTTGTGCAATAAAGACTATCTAAAATTACATATGTTGTAAGAGAAATTTTAAAACCATTCGTATATTTTTTTTATTCTATAAATTTTTTAAAAGTTCAATTTTAATTTCTAAATTTTAAAGTTTATTGTCTTTGATCTTCAAACTAAAAAAAATATTAAAATTGGTCTTTCGATTTTTGTTTATTTTTTTAAATTATTATATTTTTTTTATAAATTTAAAAAGTATGTCTACATTTTTTTAATGATTATATTTAAATTCTTAATATGATTGAACCAATATCTTTTTTTTTTTTTTTTTTTTTTTTGAATCAAATATCCATTAATATTAACTTAAGTAGAACTAATTTCAAGTTTGTTTAAAGATAAAAATGTAATAAAACTTAAAATTCAAATATTAAAATTTGATTTGATAATCATTTGATTTTTTTGTTTTTGTTTTTTTTTTTTTTTTTTCTGTCCCCCACGTTCGTTGAAGCTCCTCTTAACTTGGGCGAACAAAACCTAGAAATTTCATCTCTCAATCGCGATTAGGGTTTTCTCGATTCTTCTTCATCGGTTCTTCTCTAAAGCTTCTGTAAATTCGAACTTCAATTTCGGATTCCCTGCATCGATTAATTCACGCTCGGTAACAGTCCATTCTATTTCAACCCTTTTTTGTTATCTAAATCAATTCGGATCTGTTAATTTATTAGTCATTCGATTAAATTGAGTAGGTGTATCGTCGTTTTTTCATTTCTATATGATTTTTCTTCCGTTTCGCAATCGAATTCCATGCATTGAACGTTCACGTCTCTGTTGATGATGAATTTGTGTTTTTCACTTTTTGGGCATTTAGGCGTTTTTCACTATGGGGGCTTTTATTTCAAGATTCTGGTTCATGTTATTTCCGGCAAAAGAATACAAGATCGTGGTTGTTGGATTGGATAATGCCGGAAAAACGACGACTCTGTACAAATTGCACTTGGGAGAGGTTGTTACTACCCATCCTACGGTTGGAAGCAATGTTGAAGAACTTGTGTATAAGAATATTCGATTCGAGGTACACTCGATCTCTCGGGGTTTACTCTTATTTTGCCATTTACTTGTTCTGTTTTTCTTATGAACGCTACTTGTTTGTTGTTCATTATATTCAATCGATTAGGGAGTCATTTCCTCGGTAATCTTTTGCTATAATATGAGATTGCAGCAAGAAGAGGGAATGGCAGAGAGAATTGTTTATTGAAATAGATGAAATGGTGGAGGCTTAATACCACACCTACACCCCTAACATCACAAACAATATATATAGTGAGCCATATACAATTAAACGCTTATGAGCCTAATGAGTCTTTACCCAATAATGTAAACATATTAATTCTAATCCTATACTAATCTAATATTAGTATGTTAACAACTTTCTAGTATTCTCTTTGATTATTGCCAACAAGAGTAGTTGCTCAGCGGCATTAGTGTTATAGTGTACACCCAATAACCTAGAGGTCTTGCGTACGAATCCCCCCTCCTAATTTTTCTAATCTCAAAAAAGTATTCTCTTCGAGTATTGGTTTGTGTGTTTTTTCTATGTGATCCTTGAGTGCGTTGGCCTGTTGGTGAGTGTTGTCACTTGATTTTGTCAGTCAGTGTATTTTTACACTGGAAGGGAAATCTGGTGGAAGAAATAGGAATTCATGTGATGTTTGTAAACCCAATACTTAGCGTGTGAAGCCCAAAACCAGTATGTGATAATATAAAAGCAATATATTCCATTTTTATCTTCCTGGAGGGTATTTTTATGGAAATTCAACTGAAGTATGCGATTTATTTTTCCTTTTATAAGACATTTAGTAGGAATCTGAAGATAGGAATTGTTTAGTGGCTTTAGGCTTGAGTGAGAGTACTCGAGAGAAAAGGGAGTCCTACCTCAAATTTTTTTACTTATCTTTTAGTTGTAGACTAATTATATATTATATTTCAATGTATTTGAGTTCTATCAATCATCATGTGTTGGCCTAGTATTCAAGTAAGAACCTTGTATATCATAAAATGCTTCGAGGTTATAAGTTCAATCCATGAATTAGTTTCCTACTGGTTATCTTGACAACCAAATATAGTATGGTTAGGTAGTAATACCTTGGTAATAGTCAAGATACATATAATTTAGTCTAGACATTCTTATGTAAAGAAAAACAATAAATTTATTCAAGTTCAATCATAACATTTGACTGAAAACTTGCCTAAATGCCACATTATTTGCTGCCTTTCTGAAGGGAAATTTTGAGCTGACTTGGTTTGGAGTGTGGTTTCCCCAATGTTTGAGCATGTTGTTACATTTGCCAAATAAGGAAAATGCCAACAAGCGTAATTGTCTGAAATGTATATTCTGGCTATTTAGAACAACCTGTTATTATTGGAACTTTCTTAGAAATCCCGCCTTAGTTCCTCACTTTGAAAGGCAAGACAGAACTTCTCTCGCTTGAATGCTGAACAACTAAACCTGTCTTCTTTTGTCTATGTTTTATCTCCAGGTTTGGGATCTTGGTGGGCAAGAGAGACTTAGGACCTCATGGGCAACATATTACCGCGGAACTCATGCCGTGATTGCGGTGATAGACAGCACAGATAGAGCGAGAATCACCATTATGAAGGATGAGCTCTTCAGACTACTCAGTCATGAAGATCTTCAGCAATCTGTGGTGCTGGTTTTTGCAAACAAACAGGATCTCAAGGATGCCATGACTCCAGTCGAAATCACCGATGCTCTTTCACTTCACAGCATCAAGAATCACGACTGGCACATCCAAGCCTGCTCTGCCCTCACTGGAGACGGTCTATACGACGGTCTCGGATGGATTGCTCAACGAGTTACTGGTAAAGCCACGAGTTGATGATGAACTCACTGCATGGGGATTCATTCTTACTTGTAATTTGTGGGTTTACTCGTCTTTTGTGTCTCATTTTACACAAGTCTGAGAGAAGTTTACATATCCCTTTCGATTTCATTTTGATTCCAGAAAGTGGTACTAAATTAACAAAAATGGAGAAATATTAAAGAAATGCTGGTGTCGTTTCAAACGTGGAGGAAAGGTTGATATGGAGTTGTACAAAATGGGCTGTTTTTTTGTCTGTAAAATGTGATTGATACTTGAGAAACAAGATTAAAATGTTTTAAAAAAAGGTTAGTAATCTAACGAATTTTCTATTGAACTTAATCATTATATTATAAAATCTTAGAAAAAAGATAAACTTTTACCTATAAATTTTCATGAACTTTTAGTTTCGTCAAATTGCAATTTGGGTGCAGCCCATGAAGTCACACACATTTTAATATTTTTTTATTAAAAAAAAAAAAAAAAGAAAAAAAAGTGGATTGAGATGTGTGGCACCAAAGGTGCCATATATGTTGACTACATAAGTGGGGTGCAGCCCTGCACCTAAATTGAGCTCTTCTGATTAGGGGTGAACATGGGTTGGGTTGGGTTGGGTTAGAGAGGTTTTCAATCCAACCCAAAATTTCGGGTTGGTCATTTTTCCAATCCAACCCAACCCAATTAAAGAGACAACCCAACCCAACCCTTATATTTTCGGGTTGGGTTGGGTTGGGTTATCGGGTTCAATAATAAATTATAATTATAAATATCTTTTATCAAATTAGTCATACATTATATATAAACAAAATATAATCTTCAATCAAGATAATGAAATGAATATAAATATACAATCATGGTTCATATAGAAGATTCCAATTATAAAACATACAACAAATAGTTAATTAAAACAACAAAAATAGATGACATAATTCGACTTATATAAAACAAATATATAATTAAAACCAACAAAGATATTTTACATAATTTGACTATATAGTTGTCATGATATATAAATTATAAAGATTTGAAAAATATTAAAGATTATGAGAAATAAAAAGTCTAACAATAATAATTAAATAAAAAAATATATACACTTATATAATTATGTTATATAAAAATATATATTTTAAAACTAAATAATAATTTCGGGTTGGTCGGGTTGGGTTGGGTTAATTTTAGGTCAACCCTTAACCCAACCCAACCCATAAATATTTCATGATTTTGAACCCAACCCAACCCAAAAATATATTTAACCCAACCCAACCCGTCAATTTGGGTTGGGTTGGTTCGGGTTGTTTGAACACCCCTACTTCTGATACCTACGTTTCACAAATTTCTTTGACAAAATAGTGTGAAAATCTTAATAAACTCACTAATTCATATAGTTTTTTATATATATATAATTTATCTTCTTTTTTTTAGAAATAGAGATGAACAACTGATTCTTAAGACAATTTTACGTTAAATTAAGATTGTTACACTTAATTAATTTTTGGAGTAATATTATGAAATTAAAAAATTATATATTATAAAATAGACATAATTTCAAAATTTGAGTAAATTTATTTTCCCCAAAATCTTGCCATAATGTATTAACACGCCCCATGCACAAATATATTCACTGCAGCATATTACCGTGGATTGTGTACAGCAAAAGAGATTTCTGGCCTATGGGGAACAGTTTTAACTATTTTCGAAAAAATAAAAAAATAAATACTATTCGACCTGCAATAATTAAACATCACGAAAATTGATAAAATAATATTGTTAAAATACTTTTGGATAACGTACCTCATTTGTTTCCTTCATAAAATACTTTTTGGAATTGCCTCCAAACAAAAAACAAAATAAAAAATATTCAAACTCACTCTATATTCCATACTAATTAGCCAACAAACTCATTAAAAAACAGTTTTTGAAAATCACAACATATACATTCATTAATTTGAAAGCCCTGTTTCTAAGAAATGGGTGAACCTTGAGATTGACAAATCTCATCACATGAGAGCTTTCAAGGCCTCACATTGTGTGGAATCCAGAAAAATGTAATCCAACTGACTGGTTACAAGATCCAGCATCGGCATCGACATTGACATCGGTTCGAATCTTTCGGGCCCTCAAACCATCGATCCCAAGCTGGACACACCGGTCCAAGAGTCCTGTCGAAAACCAAAGCAAAATGAATCCAATCACATTGTAAAATAAAACTATTGTCTCGTGAAAATAGTTGAAATAAGAGTTTTTTTTAAAATGTAATATCAAGTGTTAAACTTACTTAGCAAGAAGTGGGTCTGATTTCATTTCAACACAGCTCAACAACCTGGTAAGTTCAGATTCAATGTGAAAAAACAGAGGGAAACCTAAAAATGTTGATGTTTTTCATGTCACAAAGATTGAAAATTCTTAACCAAATCTAACTCCTTACTCTTTACATGATGCTGATGCCTTATCCAATTTCTCCAACTGTTCCAGTTCTTCCTGTAAATTCAACACATTGAAAAGAAATCCCATAATTTCAAAATTCATTCCATTTATTTTTTTTTTTATCAGAAACAGAGTAGCAACACCCAAAAACAAAAATAACCAACTTTTTTATATATATAAAAAGCCCATAAACTAAGATTAAATAAATGCAGAACATTTAACTCAGAACCAGAATCAGAATCAAAATCAACCCATCAATGATTTCATTTACATCCCACTTGAATTGACAACCAAAGAAGTAAAAATTCAGAGTAGAGAAAGAAAGAACCTCAAGAAATCTAGCCTCTTGTTCTAGCCGCTTCATCTCGGCCAACAACCTATGTTTTCCGACGGCGTCCACGGCGGAGAACGACGGAGTCCGGTGAGGATTGGGAATAGAAACAGCAGCCTCAGCCATAACTAATAACCTCAGTTGCAGAGAAAAGCAGAGGAACTGATCAGAAATGAAGAAATCAAAGAAGAAAAAAGGCAAGACCCAGAAATTTCCATGAGAGCGACGGAACTGGGGTTTTATGGTTTTGTTTTAAAAATTGTTTTTTTTTTCTCTCTGTGTCAGAAATTGAAAAGGAAATTGTTTTTAAGAAGAAAAGGTAATTTGCTTTTTCACGATTCTTGTATTCTCTGTTTTGTCTCACTCTAGAGCGTGGCCAAGAACACACCCAAAAATACAACATTACTGGAGGTTTTGTCTTTTTATTAGTTTTATAATAAATTGTGTTTTTATGGTTGGACATGGACAAATTTCACTTTCAGTCAGTAAAAATATTAGTTTATTAAATGAAATATCTGTTTTTTCAAACTTTTCAACTCTCAGTTATTGTCTCTCCCAAATTGTTGCTTTTTAGTGACTTTCTTTTATCCATAATGTAATCTTAAGTAAAAGGGAAAAAAGGAGAGTTTTATTCTTAGACTTGGGTGAATAAAGTTTTAACAACTTGTAAATTGGGAACTTTAATTTTAAAATCTTGATGGTGTGTACTAGATTAATGGATTATAATCTAATTTAATTTCACCACCATGAATTCATATCTTTAAAATTATTATCTGACTACTATCTTATCATAGAGTATTAATTTTTTTTTTATGCGTTACTTGTAGTCTCCTCTCCAATTAGAACTAAAAAAGAAAAAAATATATTAAAAAAACAAACAAACAAACTTTATGATTTATTTGGTCATCAGAGGATGCTCATTGTCCCAGACACCTAATGAGTGGTGAATCTCCATTTAGATAGAAAATGAGGAAGTGGGTGGGAAGAAAAAAAATTATCCGCAAGCTAAATGGGTATGGGGATAAGAAATATTCAACGTCTCCACTACCTGCCCTGTTTATATTTATTTTATTTTATTTTATTATTTAATACACATATATACATAAATATAAGATTTTTTTTTTACCAAATTCAATATCTAATTAAAAATTAATAAATATTTATGATTTAAAGTTAACTATTTTACATTTATTTATATATATATATATATATATATATATATATATATATTAGATTGAATTGAGCCTTTAAAAAAATTAAATAAAAGTAAATGGAGAATAATTTTGTACAGGAGGCCAATTCGTGCAAGGAATTTCTGCCCCATCATCACGAAATTTAACAGTGAATTTCACGGGATAGAGATTAAAAAGAGTGACTGGTAAAGTTATTTCCATCCTTACCCCGTCTTGTGAACATTTCTAATATGACTCAATCGTATGACTTTGTAGGGTCAGAGGAGTCTATTTCTATTTTTCTGAATTGATAAACATAAACCTCTGATAACCAAGAGATTATAGGTTCAAGTTTCTCAATCCCCTAAATGTTCTTGAATTCAAGAAAAACAATAGATACACATTCAACGTGAGTCAAGTAAAGCTTTATTTTATTTTATCTTCGATAGTATTAGAGTACTGGACTATAGTTTAGTTAATGTTATTATTTAGTATATTAATGTTAGATAGTGTTTCTGCTTTCCTTAGTTGTAAAGCCTATTAGGCCTTAAGTTTAGTTTGCACATTAATAAATGTAAGAGTGTGAGAGCAACAATGTATAGCATCCACCAAACTCTTTCTCTTCTTCATTGAATACTTCTTTCTTCCATCAATGACTTCCTCTTCTCAATATCAAATTGCATGCATTATCAAGCAATATGTTTGAAATCACTTCTTCACTTTATTTATCTTCTACATTAATTTATTTTAGATTAGTTTCTCACTAAAATTATAAATTTGATTCAAATATTTTAGAATTATATTTATCTAGACTTAACATTCATAGATTTTTTTTACATTTTTGTTGATAGATATTTTAATCAACTAACCTATATATCGATCCACTTATAAAAATTGTAGGTACCCTCGTGACTTTTTTTTATTTGAATCATAGAGCTTATTCATATGAACCGAACGCTAATAATTCGAATTATAGTGAAATTGCAACTTTTCCCTTATGAAATTTCAAGTGCTATATTAAAAATAGTAATAATAAAGTGATTATCCTTCCCATGGGTGTTGTAATTTTGTAATAATTAAAGATTCTTTCGTTGAATAGTCAATAAAGTGATCTAAAATAAATAACAATAATTAGGCTAATACTTTTATTGGCATGCTAGATAGTGTTGTAATTTTTTAAATCATATGCTAAAAGACTAAAACAAAAACAAAACAAAAAAACAAAACAAAACAAAAAAGGAAAATAATAATAATAATAATAATAATAATAATAATAATAATAATAATAAGTGCATTACTATTGTTGGTGCTGGTGGATATCTTATAAAATTTAATTAACAAAAGCCATGTTTGGAGGCTTAATCTTTGTAGATATGTGAGACGAAAATCTTATAAAAGAAGATTTGATGTCGACAAAATAATTTAAATTGTAATAATTAAAGTGCATTGATCTTGGTGTAAACTTTCAAGTTATATATAGACAAGAGTAATGATTATAATTTAGTTTCTAATGTTCAAATTTCGGCCCTAATCCTTCCTCTAATTTTATTTTTTATCGAAGGAAAGTTCAAATGTATTAAATCACAAAATTGAAAGTTGAAGTATGTATCTACTTTTTAAAGGTGAATACGTACTAAATAAATATAGCTTCACTAGCTGTTTTAAGTGTATTTTCATAATTATTATTGAACTAAAAAAACCATATTTAGATGTTTAAAGATTAAACTTGTAATTTTTTTTAGTACATAGTGGGGGAGAGAGACCAACAAACCCTACATAGACAAGATAACTAACTGCGTCACTGACCTCAAGTAAACTCGTAATTAAACATTCATTATTAAGAGATTTTTAAAATTATTATATTGTAAAGTGAAATATTTACACAATCTTTAATTTTTTGGATCATTCTTAATTTATTTTTTATTTTAATGAAATTTAAGTCTATTTTTATTTAAATTTTCTATAATATATTCCACATTTTTTTTATAATATATTCATCTTTTCTTAAAAAATATGCGAATGCTAACCAATTTTCAAAAATAAAAACAAACTTTTGAAAGTTATTTTTTTGTTTTCAAATTTTGATTTTTTTTTCTATAAATATAGATCTAAGTAAGAAAAAACATACAGTAAAATAGTTACTATATGCTTAAATTTCAAAAACAAAAACAAAAAATCAAATATTTATTATAATGAGCCTTAATTTATGACTTTTTAATAATGTCGGTAGCTTGAGCTCATGGTATTAAGTGATCTAAATACATTTAACAAAACAGGGGATATTTTTGTACATTTACTAGAGGTAAAATGGAGAATTTTAAGAAAAAAAAAGGGGATATTTGTTTATATTTAGTAAATCTAACCACAAACGAAAGCAAGAGTTTATTTATTTATTTATATAATTCAATTCCCGGCTCCAACTCATAACTAGACAGGTTACATACATGATGTGATTTAGTACTTTTTTTTTATAAAGGAATTTAGAGACCAAATATTTACCATGAAATTCTAGTACATATTATAATATGAGGTTTTGTGATTGGTTTGAACCATGTAAAACTGTTTTTTTTTTGGTCCTCTAATGCAGCCAAAATGTTTATCCACCATTGGTCCATTGTAAGTTGAGTTAGTTTAAAGGAACAATTAGACAAATATCTAGATTTTGGATAAATATTTAGAGAATGTCTACGCTATCTTGGAGTTTAAATAAATGTCTCTTTTTAAATTTGAAAAATTAATTATTAATTTGTAAATAAGAAATAGACAATTATACCCGTCTACTTAATTTTTGTTTTTTTAAAAAATAAAAATATCATTTGAAATCTCTTTTTCTTTGTAACAACCTTTAGAAAAATCTTAATAAAATTCTTAACAAGTCTTTAACCAAAAAATGAAAAATTAGAATTTATTTCAGAAGATAAAAAAAGAAAGTATATTGTTAATTATTTGAAATTATTTTTCGAAAGATTTGAGATGAACATTTAATTATAACAGTATACATGGTCCACGTGAGTGAATTCTTTAATATTGAAATAAGTAACAAATATAAAAATATAAAGTGAATTCACCTCAAATCCTCTCTTGAATACGAACGTTGGATGTCAAAAATGCATGCTTAGCATAATTCTTTGGTGTTGTAGGTGTCTTTTGTTCCTGGTTATATACCAGGTGTACAAAAACTTACTATCATGAATTCAACTATCGCATCTTTTGTTCCTGGTTATATACCATGTGTACCAAAACATACTATCATGATTTCAGTCAGTCCTGGTTATATACCATGTATACCAAAACATATTGTCATGATTTCAACCGCTTTTGCATCTTTTGTTCCTGGTTATATACCATGTGTACCAAAACATACTATCATGATTTCAGCCAGAACGCATCAGTTTGTGTACACACCGTTTACTAACCCCACACTTCTCTATCTCTATTAACGTCAACCTTAATATTTGTAAAGAGAAAGGCTAGTCACTCAGGCTTGTATCCAGTTTGAGACTTGGGGTAAAGGTGGATAACAATTGGGATATTGTAGATTCGATGTCAACATATTTTGTGGTGTAAATTGAATATACATTCGCGTCGTTCAAACTCCGTTAAAACCAATTGTAATCAGTGTCACTTTTATTGATGGAGAAATCCGTGAAAATCAAACAAAAACTTGTGAATACCTCCCCTCAACGAAAGTGAGATCCAACAAGACTCATGAAATATCTTGGGTCGCAATTGTAACCCCAATCTCCAAAAATCAAAATCATGAACAAAAAGTGTGAGTGTGAAAGAAATCATGTACAAAAAGTGTGAGTGGGAGTGATAACGATCGAAGAATGTGGCAAATGTTGGAGGCAATGAGTTGTAAAATGAATAAGAGGATAATTTGCGTTGCCACGGAGAAGACGATCAAAGACGATTTGGCAATTTCTTATTGTTAAATAAAAAAAGATTTGACAAAGATATTAAATAAATAATTGAAAGATATTAAAAACAAATATATGACTTAGTTGTATGGAGATATTATCTCCTAGATTTGAGGGTGTTAGTCTTTATAAAAGAAACGTTTAATTAGGTTTTGTAATTAATAAATATGTTTTAAAAAAATAAAATCAAGGGTATTATGGAGATAATATAATTATCTATTTCACTAATTTTTAATTTAGATATGTTAAATATTATGGCCCAACAAAAGAGAATTTAGGTCCAAAAGAAAAATCTAGAAGTTATAGCCAAAAGAAAACTCTAGATTTTATCATTTATCCTAGATGGTCAAAGAAAAATCTAGAACTTCAACTTGCCAAGAAATATCTAGACATCCTTATCCAAATCCAAGTTGTGGCAAAATCCTAGCCATTTATTTGACTTGATTACCAAGGCAAAATGTGGACCATTGGATCATACTTGGAGCCCAAGTTTATGGAGGCTATAAATAGGTTATGTCATTTGTTGGCAAACCATCCCAAATCATCCCAAGACTTCCCACATCTAAAGTGAGGTTGTGAGATAAAAATAGAGAGTGTTTTCTCCTTGTAAGAAAGCTTGTTGTTTCTTTGTAGAGAGAAGGTTGTAACTCCTATTTTTGTAATAAAGTTCTTCTATCCTTGCCCGTGGTTTTTACCCTAATTTGTTTAGGGGTTTTCCACGTAAAATCATTGTGTCGTTCTTCCTCTTCTTCCTCTTCATTACCATTGTAATTTTCAATCTCTCTTTAGCTGCGACCCTGCTCTATTCGTGTAAACAATTTTAACAAGTGGTATCAGAGCCTAGTTTCTTGGTGTAACTATCTACTTATCGTATGCTCTGTGGTTGCCACTAAAAGTGGATCCTCCACATCGAGAAAATAAGTTAGATACTTTCACCTTTGTTGACAGTGCACGTGGGTTGTGGATTGTTTCATCGTTCGTGGTAGAAGCAATGGCGGCAAGGTTCGAGATTGAGAAGTTCAACGGGACCAATTTCTCGTTGTGGAAGATGAAGATGAAGGCTATCTTGAGAAAAGATAATTGTCTTGCGACCATGGTAAGAGGCCGACGGACATCACGGATGATAATAAGTGGAATGAGATGGACGGGAATGCTATTGCAAATTTACATCTAGCATTAGCAGATGCGATTTTGTCAAGCATAGAGGAGAAGAAAAGCGCTGCTTGGAGATTTGGGAACATCTCACCAAGCCAGCACGAGGCCAAGTCACTTCACACCAAGATTTTCCTTAAGAGGAAGCGTATACTCTTGAATGTCGAATCTACTTCAATGACGGAGCACATGAGCACGTTGAATACTCTATTTTCTCAACTCACATCGTTGGGTTATAAAATAGATTCAAATGAACGTCTTTGAAATTCTACTTCAAAGTCTTCGATTCATATGATCAACTTGTCATCAACACGACAAATAATATTCGAGTGATTGTCTAAACTTTGATGATATTGAGCCGCTTGTCCTTGAAGAAGAAAATCGCCGCAAGAACGAGAGAAGACAAGTTGGCGACTCACAACAAATAGAGGCTCTGGTGGTGACAAGAGGGAGATCAATGGAACGTGGCTTCAGTGGGAGCCAAAATCAAGGAAGGTCAAAATCAAGAAGTAAGAAGAGCATGAAGTGCTACCATTGTGGCAAGAAAGGACATATGAAGAAGGATTGTTGGAATCTAAACAAAAAGGATTCCAATCCTCAAGGAAATGTAGCAAGCACCTCAAATGAAGGTGATGTTTTATCTTGTGAAATGACAACTATCAAAGGCGGAAAGAGTTTGGGCGATGTATGGTTCATCGACTCAGGAGCGACTTATCACATGACCTCACGCCGAGAATGGTTTCATCATTATGAACCTATCTCAGGAGGGTCCGTGCTCAGCTGCAATGATCATGCCTTGAAGATTGTCGGTATTGGAACTATCAAGTTGAAGTTCCATGATAATCTGTATTCGCACAATTCAACATGTGCGACATGTAGAAGGCCTAAAAAGAACTTGCTTTCATTAGGTCACTTGATGACCTTGATTGCAAAAGCGTGGTGGAGAAAGGAGTCATGAAAGTGATTCGAGGAGCGCTGGTACTTATGAGGGAGAAAAAGTTGACAACAACTTGTACATCTTGATGGGGAGACTTTGCAAGAGGAGAGGCGTCGGTTGCCTCAAGTAGTTCAAGTGAACAACTTTCAATGATGTGGCATCAGAGACTTGGACACATGTCAGAGCAAGGAATTAAAGTTCTTGCAGAGCAAAATCTACTCTCTGGGCTCTCTAAGGTGTCTCTACCTTTGTGTGAGCATTGCGTTACAAGTAAGCAACACAGATTAAAGTTCAGCACATCAAATTCTAGAAGCAAAAATATTCTAGAATTGGTTCATTCTGATGTATGGCAAGCACCGATTACATCCTTGGGAGGAGCAAGGTACTTTGTGTCCTTTATCGACGACTACTCAGAAGGTGTTGGGTGTATCCAATCAAGAAGAAGGCGCGGATGTGTGTTCGGTCTTCAAAGTATTCAAAGCGCAAGTTGAACTACTGATCGAGAAAAAGAAGATCAAGTGCTTGCGGACAGAGATAATGGAAGAGAATATACAAGCAATGAGTTTGCAGAGTCAGTAATCAACAAGGCATTAAAAGACAGATTCCTCTCGCCTACACTCCTCGGCAAAATGGAGTGGCAGAGCGGATGAATAGAACCTTGTTAGAGAGAACAAGAGCAATGTTAGGAGCTGCAGCTTGGACAAATCATTACGCGCGAAGCGATCAATACCGCTTTGTTATGTAGTGAATCGTGCTCCATCAATCGCAATTGAGTTGAAGACGCCAATGCGAGAGAGATGGATCGTAAGCTTGTTGATTATTCAAACCTCCATATATTTGGAAGTCCGATTATGCGTGATGTACAATACCCAAGAAACTACAAAGCTGGATCCAAAATCCAGAAAATGTTTATTCTTAGAATGCTGATGGTGTGAAGGGGTATCGCGCTGTGGGATCCCACTTCCCACAAGGTTATCATCAGCAGGATGTGATCTTCATGGAAGATAAGAAAGCAGATAGCAAATGATAGCATCGCAATCAAAGCTCGAGAGACTACAACAAAGTACATGTGGAGAAAGAATATGAAGATGACCACTCTGAAAAGTTGAACCAACACACGAGATACAAGATCCGGTTGAGTCACAAGAGACTCGCCGTTCTATCCGAACGACAAAACCACCCAGTTAGCGATCGATTATATTATGGAGAGTAACATTGCATATTGTCTTCTAGCGAGGATGGAGAGCCATTAACATTCCAAGAGGCAATGACTAGTTGAGATCTTTGCTCGGTGGATGACAACTATGCATGAAGAAATGGAAGCTCTTCATAAGAACAAGACTTGGGAACTTGTAACGCTACCACGGGGAAGAAAGCCCATTGGTAACAAATGGGTATATAAGATCAAGCGCAACAATGATGATCAAGTGGAGCGGTATCGTGCAAGATTGGTGGTAAAAGGATATGCTCGAGAAAGAAGGTATCGACTTCAATGAAATCTTTTCTCGGTGAGTTCGACTTACTCTTTGTTAGAATAGTCTTAGCAATGTGTGCTACATTTGATTTACATCCGGGAGCGATTAGATGTAAAAGCGCATTTCTGCATGGTGATCTTGAAGAAGAAATCTATATGCTCCAAACTGAAGGTTTTGAAGAACAAGGAAAAGAGAACTTGGTTTGCAGGTTGAACAAATCTCTGTATGGTCTCAAACAGCGCGAGATGTTGGTACAAGAGATTTGATTCCTTCATCATGAGCCTTGAATACAAATGAGACTTAATGCTGGACCCTTGTGCATATTTCAAGAGGTTTAGTGAAAAGATTTCATTATCTTTGTTGTTGTATGTTGACGACATGTTGGTAGCAGAGCCCCAACAAAGATCGTATTAAAGAATTGAAGGCTCAGTTGGCTAGGGAGTTTGAAATGAAGGACTTGGGGCTAGCAAACAAGATTCTGGGGATGCAAATTCACCGAGACAGAAATAATAGAAAGATTTGGCTATCTCAGAGAAACTATTTAAGGAAAGTCTTACGACGCTTCAACATGGAAGAGGCGTAAGCCAATTTCTACCCCTCTTCTGTTAATTTCAAATTATCCTCTAGTATGTGCCCTAGCAGTGAAGCGGAGAGGATGGAGATGTCTCGAGTACCGTATGCATCAGCAGTGGGAAGTTTAATGTTTGCCATGATTTGTACCAGACCAGACATTGCACATGCGATTAGGAGTAGTTAGTCGGTCTGCACATGGCGAATCTGGTCGAGAGCATTGGAATGTTGTAAAAGGATCCTTAGATACATTAAAGGATCGATAGATGTTGCATTATGTTATGGAGGATCGGACTTTATTGTCGGAGGATATGTTGACTCAGATTATGCGGTGATTTTGATAAAAGCAAATCCACCACTTTGGATATGTGTTCACTCTAGCTAGCGAGTCGTAAAGTCGGGTTTCAAAATCGCGATCGATTGTGGCTACCTCGACAACGAAGCGAGAATATGTTGCGGCTACACAAGCTAGTAAAAAGAGGCAAGTATGGTTAAAAATGTTAATGGATGAACTCGGGCACGAAGCAGAAGAATATTTCTCTGTTTTGTGATGATCAGAGTGCCTTGTACCTTGCAAGGAATCCGACTTTCCATTCCAAGTCAAAACATATTCGAGTGCAGTACCACTTTGTTCGTGAGAAAGTGGAAGAAGGAACGATGGATATGCGAGAAAATTCATACAAAAGAAAACTCGCAGATTATCGACCAAGGCGATCAATGGTGACAAGTTTGATTGGTGTCGATCCGCAAATGGCCTAAGCGAAACATAAGCAACATGGAGATGGCAAGGAAGAAAGAACGGTGTGGAGATTTATTGATGGATCAATCAAATCTCCAAGTGAAGATTGTTAAATATTATGGCCCAACAAAAGAGAATTTAGGTCCAAAAGAAAAATCTAGAAGTTATAGCCAAAAGAAAACTCTAGATTTTATCATTTATCCTAGATGGTCAAAGAAAAATCTAGAACTTCAACTTGCCAAGAAATATCTAGACATCCTTATCCAAATCCAAGTTGTGGCAAAATCCTAGCCATTTATTTGACTTGATTACCAAGGCAAAATGTGGACCATTGGATCATACTTGGAGCCCAAGTTTATGGAGGCTATAAATAGGTTATGTCATTTGTTGGCAAACCATCCCAAATCATCCCAAGACTTCCCACATCTAAAGTGAGGTTGTGAGATAAAAATAGAGAGTGTTTTCTCCTTGTAAGAAAGCTTGTTGTTTCTTTGTAGAGAGAAGGTTGTAACTCCTATTTTTGTAATAAAGTTCTTCTATCCTTGCCCGTGGTTTTTACCCTAATTTGTTTAGGGGTTTTCCACGTAAAATCATTGTGTCGTTCTTCCTCTTCTTCCTCTTCATTACCATTGTAATTTTCAATCTCTCTTTAGCTGCGACCCTGCTCTATTCGTGTAAACAATTTTAACAAGATACTCATTTAAAGTCTTAAAAAATTTAGATATTTTTTTAATTATTTTTTAAAAAGTAGTCATTTACTACTATTTCCCTAGTTTAAAATTGGCCAATTCATTCTTTTGGGCCTGTTTGCTGATTCTTATTTACATGTTTAATTTGAAGCCCAATCCAATGTTAAAATTCAAATTTTACCTAATTTGTTGCATCCCCTAACAAGAATGATACTTGCATCATTGTAGCCTGATTGTTATTGCAAGTTGTTTCTATTAAAAAAATAATAATATGGTGCTGAAATTTAAAACCATAGGTCTTAACATTTAGTTTTTCAAAATTCAAGCCACTTATTAGCGTTACATTCACATGCGAACCTATAAGCAAGCACAAAATCCAACACGTAGACTATAGGAGAATTTTTAATTTTGGACATTTTTACATCGTAATTGAAAAATATAGCTACTAAGCTAATAATCTAGCTAGACTTTTATAGTTGAATTAAGAATATGAGTCTATGAAATTAAGCAGCATTAAATAATTTAGACTATCAAGTTTCAACTATGGACCTCGATAGAAGCTGGGAGCCGCATTTGTTGTTTCTAAAAGTTCTATACAATTAAAATATATTTTCTTAAAAAGAGGCAAGAAACTTTTGAATAATTATTAAACACATATTTTTAACCAATTGAGGGAAACAATGAGCGATAAGCACATATTTTTTTTTTTTTTGGAATTTTATATTTATGCTTTTAAAAATTATACTCTTGCTTACTTATCAATTATTTTATTTGTTTCATCATCTATTGGTATAAATAAGCTAGATTTTGATTTTTTTTTTTTTAATTTTAAAAAAGCTAGATTTTGAAAATAGTTTGAATGTTTTTTTTCTCAAATATGAAAAAAAATTAATTGCTTACTTGAAATAGAAAGCTAATTTATGTGTTAAAAAAACTAATCTATGACATCATAAAGAAACAATAACTTATTTAAAATTTTGTACCTCCAATATATATATATATATATTTTTTTTAAAGATAAAAGTCAACATAAAATCCAAATGACTAGCATACGAAACTAATGAAACATATCTAACGCGCAAGGTATAATTCAATAATTAAAAATTTAGTATTGAGAAAATATGAGTAGATAAATTTAATTTTAAAAGCTAAATAGTTATCAAAATAGATAACAAAATCCTAGGAAAAAAAGAAGTTGGAAGAGGTAAACGTGTAGTTGCGACCTAGAAAAGACCAGATGGCAAATAATAGCAGGTAAATATCTGGGTTAAATTTTACTTATATTATTTCAAAATTTTAATTTAATTTTTATAGTTTGAAATTTTTTTGAATTCAACCTTTATGATTATAAAATAGAATTTAATTCCTATAATATGATAAAAAAAAATCAAATATTCTAAACAAAAAATGAAAACTAAAATATAATTATCATTATTTATAATCACCAATAAATAAAATATGTAGAAGCTTATTATTTATAGGTTTTATAATTTTTTAATCAATTAGTTATTTAACTCACAATTTTATCATTGATATATAATTAAGTACTTAATTTGCTAATCATTTATAATTATTTTTTTGAATTTTATAAAATCATATAAATTAAATTTTAGTTTTTAATTCAATAATGAATTTAGTTTTTAAAATTTTGAAATTTTTTTAACCCTTAACCCATAATTTACTCTGATAACGTAAGACTGAACGTCCCAACCAAACTAAAGCTTCGTGTTTTTATTATTATGACCTTTTCATTTCCGCGTCATTTTGTGGGTCCCTTTCTCTCTCTCTCTCTGCCCCTCTTTTTGAAACTTCCAAGTCTAATCTTTGAGTTTGAACCCTCCAACACGTGTACACGTGTTAATTCATTTCCCTCCCATATTTAAATTTATATATATATATATATATATATATATATATTTTCTTTATTATTATTTCTTTTTTTGATATAGAAATTTATATTTTCTTTCTAACAAATAAACCGCGTCTCCAGCCACGCTGTCATTTAATGCTTATTTATTTAATTAATTGTTTAGAATTTTTGTTCCCATTTTTTCGTGCCCCTACGCTTCCTTCTATCTTTTCATTCCACGGAGTACTTATAGCCACCGTAAGATGTAAATGTGATTTATCATAATCTATTATTTATTTATAATAATTCAATTAAGGTTTCAAAATATATGATATAATTAAAGCTCTTTTCTTGTTATTTTTTTCACTTATTAATTACACTAAAGATATAGAAGTACGATTTTTACCTACTAAATTAGTTGGTTGTTGTAGCACCTTTTAAGGGAGTTTTTTTAATGAACCAATTGGAATTCGAACTAGAGACCAAATAATTAAACCAAGATTGATTTCATCCTTACCCCCAATCAAACTTCCATGTCATTTGGTCTTTTAAGGTTATTTATCAAACTTGTAATTTAGCTTTAAAATACATGTACAATGTGCATGAGTGTTTGCTTTTGTTATTGAATTTGAACCAATTTAAATGACATCGATATGATAGAGTTAGTGATATTTGAAAATTGTTGATTGATATAATTAAATTTACCTCAATCAATCAGTTTAAATTTTTAGATTAATGGGTGATTTAACATAATTCAATGGAAAATAAATAAACCCCAAAAGTGGGTAGTGATTTAAGTTTGTTTAAATAACTTTTTTATAAGTCCACAAATCTAGATGGATTCCTATGTTTTTGTAAAACAAACAAATTCAAAATGCTTGATTTTTTACTAGCAATTACTCAGACCCCCTTTGATACTCATTTTGTTTTTCATTTTTTGTTCATGAAATTTAAGTCTACAACAACTCTCTTACTATACATTTTTCCTTATTTGGATATCTACATCTTACCTATATTTTAATAAACAAAACCAAAATTTGTAAAAAAAAAAAAAAAAAAGCTTCAAAAAACTTCGTTTATGTTTTTTTAAATTTAGTTAGTATTCTACTACCTTTTTCAAAGAAATATGGATACGTTGTAGGAAAGATAGAGCACATGATAGTAAATTTGAATAGAAATAGATTTAAATTTCATAAACAAAAAACAAAATGGTTATCAAACAAGGCCTTAATTATCTCTTCTTCTTGTATTTTTTTTTTAAACTCAATATTCTTGGGTTTATATCACTAAGCTAAGCCATCATATTGCTTGAATCTTTAATTAAGTTAGTTTCACGGGGCTGGGTTTATATCATTAAATTAAATTATTAGAACTTTTTTTAAAAAAACTTTTAAATATGTTACTATCATGTTTCTTTTTAACCCTCATATGATTGAAAGATGACATGACTAAATAAAATTAGGGAAAAAACAACACAAAATAAAACACAACTTTTTCATACTAACGGCAAGACAAAAGAGTAAGATTTAAAAAAAAAAAAAAAAAAAATCACTTTCTCCATTTTTGTAAATTGAGTACAATAATGCTCTCTCCCTCCTTTGCTCTAATTATTGTAAAGTTACAAAGTAACATTCTTTTTTTAGTGCATATCGGAGGAGGGGAACAAATATCGATTTTCGTGCTAGAACCTGTGACGCTCGTATTGAACTAGTTTACAATCAAACACTGAAACCAATGTGTCACTGACTCATTCGGTTACGAAGTTCCATTCTAGTAGTAGAATTCTGTAGCAAATATTAAAATATTTCAAAATTCTAACACTTTTACTTTTGAATCACTATCTAATAGAATTTTGAAAAACTATTTCAAAATATAAATTAATTTTGAAATATTCAACACTTTTACTTTTGAATTTTATTAATTTAATCTAATAGAATTGTGTAGCAAACCATGAAATTAATTTTGAAATATTTTAATGGAAAATGCATATAAATTAATAAAATCACTATCTCCATTTTAGAATTTAATTTGTATATTTCAAAATTCAACACTTTTACTTTTGAATTTTATTAATTTTTATGTGTTTTTTAGTTTACTTTTATACTTATTATATTTTAAAAATTAAAATAATTATTTTATCAATATATTGAAATTTAAAATTAATCAAATCATCATTTTAATCAATATTATATTATATAGTTAATGATTTTATTATTTGAAAGGCTATAAATTAACATGATTGAAATATCAAAAAGTAAAATTGTTCAATTTTTAAAACATATGCACCAAATTGAAATTAGACATCAAACTTAAATACTAAAAAGTATTTATTTTTCTATAAATTATTGCCAAAAGTTAAACTTGTCGAGTTAAAATCTCACTTCGGTTTATATAGAGAACGAATTTGACTACATTAATTTAACATCAATGAGTAGTGAAATGTGGATACAAATATGAGGGTTTGGTTGGATATGAAACAGAAAATAATAATAATAATAATAATAATAAAAATGTGGGATGGAAGCAAGGGCAAGGGCAATGCAGCGTGCTTGGTGGGGTTGAAGGATTCTGCTGAGACACATCTTCCAATACACTCTTTTTTCAATGCTTCTCTTTGCATTTGTCCCCTCTCATTCAACCCTCACAGCTGTTTATCCTTTTTTTTTTTTCTTATTACTTTCTTTTTCAACTTTAAAATATCAATTTTATTTTTATGATCCAAAGTTGGAGGGTCACTGTTATATATATACTAAGGTCAGTTTTTTATTTTAATTATTAACACCTTTTCCCCTTCTCTAGACTAGGTATCGAAGTCATCAAAAAAGTAATGTTATGGCTGAATCTTGAACTCGGAACCTTGAAAAGAGTATAGTATCAAAACCTAAATATTCAACCACTGCGTCACCCCTTATAATTTTTTTTAAGTATATATCGATGTTTAATTTTATTACATTTAAATGTTATGAAAATTCCTTATTTTTAAATAGGTGACATATTCGGGTAAACTTATCACATTTTATTATGTGATGAGACTTCCTTACCATCATGATTGATAATTGATGTTGTTTAATGTCGATGATCATTTGATCTTGGAGTTACAAAATTTAGGTTAACTTATAAATTTAGTTTATGGATTTTTATAATTGAGTATATTGAATATAACCCTTTTTTTTATCTAATATGTTTTTTTTTTTTTAAAGAGTATCTAATATGTTATGGGCCTATTAACTCGTTAACTAAAAATTTAAAGCTTTATGACATGTTTTGTTTTCAAAAGTTCAGTGACCTGTTTTTTTTTTTTTTGAGAAACCAGTGACCTGTTATAAACCTAAAGATGAGGGTTTCATTTGATAAACGCTAAAATTATGTTTGTTTTTGACAATTTCTTTTATCATAATATTCATTATCATTAGCGAAGAGAATTACCCTGCCCCAACTTAGAAGACTAGAATTTTAACATAGCATTGCACGTGATAATTTTAAATAATTATATATATATATATATATATATATATATATATATATATATATATATATATATATATATATATATTTAATATAATATGTCCATTGAGTGCAATAAATATATGTGTTATTATTTGAAAAAAAAATTAATAAAATTTATTGCATTAAAATTAAATTTTATTTTTTATTTTAAAAAATCGATACTCTTTATTTTTTTTTAATTTATCTATTAATAGACAAATTATTCTTGAATTATAAAATTTATAAGAGTTATATCATTTTATAATTATAAATATAAATAACATCTATGACTTACCTTTAATCTCAAATGATAATTTTATTATTCTTCAAACAAAAAAAAAATTCACATCTCCAAGTCAACAATTAAAGAACAAAAGATCCCTACAAAATTATTGCAACAAAAGAAAAAAGAAAAGTTACAACAAAAGAAAAAGGAAAAAAAAAGTTAAATGAAAGATAGGTAAATAATCCAATAAAAATAAGATAACTAAAATTTTTTATTATAAAAAAAAAAAAAAAAAAAACCAAACCTAAGCAAAGAGAAAGTCTCAAATGTGTTGTAAACAAAATATAGAGTACTATATACATAGTAATAGTAGGAAATTATTGTTACCGTACTTTTGAAACTGATGCACTTTAATCTCAGATGATGATCTTATCATTCTTCAAACTTTTTCTTCCAGATCTCCAAGTCTTTTTTTGATAGACAATAATTATGCAAAAAAAAAAATGAAAATTAAGGTAAATAATCCAACAAAAATAAGATAATTTATTATAAAATAAAAACACAAAAAAAAGTAAATTGAAGCAAACAGAAAGTGTTCTCGTAAAGAAAATGTAGAGAACTATTTATAGGATTGTAAAATTCCATTTATTATTTTAATAAGAATATAAAATTTCAAATAAAATCTACGAGATTTGGAAAAAATATCTTATTTTCTACGTTATAAAATGATGAAAATTTAAATGATATTATAAATATCTTTATTTGATTGTTGAAATCTCTTATCTTCTAACTTAATCATAAATTTAGGAGATTTGATAAAAATATTTTATTTACAGATGAAAATCTAAATGATATTGCAAATATCTTCTACGTTATTTGTATTTTTTTTTTATATTCCAATAAATGACATATTTGTAATTTAGAGTATGACTTATGGGTAAAATCGTCCAAAAATGATTTTCTGCTTAAGCCACACTTTTAAGGTAGTATGATGTGTGAAGATTTTTTTTAAGGAAATTGTAATAGATATTTAGCTATTCCAATAAAATAATTACAAATCTAGTCAAATTTAAAAATATTTGTATTCATACTAAAAAATAATAATAATAAAATGATATTATTAATACTGATGATATTATGTATTATTAATATAATATTATATGTTATTAGTATAATATTGCATATTAATATTATATTATTATTAATACTATCGTATAATACCGTATAATTATCAATATCCATAACTATGATTATTTATTATTATTTTTGTCTAGTATTATAAATACTTTTTCAGTTTGACATATTTCTAAAAAACCCCTATTTTTATTTTTATCAAATTTATGAAAAAAATGAGTTGCTTCTCCATTATCAATTAATTTTAAAAAATAATTTCAGTATAATAAGCGAGTCCGTTAAATTCCATTAATAAGATTGACCTAAATAGACATCGTGAAATGTGGGCGAGCATTTGAACACTTAATTAAACTCGCCCACATTAAGATTAAATTTAGTTTAATAGACATTTATTGATTGATCCACAAGATTAAACTAAATGTGGACATCCAAATAATAATATTAAAAAGAGAGAGAGAGAGATTGATCCACAAGATTACTAAGATTAAATTTGTGATTCAGTCTAGATTTAAAATAATAAAAAATATTATTTATTATTATGTTGCTTTTAAAGAAAGTGCGTTTGGTGCATTAATGTCATTTATTGATTTTTTTTTTTGACTATATGGTAGAAGGAGTGTAAAAATACTCGCATACGTGATTTTAGGGAAAACATCCCCTAATATATATACTACGGTCAAAAGTCACTTTGGACTGCCAAATATAATGCAAATAAAGTAAAATAGCTACAAGTCTCTAAAAAAAATCTTGAAAGTAAATATATAGGAATAAAACTCTTCTGCACCTAAATATGTAGGAGAGCACTACATTTTGGAGATGATTACTCTTAAATGCTGCAAAAACTATTTTATAATAGAATTATTTTTTAAGATATATAACTTTTATGACTTCTAATAGTGCCACATCCCAAAATGTAGAACTCTCATGCACGTTCATATACATGAAAGTTTTACGTAGAAAGATTTATATTTTTTAATGAGCAATAGAATTTATTTTTATTAGGAAAAGTTATAGAATCTTTTTACTTTTCTTAAAAGTGGTGGTGGACTTTGGAGAAAAATTTTCTATACCAAAAAAAAAAGAAGAAGCAAAATTTGACTCATATTATTAGAATTTTATATTGAAAAGTTTCCTTTTTTTAAAAAAAAAAAATGATATTTTCTCAATTCACACCCTCGAAATTCTACATAAACCCCAGCTCAGATTCCTTCATTTCCCAACTCTCTCGCCTGTTTCCTCTTCCCCTTTTTTTCTCTCTGTTTTTCTGTGTGTTTCCCGAGAAAATCTTTAAACAAAAAAAAACATGGCCGAAATACTGAGTGAAGAACAGATCGTGGAGTTTAAGGAAGCCTTTTGTCTCTTCGACAAGGACGGCGATGGTGAGTCCCATTTCTTCCTCATTCGATTCATTTAGGTCTCGTTTGATAATCATTTTGTTTTCCTTTTTTTGTTTATGAAATTTAAGCCTACAACAACTACCTTACCATACATTTTTCTTTATTTGGATATCTACATTTTACTTATATTTTAATAAACAAAACAAAAATTTGAAAAAAAAAAAAACAGCTTACAAAAGCTTGATTTTATTTTTGAAATTTAGTTAGTATCCACCTACTTTCTTAAATAAATATGTATACATGAGAAGAAAGATGGAATACATATAAGAAATTTGAGTAGAAATAACTTTAAATACCGAAAATAAAAAACCACGATTATTAAACGGGACATTATTTATTTATTTATTTATTTACAGAATGTTTTTGAAATTAATTGTTTTTATTTTTATTGGAAAAGGTTGCATTACGATTGAGGAATTGGCGACGGTGATCCGGTCGTTGGATCAGAATCCAACGGAGGAGGAGCTGCAGGACATGATTCGGGAGGTTGATGCCGACGGTAATGGAACCATCGAATTTTCTGAGTTTCTTAATTTGATGGCCAAGAAAATTAAGGTACGTCGACGAATAAATTCACGACATGTCGTTTCGAGTCAAAGTATTTGAATGTTGACTTTCTTTCTTGTTTTTTTTTTTTTACAGGATACTGATGCGGAAGAGGAGCTGAAGGAGGCTTTCAAAGTGTTCGACAAAGATCAAAATGGATTCATCTCAGCTACTGAGGTAAATAATTTCCACATTCAATCAATTTACTTCCACATTCACTATTCACAAATAAACTCATCAAAATTTACTTTTCAAAATCTTTTGTACCACTAAATCAATCTAGTGTCAATTTTAAAAAAAAAATGGAAAAATTGCACTTTAGTGGGATGTTAGTTTCAATTTCTTCTCACTTTTATATTTATTTTCTTTAACCATCAAATTTAAAATTAGATTAATCATAATTTTAGTTATCATTTGGTTATCTAACTGATGGTCTTATTATCCCAATAACAAGTTAGCATTGTTTAAATGTTAGAGTTAAAAATGTGGACCAAATTAAAACTAAATTTAAATTTAGAGATTAAAAAAAAAAAAAAAATCAAAAATAAATAAATAAACCCTTTTCGCTATTTGCTTGATTTTAAGTTCATGAGCCAAATTTCAAAAAATAAGACTTTACATGAATTATAAAAATTCTTGCAACTAATTGTTAACAAATCAAAGAAATACTATAAATTTAAGTTTTAATAAGTAAAATAAGTTACCAAATAATTGTCAAATAAACCATGCCATCTCTTAAATGTTTCTTTTTAAATTTTGAGATCTATAAAAAAAGAAAAATAGAATTCAACCTTTCTCACTCTAACTCTTTATTGGATATAAATTAAAAATACGGGATTTTTATAATTTTTTTTATCCCATTACATATTTTTTAAATATAAATATATATATGTGTGTGTGTGTGTCGAATAAAAATGATTTATCTAGTCTTTTTGGTGAAAAATTAAAAAAACTTTATGAGATGGGAGTATACGTGAAGTACGTTGTACCATGTACCATATACCATATACTATGTACTATGTACCTCACCGCACTGGATTATGAAGTATTGGCAATAAAAAATTAAGTGGTGTGATTATTCGTTGACTATTCGGGCTACAGAGAATCTAACGGCTGAGAAAAATACTAATAATTTCTTTTTATTTTTAATGACGCGCAGTTGAGGCACGTGATGATCAACCTTGGGGAAAAGCTGACTGATGAAGAAGTGGAACAGATGATCAGAGAGGCTGATCTGGACGGTGATGGTCAAGTCAATTTTGATGAATTCGTCAAGATGATGATGACCGTTGGATGATAGGACAAAGTAGCTTTTAATCAACGGCCCACAAAAAGCAAGCTTAATCAAATTCATTGATTTTCATTTATTTCCTGCCCTTTTTTTACCTAATTAATTGATCTGTAATATTTTCTATTTTTAAGTTTTTATTAGCTCACTTGTTCATTAATGTTAGCACGTCGTTATTATTAGTAACATTTTTTTTAATGTTCATCCTTTTTGTCCCATGTTTTAGAATATTTTGTATGTGGTTCTTAAGTTTTATGAAATTTATTTTGTTTACCGTCTATGTTTTTCTACTACATTTTTTTTTTATCTTAAATCATTTGCTCTTAGATTATGTATACCTGACTCAATGACAACCATAGTAATTGGGTAAATTGGTTTTTTTTGTACTTAAATTTATTCGTGAAATTAGTCCATTCTTAAACTCATCCTTAATCGTGAAATTAGTCCATTCTTATTGTATAACCAATTTAAATTGAGTCATTTTTGTGTATGTGGTTCTTAAGTTTTATGAAATTCATTTTGTTTACCGTCTATGTTTTTCTACTACATTTTTTTTATTCATCTTAAATCATTTGCTCTTAGATTATGCATACGTGACCCGATGACAACCATAGTAATTGGGTAAATTGGTTTTTTTGTAGTTAAATTTATTCGTGAAATTAGTCCATTCTTAAACTCATCCTTAATCGTAAAATTACTCCATTCTTATTGTATAACCAATTTAAATTGAGTCATTTCACACAAAAATATTGATATTATAATATTCAATGGTGATAAATGCCTAAACCTTCTTATTAATTAATTTTTTATACATATTTATAGTACAACAAATATTAAATCTCAACATTTTTTTTAATAAATACTAAATAATATGTAATATCCTAACAAATCCTAAAGTATAGACATTATTCAAATGCTAAATAACAATTTTATATAATATGTTAGTGATATTTATTCCTAACAACATTAATTATTGTTCTATGAAAAATAAGCTATTATTCTAAAAATAAAATCAACTTGTCATTGTTGAATTAAACAAATAAAAAATAAAACCAACTTGCTATTAGCAATTTATAAAGGTTCTAACTTGTTGATTAACAAAGTTTCACTTTTTGAAAGTGATATAACAAGCGGCATTTTTATATGTTAAATATGTTGTTGATAAGCCAATTTAAGTACAACTCTAGATAGTTAAAAGATACTATAATATTACCAAACGATATTGTAACTTGATGGCCAACATGTCAAATTTAAATTTAGTTTGATGTTCTTGGTCTCAAGATCGAATCTACATTAAAAAAAAAACTATACTATTTACCAAAATTTCAAATTCCTCACAACACGATTAGAGTGATTTGTTTTTTCCCTTTATATTATATTTTCAACATAATTTTTAAAATATTTAATCTATTAACACATGATTTTTATCAGTGATAGAATTTAAAACCAATAATAATTGAAGTTTATCACGAATTGAATTTTATGGGTGATAAAATTTACCAGTTATAAAACTCTATTACTTATTAAATTCTATCAAATATTTAATCTATTAACACATGATTTTTATCAGTGATAGAATTTAAAACCAATAATAATTGAAGTTTATCACGAATTGAATTTTATGGGTGATAAAATTTACCAGTTATAAAACTCTATTACTTATTAAATTCTATCGGTAATAGAATTTAATTTAAATTTATTACGTTAAAAACCAATTACATTATATTATGATAAATATCGAGGGAGGGTCAGTGACGCAATTAGTTATTTTATGTGGTGTTAATCCATTTCAATTCCACGGTCACGAGTTCGAGCTTGAAAATCGGTATTTGGCTCTCATATTATGTACTCAAAAAAAAATTTACATTATGATAAATACTAATACTAGAAAATAGTTTGTTAAAAAAAATAGAAGGTGCATTTTTCTTTACAAAGTAATAATAGAAGAATTTAGAAGGTGTATTATTCTTTAAAAATGTAATAAAAAACGGGGTATTAAGTGCATTTAGACTTTGACCATGTCTCATGCTTGGAAGAGAAAGGCAGAGAAGGGTGAGGGATTAGGCCTACGACTATCAAAATATTCAATTGATTTTAAAAACGCGTGTAGTGAGAATGAAATTTGATAGAGACCATTTTATTTATACCATATTGTCCTCCACATTAATTTATTAATTTTATAAACTAAATTTATTTGGAACTTTTATACAATTTTACACTATATATTTAATTAACTTGAGTATACCTTTGGTAGGTAGGGTATGTTTGTTTTTTGAACATGAAGAGTAGTTAATAATCACTTTTTAAAATCTCCTTGTTTGTTTTTTTAATAATAAATAATCATTGTTAATTAGTCTATCAAATCTCACATTAAATCTTATTAAGTTTTACATCAAATTTATCACTCAACTACAGTTAGTTCTAATTATCAAATAAATAGTTGATTATTCCATTGCTACTAACCTCAATCTCCAAACAAATAGATAATCACTCAAAACTACTTTTAACCATTACATTATTTCACATTCAGTCTTATTAACATAAAAAAAAAAAAAAAAAACTGGTTAAAACATTACTCCAACTATATTCGTTTTTATTGATTGGATTGTGGGTCCCAAGTACTAAATTATTGAAGTCATAAATCCTTGTACTTTAAAAATCTGCTTGACCACTGGATGATAGATTTAATTTATAGCGTGCGAGATATTTTTTTTGCTATTTTAAATTGGGAAATTGTACTAGAGAGTCAGTTTTAAGAAAATAATTATAAATCTAGTCAAACTTGAAAATATTTGTAAACTTATTTTTTTTTTAATTTAATTAATATTTTTTTATAATGTCTAATATGCCCTAGTTCTCATGTTCTTTTTTCTCCTTTCCCTTCTACTGGGCCCGTCATGCGGCCACTTTTGAGGTTACGGTTGTTCTTTTTTCTTTTCTTTTTTTTAAATTGCTTTTGTTTGAGCCGCTTGTCATAACACGTGGCAAATAACTATTTCTAAACTTGTTTTTATTATATTTTTAAGTAATTTCTTTAAAAACTCAATTAATTAATTATGTTCCATTCATCTTTTTTTCAAAATTTCATGATTTTCATTACTTTATTTTGTTTTTTCTTTCAAATACTTGTTTTTTACTTCATTCTTTTTTTCTGTCCGTAGTGAATTTTAGTTTTCTAGATTTTGTGCTCCACATATCAAATTATCTAAGATTGAGAAATTATAATTGATGAACAATTTTAACAAAATAATTATAAATGTAACCAAATTTAAAAATATTTACATTATAGTTATAAATACAGTTCAATATTGTATTATTAATACTCACTAATACAGTATTACATTGTTTTAAAAAAAACTGATACAATATTACATTATTAATACAATATAAACTATTCTAACCGAATAATTACAAATATAGTCAAATTTGAAAATATTTGCATCTATATTTATAAATACGGTTAATATTGTATTATTAATATTCATTAATACAGTATTATATATTATTAATACAATATGAACTATTAATAAAATTTGCATATATAGTTATAAATACGGTTAAATATTTTATATATATATATATATATTTGCCATATTAAATATTATATTATCGATGCCTACTAATACAGTATTAAATTATTAATAGAGTATCATGTATCATTAATACAGTATAAACTATTATTACAAAATATTTATAAATGTAGTCAAATTTGAAAATATTTGCATATATAGTTATAAATACCATTTAATATTGTATTATTAATACTGATACAATATAATGTATTAATTATATCGTGCAACATCTTATGTTTTTTTCCCAAATCGTTTAATTGAGATTTATGGTGGTCACGTGGCTAACTTTCAATTTTTTTAAACTTGTTTCTTATTATTTTTTGTCCAATATAAAAAAATATCGTATTTATATTTAAAAAAAATGCTATATTTATATTTTAAAAAGATAAATACTGCATTTATATTTAAAAAAGATAAATATTGTATTAATTATATTTTAACAAAAGATAAATATTGTATTAATTATATTTTAAAAAAATATTGTATTAATTATATTAATATATATATATATGTATATATTGTATTAATTATATTTTAAAAAAGATAAATATTGTATTAAGATTCTAAAATTACTCCAAGATAAATATGTATTAAGATGTTAAAAAGATGCTAAAATTACTCCAATATAAATACTATATCTTGGAAATTATTTTATAATACAATATTAATTTTTTTACTAGAATAATACAGTATTAAGCTGCTAAAATTTCAAAAAATTTCATTCGTTCACCATAACAAAAAATCATCAAATTTAATTTTTAGAGGACGAAATTTTTTTATTTGTTCAAAAACTACACTAATAAATCAATCCATAAATATATTATTGAATATTCTAGAGAGATGCACATGGACAAAAAAGAAAATGTCTACAGAAAATGAAAGGAAAATGGGAGTGAAGAAGATGAAGCATACACAAATTGGAGAGGCGGTTGAATAGTTTCCTTAATTATAGGGAGATATTTTAAGAATAATAGTTTTGTTTTGTAAAATATTTTCATTCAACGGAATTTATTAGATTTGGGGTAATAACGTCTTTCACTAACAAACCGAATTTTTTAATTCTAAATAAAAAATTAGTTTTACTAAAGTTTTTACGGATGTCAATATTTGCAATTAATTTTTCTATATAGCCTAACCTTATAAAAAGCCCTTTCAAATTTTAACAAAAATAATACTTATTTCGGCATGGTTTTGTTTGGCTATATACAACAACTTATTTGAAAATATGTAATTCTTAAAAATGTAAAAAAGAAAAGAAAATATTCATTTAATGTTATTCTTTGCGTATGTTCCTAAAAGTAAGTTATTTGAACTGTGCCAAGTTTTCTACTCCATGGTTATGTGTTTAATTTATAAGTATTTGTAATCTCTCTTTCCAACTTATATTAAAAAAAAAAGAAAAAAAAGTGAGTTATTTGAAAATCTACATTGATTTTTTAAAACTTTGTTTTCTGATAGATGGTTGAATATGTTTTTTTTATACAACATATTAAGTGAAAGAAGATTCAAATATGTAACCTATGATTATTAGGTTAAATAAAATGTCGATAGAGTTGTACTCTTGTTGGTAATTGCATGATAAAATTCAAACTAACCAACCATGCATTCTAATTTTAGATATGGTGTGTAATCAAAGTCAAGATCCAAAGACTGATGATAAGATTCCAATAAATTTATATCTTTTGAGAATTTATAGTTCAAATCAAGGAATCAAACGTTCTATATTAATAATAATAATAACAAAAAATCTTAATTTTATGAGTCAACATTTTAGCCTATTCAACATATTCATTTTCTAGGTGACAAGTTGGGAAGATAATAGCTACTCAATTTATTGCTCTACAAAATTAGACTACTTAGGGCGTGTTTGGTGCAGGGATTAAGATTAAGTTAGTCGGTATTAAGTTAAGCTGAGTATTAAGTTAAGCTGAGGATTAAGTTAATCTGTGTTTGGTGAACATGTTATGTTAAGGTGGATTAAGTTAAGTTGACTGTTGTTTGGTGCAATGATTAAGTTAATATTTAATATTATTTAACATTTTTTAAAAATTGTTTTCTCTTGATAATAAATAAATGACAAAATGACATTAATTAGAAATAGTAACAATATAATATTCATTAAAAAAATATGTTTATTATTTATTTCAATTTTAACTTAATATCTATATTAAATTAAAAAAATATATAACAAATTTTATATTCATTAAAAAAATTTAGAAAGACATTAAATTATGTAAAAATTATTTTAATTTAATTGCTTAATTATAAGGTTGTTTTAAATTTAAATTTTTTTTAAAAAAATTTAATTTATTTAGTACACCTTAAGTTGAAATTCAATTTTACTCATATTTAAAAGTAGTTCTAACTTCAAATACGTTGATGAAAGTTATAATAAAAGTGTAAACATAATTTTCATGCATTTTTAAATTATTTTACCTAATACTCATTCAAATTAAATTTGTAGTTAATATAGAAATAACAAAATTACATTCATATATGGGTATATATAATAAAAAGGTTTTTTTTTCTTTTGAGAAACATAAAAACCTATTTAGATTTTTAGAAAAAAGTCATCAAATAACATAAGTAAAATTTCTTATGTGTATAATAATAAATCAAATTACATTCTAAGTAGTAAAATGAGTTTTAAAATTTAGCAATTTTTGTGATATTTTATGTACCAACCATTGATTTCAATTGAACATAATTTTAAAATAGTCAATTAAAATATTTAATGTTGTTTTTTCAATTAATTAAACTAAAGTATCCAAATGGATTCAAATTATTTATGAAAATTTACATGTAACATGTTTTATTTGATTTTTTATTTAATAAAACTCATTAATACCTTTTAAAATGAATATAGTTTTAAATTTATTTTTACAATAACTAGGATAAGAGAATTCGAACCATTTTTAAATACCATAAAAAAATAGCAAAACAAATTTCTTGACATTATATTAGATGTATGCATTTTATATTTTACAAATGTAAAAAGAATGCATTTTATATTTTACGATTACGAAAGTTTTCTCCAAAATAAATTGAAGATTGGTTAACTTAGTTTTCTCCAATAAAAAGAGTCAATTGTTAATATCCATTATTTCAAATTATTTGTTAATTATATTGTTAATATCTATTTCTTCCAAATTTAAAGAGATTCATACCATATCTTAATAATAAAATTTTGTTACATTCAAATAATTATCTTTTGAAATTCAAATATAGTTGTCTTTGTTCTTTTGAATTATTTATTTCTTTAATTATTTAACATTTAACATTAAATTTAAAATATACAATTATATATTATAAAACTACAAAAAAAATATATATATATATATTCTAAAAAAATTAAACATAAAAAATAATTTGAATAAACTTTTAAATCTAAATTTTAAAGTTTAATAAATTGTTTGAAAAATAGAATTAAAGATGATTTCGGAAAACGAGGCAGAGAAAGAATATAAGAGGATTATTGTTGGATTTCGTGAAGGATTAAGTTAATCTGAGGGATTAACTTAATTCGTCCACCAAACATGAATTGGAGGATTAAGTTAATCCGGATTAACTTAATACTCACCCCAAACATGCCCTTGTACTTTTGTAGACATTAGACTACAGTTTTTTTATATAAAAAAAAACGTGGTCCAATTTTCTAGGAATTAATCTATGTAGTCTAAAAGTCATGGCACGTGCCTATAGATACTCATTTTTATCAATTAACTGCGGTCTAAAACCCAGTTTTAGACTATGCTTTTAAAAAATGGTAATCTAGAACTAAATTGTTGTAGAAATCTCTTCCAAGTTGATAATAATCAACAAAGTCAGAGTATCAAATGGAATCAGACATGAAATTAAAAAAGAAGGAAGATAGGGAAGAACTGGCACACGGAATTATGGTGGTTTAGGATTAAAATTAAACTAGTTTTTACAAATTTTAAAGATAATTCTTATTTTTAACTATTCACTTTCAATCATTCATTTATACTCGCTTATTTTTAATCATTTATTTTATATCATTACTTTTTTAACTATTCAAAATAATTACTAATTTTAAATCATATTCAAACAAGATTTTGACTTTACCTCGTCTACACAAAAATTACATCCAAACGGATTTTTAACCATTCAAAATAATTTTTTAAACTAAATCCTCCCTAAATACGGTAAACAAACACCTCCTACTTCCTCTCTTCATATTTCAAAGATTAACATCTCTTTTGTAATTGTCATCCAAAAAACTTTAAGCTTACAAAAGAGCTGAGGATTCAATTTCAAATTGTTATCCCAATCCCAAGCCTTATATATGTCTTACAAAGGCACTCACACAAATTACAAGGTAAACCTAGCCAACTATCTTTAATGCATTAATCATAGTTATGAATGTGAGTCACAAATATTACATAAGCTCATTTTTTTTTAATAAAAAAAACAGTGATATTTATAAAAGAGTAAAACTCCTCTACACATTTTTGGGTAGAGGAGTTTACTTTTTGCCTATATGACTCTATTAGATGCTATAAAAAAAAATCAAAATCTATATAAATTTTTGTGGCATCTAATGATGGTAACACATGGGTAGAAAAGTTTTGCTATTTATAAAAAGTGCTCCCATGATAATAGTCGAAAAATAAATTGTGATGTTATTCAATTGTCACTAAATAATGAAACCAATATCTGTCCAGCTCATTTACTATTGTTTTTTTTAGTAGAATAAGGTTAGAGACTCCCACCACATACCTTTAGTTACTCTAAACTTAGGTCACACGTGGATTCATAATTTTGTTTTTAGGGGGATTTGGGTGCAACCAGGACTGCACCCCACACATGAAGTCATACACACATTTTAATTTTTTTTATTAAAAAAGAAAAGAAAAGTGCGCTGAGAAATGTGGCACCAAAGGTGCCACATATGTTGACTTCATGGGTGGAGTGCAACCAAGCCCTCACTGCACCCAAATTTCTCCTTTTTTTTTTTAGTTGTATCAATAAAAATCTTACACCAACCATTGCATCAATTTAAATTCCAATTTTTTATGAGTGTATCAATTAGCACACCTAAATTAATTTCATCATTCTTTTTTATCAATTCAATTATATAGGGAGTGAAAGATTGAGGACTCTAATCTTCAAATCAATGAACCATTAATTATATGTTTAATCAATTACATTCCATTTCATTTCTAAAAAAACATTACATTCCATTTGAAGAGAAATTCAACTCACAAACAAATCCAATTTTTTTAAAAAACATTTGATCGAGTGAAGAAGCCAAATTAAATTTGAACCACAAGAAAAAAGATGTCAATTTGGCGGGAAGGAAAAAAAGCCACTCAGAAATTTGAATGCCCTAAAAAAAATCCAATCAATTGATCGCAGTAGCACAGCAGATGCAGGTCCCGAAGATTAGGGATTTGCTTCTTCGCTTCCCTTTACGAATCGGCGCCGGCGACGGCGACGGCGCCGGTAAGTCTTTCACTGCCTTCTTAGCGGCGCTTATGTTTTGTTGATCGATTGCTTCGAATTTGATTTCGGATTCTTCTTTCTCTTTCAAAAATCCTGGAAATGAAGGTCTCGATTTCTCTGAATCGCTTCGTCCCAACTTCACAACTCGTTTCTCCATTGGATTTGGTAAGTCTTCGATTGCCTTGGTTTGGCATAGTAATGGAATTTTCTCTGTTTCTCCTGTTCTTCCTTCCATTTGTATATCGATATTGAAGCTAGGTGATTTGCGCATTTCGATATTAGCGATTGAATTGTCGGAATTTGATTCGTTGCTTGTTCTTCCTGGAGATTCTTGATCTTCATTCCGGAATGTTGTTACATTTTGCTCTTTGATCGGATTTGTTGATGGTTTGGTTTCTGTGAATGTGGCTGATGGTGTTTGGATGTAATGTTGGGAGTCTGTTGTTTTGGCGTCTTGCTTTGATGTTGAGATTGGTTCATCTATCCTTTCTCCAGTTTGAAAGGGGATTGAAGTTTCCCTTTCATGGATTTGAGGTTGAAACCCTAAATGAGGTTCGAATAGGCTTTCCTCTTGTTCTCGTCTTTTTGCTTCTTGTTCAATGATTGTCGAAATTTCTATTGTCTCTCCAATCTCCTCATTCATATGCTTGCTACCTCCAATCGATGAAGTTAAAATGGCCATACCTTGTTCAGAAATTTCTAGATATTCTTCATCTGAATCCTCATAATTCTCTTCAGGAGATTCGTTGTGGTTCTTGTTCTCGACGACACATTCAGGAGAAACTTCAATTTCTTCTGCATTGATCTCAAAGGGGGACCCAAACGTGTTAAGTTCTTCTGCATTTGAGATCATAGATTGAGTTGGAATATTGTCTTGAATGATTGTCTCAGTTCCCAAATGTTCTTCTCTCAATTGGGATTCTTCTTTCAAAGCCGTGCATCTGTCTTCAACCTCAGGAACTTGCATAGATGACTTTGGTGATTCTATCACCAGTCTCTCTTCTGGTGGCGAACATGAAGAATTATGACTGATAAAATCTGTCGCAGTTTCTTCATCTTTAGGATCGACGATTTTGGCAGCTGGCATTGTATATTCATGGCATGACCTTGACTCTATTAGATCACCTTTTTTCTTCTCTATATCTGTCTCTGGCTCTGCACGGACACCATTGTCCTCACTATGTTTCAAACTGGAGCTTACACAGTACTTGCTTTCTTGTGAGGATCCATTGTCACTTGATCCTGCCAATGGTTCTGCCTTGGTTACAGGAATCTCATGATGAATAGACTTAAGATCTGAAATGTTTTCAGTTTTTAGATATTCCATTACATGTAATGCCTTGAAGTTGGAACCTTTTCCCGTCTCTGTATCATGTTCCTTATTGGTATCTTGATTAGTATCTACAACTTGAACAGCATCAAAATTTGAAGTCTTTTCAAGTTTTGAGTCTACTGATGCTTGTGATGTTGGGTCGAAGTTGAAACCCTTTCCCTTCTCTTCATCATCTTCCTGATTTCTATCTTGTTCAGTATCAATATTTTGATCAACATCAAAATTTGAAGTCTTCTCATATTTTGGATCTTTTGCTGATTGTGTTATTGTGTTACAGTTGGAACCTTCTCCCCTTGCTGCATCATTTTCATTAACTATATCTTGATCAGTATCAATAACTTGATCAGCATCAAAAACTGAAAATTGTTCAGATTTTGTATCTTTTGATACTTGTGTTATTGTATCGGGGTTGGAACCTTTGACACTCTCTCTATCATCTTCCTTATTTGTATCTCGATCAGTATCAAGAACTTGATCAACATCAAAATCTAAAGTTTTTTGAGATTTTGGATCTTTTGATGCTTGTGTTATTGTATCGAGGTTGGAACCTTTGACACTCTCTCTATCATCTTCCTTGTTCGTATCTCGATCGGTATCAAGGATTTGATCAACATCAAAATCTGAAGTTTTTTCATTTTTTGGATCTTCTGATGCTTGTGTCATCGCATTGAAGTTAGAATCCTTTTCCCTCTCTCTATCATCTTCCTTATTTGCATCTCTATAAGTATCAAGAAATTGATTGGCATCAAAATATGAAGTATTTTCGGATTTTTGATCTTTGGATGCTTGAGTTATCACGTTGAAGTTGGAACCTTTTTCCCTCACTACATTGTCCTTGTCCGTACCTCGGTCAATACTAATAACTCGATCCATGTTTGTGGTTTTCTCTGAAACTGCTGCCATTGCATTATCTGCTGAATGGTACTTGTTGTTCAATCTCAATCCCAAAGCATCCTTGCATTCTTCTGGTGATTTACTGCTATCTTCTAGTAACGATTTGGCTTTAATATCATGCAATTTGTGCTGAGTACTCTTGGAAACTGAAGTCGTTTCAAGATTCGACTCGTCTAATGCAAGTATTGTCTTGTTCAAATTGTAGCCTGTTCCCTCTTCTTTCTCTGTTTCAATTTGAAGCAGACAAAACGACTGATTTTATGCTATGAAGTTTACTATTACTATATACAATTGAATTACCAAAGTAAAATAAAATTACAGAAGGGATTTTCTGCCGACCTTTCTGATTTGAAGCCTGCTTTTCATGCTCATGCTCGTGCTCATATCCATCCAATCTATTCTCCTCCAAGTCGAATTCCTTTGTCTTATCATCTTTAGATTTGGCCTGGACTTCATAGTTCTCTTTAGTTTTGTCTGGTAGTTTGTCAGAAACCATTTGAAACTCTGCCGTATTACATGCTTTATTTTTTGCTTCCTCTGTATAAATATATAAGAAAAGTAGACTGAATAAGACTCTAGAATTCTAGAATTTGTCTATAACAGAGATGTTAAAATTATTTTCAGACCTTCCTTTATGATATGGTGATCACCATCAGAACCCTGCCTAGCCTCTTTTTGGTGGAAGTCTGCAACTTCTTCCGCTTTGACTTCATTGCCCTTAACTTCAGCTTTTTCCTGTTCTTCCTCTGCATCAATAGTACATAAAACACAATCATACATGTCGTAAACTAGTCTTACCTAGGCTATTCAGATTTCAAAATTACCTCTAAACTCAGATGTGTTATTGTTTCCCATCTCGTTTCCCATACTTAACTCCACAAATCCTGCTATTAAGGGGTTTAATAAACAATACACACAATTTTATACTGCACAAGCTTGAATAAAATTGGGGCTAAAGAGGGGGGGTTCTATACTCAAAGCTTCATTACCATTGTGATGATGGTGACGATATTTGACAGCTTGATCTGTTGTAGACAGCTAGACTGTTAACACAAGATTAAACAAATTCAGAAATGTCGCTTAGAACATAAGCCTTAAATGAGTAATCTGTCAGATGAACTCTTCAACCTCTCATTCCCCTCTGACACTCGTACTCATGGATAATCAGCTTTATAGCTTTCAAGGTTTTGTTTAGTCCATAAAGTTCAACTATCTGCCACTCAAATGATAGCATGAATGTTCTGTCATTATGATTGTGCTTTTGCTACTAACATTTCTAGACTGTTTTTAGTATTGATTGTTGATAGGCTGTGGCTGTGGCAACCTTAAAGCAGGGGTACATCCAAACTGGAATTGCATCCAACTGTTTGTTGGTAAGGCTTGTTGCCGTGTTTCTCATCAACAACTTCGATACCCCATATGTACTTTTCATCATTTTCTCTATTTTTAACGTAAGTCGGCTAACTAGAACTGCAATTGCTATATTATTCCATTGTCCATCATTTTGATGAGACATGTAAAAATGAGCTGCACTCAACTTTGTTTAGAGATATAAAGTTTCATAATGATTAGAAGTGTGTAAAATACTTAATAAAAACTTTTTTATTAGTATGGAACTTTTAATGGATAGAATTTAAAGAAAAAAGGAACAAAAGATCGGTAGTCTTTGACGTAAAGTAATAATATCATATCATTGTTTATATATAAAGAGATAGTTAGAGCTTCAATTACCATTGCGAACTGTTATAATCATTTTTCTGTTGGAGATTTTTTGAACAGGTGGGCCAATTAATCGAGATTTCTTGAATTTCAATCTTTGTGGCTGATGCGAGGTGGCTGAACTCTATTATTGGGAGGCCGAGTTCATCATATCTTAGTAATTTGGTATGAAGTTCTCTACCTGTCTATTACAGCTTTATAAAAGTGAAATAATTGGGCTTTCTGCTTTTTCCTCGTTAACAAAACCAAAACCAAAACCAAAAGAAAATGGTGGGGTTAAACCCACTAATCAGCTTTTCCGGCCAAACAATTGATAGTGGAAATGATTATACTCAATGGGACAGTACACTCTCCCACTTCAATATAGTTTTTGGTCTTTAAATTTGATTAATCATTGTTGATGATTTAATGATTACAAAGATAAAATAGTTGGAAAATTATTTGTCTTTTGATCCATCAAAATTTGACGCAGCTAATATGTATATAACCCTTAAACACATTTTAAGATAAATTCCATTTTATTTCAAAAAAAGGAAAAGAAACAAATAATAAGATAAGTTTAAACATGAATTTGGTTTTCTGGCACAAAAATAATTATTGTGAAAGTTAGAGCATATGTCAATAATCATGAGCAAGTTTTAGTTTCGACATCCATTTGAACTTCTCTCTACTTTTATTTATTTATTATTATTATTTTCATTTTTTTTATCATTTTAAAAATCCAAATTTAATTTGTTTTTCCCTTTCAATTTTTTTGGCTGATGTCCAAAAAAATCTTTTGCTATAAAATTCTTATTGATGTTACACAATTTATTATTCATTATTCATATATCAAATTCAGACTACCACTTTTAGATGGTAGAATGATGGAGTTCTAAGACTAAAATTGAGGTTTTAATAGTTAAAAAATATAGCTAAAATGTGACTAGAAAAATATCAGTTATTCAAACTAAAATTCTAAACTCAGTGATCTAGCAACAGATGAAAGAATATCACGTGCGTATGTCTGATTAAGGGGAAAAAAAGAATAAAAAAAACTAAACCATTTGCAAATGCTACATTGAGAAAATGCGTTTCGTTAATGAACAAATTGTACAAGCTAATTAAAATCCAACAATAACTTTCTTCTATCCATTGATTTCCATTGATACACAACATTAACAGCAACGGAAGAACTCAAAAGGGGTTCTAGTAGAATAATATAGTGAATACATTTGGTAAACATTTTTTTTATTTGAAAATAAACATTCAGTAAACTTGTTCAACCTAAAAATCAAATCCATAATCAAACCAATCCCCCTTCATAGAACCGAACATAAAGCACACTATCACACAATATGCTGCTTTGTACCAAATCCAAATATGTGATTACGGCGTCTAATTTACAAAGTGAGGCTAATAATGTCATGCTTCTGTACCATCGCCTTATGAACTTATTCATCACTGGCGCTGTATGTTCACAATTTCTAATTCTTTTTCTGATACAGCAGCAGCCTAAGCCCCTTATGCCAGAACAGCTTCAGGTTCAGGAAGTCTTCCATTGGTTCCAGGTACCAAACTATCATAATATTCAACCAACACCTTCCATCCACCTGGGCACATAAACCCTTCTGGTGGATTCTCTTTATTCTTTGCTAGCGTTCGCATCTGCATCATCCAAACACATTTTTTTTTCCTTAAATCATATAAATGGTATGCGCTAATGTATAAGCCTAGTTCTCATGGTTAATTCTCTAGTCAAATGGAAACTAATATGGCACCACGTGGAAGCTGATGTGGCCATGCAGATAGGATCCCTATCAAGGGGTATATTAGTAAATAATTAAAGAGTAGGTTGGAGTTTTTGGTTATAAACAGAGGGGTTGAGGATGAAGTAGGGAGGCAATATTTTGGCGGTGAATTAGGATTTGAGAGTTTTCAAATAACATTTTCTGCCCCTTTATTTAAACCAAATAGCAGAACAAACTCTCTAACTAAATACAAATACACCCTGTAATAAGAATCTTTATCACACATTAACATAATTCACTCACATTAAAACGGAGGTGACAATAGGAATTAATTTTCTATGGATTTCCTTCTTATTCAAATATTGTTAGGTCAGACGGTATATTCCATGACAATAGTCGAGATATGTGCAAGCTTGTTCGAACAGCCACAAATATACAAAAAAAAAAATTGAGGTGACATTCATGCTACCTTTTCACGTGATGCCATATTGATGTTTCATTGCTATTTAATTGGATAATTTACGTTTGATACTAAATTTATATGAAACAAATAGTAGAAAAAAAACTTTAAAATGGCACATGAATAAAATATAATATAAGCAAGTAAATTACCTTGGTGCCAGATATGAAAAGGAAATCCTGAGCTCTTGAAGGGTCGAAGAAGGCCATCTTGCCTTTAGTTTTATCATAAGCAGCGACCTGAAAGTGCATTAAATAGATAGATGAGAAACTCCTAAACTTAAGTGAGTTCAATTCAACAAGTTTGATGGCATTGTATTCTAAATAAAGCTTACTCTAAAAGGAAGGATGTTTAGCCGCTCTAGTCCAGGCGCCATGCTCAAAACTTTCTTCCCATGGTCAGCATCATACAAATCCCTTTTCTCAGTAGGATGTCCCATTCCAGCTGGGTCACGTCCAACAATGTAAAAGTTGGCCCCTGCGTTGATTCTTGCCTTTGCATGCCACTGCACCTCAGTTGGCCCTGCATAGTGCATTGGAGATGGAAATATGGAGACGACCGTTGTCTCTGGATCAAGAACACCATCCTCTAGCACCTGGTAGAATCAATGTATTCGATACAGATGTAAAAATTTAGAGCTTTCCATAGACAATTAACAGAGTAGGAAAGATGGTTCGAAATTAGGCACCTTCTCATGTTGCTTCATTCGCCAACTAAGTGGAACATCATCTGCCTTGGTGTAGCCACCCAAAGGATGAAGCAACAAAATGGGGTTCTTGTAGCCCATGTCGAGCAGTCGACGGCGGGTATCTGTCATTAGCAATGCATGCCCGTTATGTACTGGGTTTCGAAGTTGGAATGCAAACACTGCATCTGCATTTCGCCTGGTAAATTCTTCTCGTAGTTCTGCAGGTGACTGTCGGAAACGGTCAAGGCCATCATGGTACTTGATTGGCTCTATCACCTCTAAGTCACCTCCTATCAGCCAATTACCAGCATTGGTTATAGCTTGATCAACATAAGGAAGCCCGGGGGCAGTGTTGCCCCAGGTTCTTGCTATCCTTTCTTCCTTAGGGTGCTTGTAGATCTCAATACTGACAAATCCAAATAAGAAATTATAAGACATTAGAGGTGTTTGGGGGGCAAAGAGAATGAAAATGATTATGAGAAGGATGTGAATAAGAACTAGAATACGGAGAAAAATGATTATCGGAGAGAACAATTATTTGTGTTTGGAGTGCATAGAATAATTATGGGAGAATGCAAAGTAGTTCCGAGAGGAAGAAGTGAAATTATGGAGAGAATGAATAGTGATTATGAGGTAAATAAATGTATCAACAGGGAAATGATTCTTAGTGGCCTATGCGTGGGTAAGAGAATTATTAATCTCATAATTTTTCTCATAATCTCATAATTTTTCTCATCCTCCTTGTCCCGATCACCTGTGGTCTGAAATCAGCTCAACAATGAAAATACTGCTACTGTTAGGCATTAACATAAAAGTATTCAATGGACTATAACAATCTGGTTTGCAAGAAAGTGTTTGTTCATCAACAATATGATCCCAATTCCCAATAGACTAAAGATGTAAAATTCAATCCTAAGATCACAAGAGGATCCCGTGCAAGAAGAACCATCCAAGTTTTGGAATTTTATATGCCATAAAGATGTACAGATTAGAATGAAGAACCATGAAAACTGGCACTTATTAATTCTCAGGAGCATGATAAATTCTAACAAGTGTTACAAAGTGTACTCCAACCTCAGTTAGATATAGAGTAGATGATGACTATATAAGTAAGGACATCGACGAAGCCTTTTGAGTGAAAACAAAAGCAAAGTAAGGAGGGCATACATCCAAAATGGACAATATGATACCAATGTGAACATGTGTGTGCAGGGTTGTCTTCCCTCAACAATAAGGGGGGGTGTTTGTTTGACATATTTAGGTAGTTTTTAGGTTAAAAATATTTGTGAGTTATATTGAGTAGTTAAAAATTGAGAGTTATGCTAAAAATTCGTATGGATGTAATTTTTGTGTATAGTAGTTATAGGAAAAAATCTTGTTTGAATGTTAATTTAAAAATGAATAGTTATTTTTAATAGTTAAAAAAGAAATGATTAAAAATGAGTGGTTAAAAATAAATTATTTTGATTGATTTGAAAGGAATGATTAAAAATGGGTGGTTAAAAATGAGTGAGTAGTTATAAATGAATGATTAAAAATAAATGGTTAGAAATGAGAGTTATTTTCAAAAGTAAAATTAAGGAAGAATTGTTAAAAACTCTTTTGGATATATGTTTTCAAGTAGAAGTTAATAAATCCTAAATCTAATTCCCAGCTAAAAACGTGGTAAACACCCCCCAAAGAAAGGTCTCAACTCTCAATTAGGTCTCAAAGGAATTAGAAATAGAAAAGTACACAGGCATATTCATCAAATACAAAGCAGAGGCACATAAATCAACATCAGAAATTGAAAGCAAAAGAAAAGGTGAGAGGAAATCTTACTCCTTCAGAATAGCGATTGGATTGTTGTTGGCATCAAAGAGAGCCACACTGGTCGATTCGCCAATCCGGCTCTTGTGGGCATCATCAATGGCCAAAACAATGGGCACAGACATATTCGCCACAGACCCATCTGAAAGCCTAAGCGAATTGAAATGAAGTGTTTGGAGGAACTCGGCTTCTCTCATGAACCCAGAAAGAGGACTGGCCCATCCTTCGCTCAGCACATGAACCCATTGAATATCGATGCTCGAAAGCTCGATCCTCGGCAACGACAAGGCCTCTTTCTTCTTCAAACCCCTTGCAGGCTCCGCCACCAGAAGCTCCACCAGCCTTCCGCCGTCCGGTTCGATCAAACCGGCGGAGACTCGGAGCCGGAGATGGGCCCTTTTCGGCTTGGAGTTACCGGCGATGGAGATTCTGACCGGTGAGCTCAAATGGGTGCGAGGGGATTTGTGAATTGGATGAAATGGGGATGGGGTTTTGGTGAAACCAGTCGCCATGGACGCCATCTGAGATGGAGACCTAGGCTTCTAATCAAGATTAAGGGGAAATTAAATTGAGATTAAGGAAGGAGACGAGATTAGAGGATTAAAAGGAATAAAATGAGGGATTGGAGGCTAAATATTTAATGGAGAGTGGGATGCAATGAAGACTACTTTTTGTTTTGTGACTATTGAATTAAAAAAAAGAAAGGTTAGGAGGATGAACCTGGACACCTTTTTTCTTGACGTTTTAATTTCCCAAATTGATTTTTCATAAGAGATTATAAAAAATAAAAAAAGAGAAGAAAACAGATTATTAAAAATTCTTAACCTGTCATTTGGGACGTGTCTAATCTGATATGGGTATTTTTCTAGGTTCGTTATAGTTTCTAGATACGTCACATTTTATTTTTCTCTACAATTTTTGTTTGGAATTGCCATTTTTATATGTGGAGAGTCCCAAATGTAAGTAGACTCAGATTGAAACAATTATGTTGTGTAACTTAAACCTTAAACTCAACCAACCACGCGAAAGGCTCTAATAAGACATATGTAAATTACATCATAGATCAATAATTTACCTTAGTACTTTGTATGCCCCTAACTAATAGAGTCATACACAACTTTTTAAGTTTAGTTTAGCCCTTTCAATCCAATCAAAAAGCTTTGTACCTAATTTTACTTGAAAGAAACAATGTAATTCTATTATAGATAAGTTAAAATAGTCATTTTAATCCTATAGCAATGGTTCATTTAACTTTGTAGGTCATCTCTTTTTTATGTTCTCCTAAATGAAATTATGTGAACCAGATTTACTCTCAGAACAATAGAATAGAAAGCAAAGCAAAGTAAATAATTATTGTAATCTTATAGATAATGCCAAAGTTTCAGATAAAGATGTTACTTCACGTTCCTTGAATCTTCTTTTGTGTTTGAATTCATACACTACAACCTTTTCTTTTCTTTTTTTGCTTCTACAAATTTTCCACATCTATTATGAAATTAGGTTGGCCCTACATGTTGGAACCTAGTCCTTGGATTTTACCAAACTTTGGTGAATGTCATGCCTTACAAATCAAATAGCCTGCAGCCGCCATTCTTTATTATTGTTTCTGTTTCAGTTTTTAATACATTAAATAACATTTTATGATGATTGTTTTATTTTAAGATCAACTTTTAATCACTTTTTCTCTAAAACGACCTGTAGGCTAAAGCACAAAAATAAATCTCCCTTTCATTTTTATCAAAGGGAGGTGTACAGAGATGGTAATCGATAAAAAGGTTAATAAATTGAGGTAAAATAACAAAATGGTAAGAGATAAATCATAAATACATGATTTCTCTAATATCCCTTTTAGATTGGAATCTTTTAGGAGCATTTATAAATTTCTTGAAAATGGTATTGACCGATCAAAATCAATTCAGTCAAGGTTGATTGGTCAGTTTTAGTTTGAATAATGTAAAAATTGAAAGTTGGTCTGTCTTATTATTATTTTTTTTAAAAACAGATTGAACCACCCAGAATTAAATATAATCATGTTGTGTAATTTATTAGATTTCACCATTAATAACAAAAGGTGGATCTTTTTCAATTAAAAATTCTTATTATCATACCAAATGTTTGATATTTTAATCTAAAAAAAACCAAATGTTTGAAATTTCAATAAAACCAAAGGACAGCTCAACGGTTGAGGCTAAAGATTTCAAGGCATGCTTTATTGAGAGATCTAGAATACCCTTCGAAGTATTCCGGTGCCACAGTCTAGGGACGAACCAGTGATGCTCCGGGTATAGGGGAGCAAAGCTCGGATTTTTCGGTTTAAAAAAAAAAAAACGTTTTTTGTTATTTTAATACTAATAATCATGTAAAAGGAAATTGACTAGCCCGTTTCAATGTCATTTATTTTTTTATTAAAATATGACAACGACTGAACACTCTTAAAAAAAATCATCTTGAACATGAAATTTTGATGAAACAATTTATAGAACATCTTGGACAACTTTTTTTAAAAAATAAAAAGGTAGTCAATCTCAGGAAAATCGACATACAATTGGTTGTTTCTTCGTCTTCCAAAAAATTAAGGATTCTCCCACAATAACGCAAAAGTTAGTGATTGAGATGGATATCCAAAGCATCAATTTGAGGGTTTATCTCTATTTATCTTTATTATTTATGAAGTTTGGCTAATTATTATTATTATTTTAAAATAACAGTTAAAAAAAAAGTTTCACTTCAACCAATTTCAAATCTGGCATAAACAATGAATTATCCATTCCAATTCCAACGTCCAATTTGAGTTCAATGGAATGCCGAAATTGTCCAAAGTACAACGGAGGAAATAAGTGTGAAGGCCCAGTTCCTATCCAGGCCGAGCATAAGGCCCATTAATATTTCGAGATGTTCAACGTATTAAATATATTTCTTTTTTATTGCACTTGGTACAATTGGCTTACCCCAACCCAATTAATCTTATATTTTAGGTCTACCATTTTGTTTTTCGTTTTTTGTTTATGAAATTTAAGCTTACAACAACTACCTTACTACACTTTTTTCCTTATTTGGATATCTACATCTTACCTATATTTTAATAAACAAAACCAAAATTTGTAAACAAAAAAAAGTAGTTTCAAGAAACTTGTTTATGTTTTTCAAATTTAGTTAGTATTCTCTTACTTTCTTAAAGAAAGATGGATACATTGTAGGAAAGATGGAGCACATGTAGGAAATTTGAATAGAAATAGGCTTAAATTTCATAAACAAAAAATAAAAAACAAAATGGTTATCAAAGCGTAGCCTTAGGTATCCTTTGATAACCATTTTGTTTTTCATTTTTTATTTTTGAAATTTAAGCCTACAACAACCATCTTACCATGACTTTTTTTCTTATTGGATATCTACCTCTTATCTATATTTTAATAAATAAAATCAAAATGTGGAAAAAAAGTAGCTTCCAAAAACTTGTTTTTGTTTTTGAAATTTGGTTAGTATTCACTCATTTTCTCAAGGAAAGATGGATACATCGTAGAAAAGATGGAACATGGTAGGAAATTTGAGTAGAAATAGACTTAAATTTCATAAGCCAAAAACAAAAAACCAAATAGTTATCAAACGGGACCTTAGGTATCGATTAATAACCATTTTATTTTTAGTTTTTGAAATTTAAGCTTATAAAAATTATCTTATATAGATTTTTTCTTACTTGGATATCTACATCTTATCTATATCTAAGGAAATCAACTTAAAATTTGGGAACAAAAAAAAGTAACTTCCAAAAGTTTGTTTTTGAAATTTGGTTAAAATTCAACTATTTTTCCAAAGAAAGATGGATACATTATAGGAAGGATGGATACATTATAAGAAATATTGAGCACATTATAGAAACTTGGCTCAAAATAAACTTAAATTTTAAAAACAAAAAAAAAACTAAATAATTATGAAGCCGGGCTTTAGATTTCACCTTGCAGAGTATACTTTTCATGCGATGTACCATTCAATACTAATAACATCTTGTTTTAGTTTTCTTAGTTTAATAACATTTAGGGATGAAATTTTTTGAACTTATAACCTCTAATTTATAAACACATATTATGCTAATTGAACTAAGTTTTTGTTGGAGTTTTTTTTTTTAGCAAATGTTTTTGTTGGAGTTAACATTAATGTAGTTTAAGAGTTAAAAGCATTTGTTTGTAAAATAATGATAATAAATAAATAAATAAGAGGAGCAATTGTTACACTTGTTTTTTGTATAGATAATACAATACTAGTTCAACTTCATGATTAAATATTTATAATTAAAGAGATCATGAGTTAGTTCCAATACCTCATCTAATTGTTGTTTAAATTTAAAACTAAAATAGAGCATCTTTTTGATAAAAAGTACAATAGGATTAATACTTCTAGAAGAAACTAGGTTAAATATTTTCTAAGTATTATAAATGCATTTGACCTATTTTTAGACTCTTTTGAACTGCGGCTGATCTTAAAGTAGAGCAACATTTTTTAATCAGTCAACGGTAATTTTACGATTGTCTAAAATTTTAACCAAATACTATCATATATATATATAGATATTAAAAACTTTGGAGACCAACAAATCCTATAATTGTTTTTATTTAAATATACAATTATAATCATGCTAGTTATGTTTGCCATATGGGCATATAATAGACAAGATTTTAAGGAGATTGTTGTTAAATGCTCTTTTTTACTTTTTAGGTCTACCGTTACCACTCAACATATTTTAAGGGCACTTTGTTCTTAAATAGATTTATTAGTATTATTATTTTTTGAAAGGGTTCATAGGTTTAAAAAAACTGATAATATTTATCGAATAGATCGGTGACGCGATTGATTATCTAGTATGATATTAATCCATTTTCACTTCACAGTCAGGGACTTCTTTTGATCCAAAAAAGTATACTTAATTGTAATATATAGATAAAAATTTAAGTGAGCTCTCACATTTATCTTTTCACACTTACATTTACATGTAGAAAATCAACAACTATATGTAATAATTGTACTGATTCTTACCATTCCCAACTTTACAAAGAACTATCACCACTTAAAAAAAAAAAAAAAAACTTAAAGCTTCACATTTTCTGAACCATGCCCTTTTCAAACCAACATTATTTCTACAAAAACACATAAAATTTCAACCGTCTCTTCAATAATGATAGAGAATCAAATATCAATCTGCAAGATGAGGATATTTTTTTTTTGAATTGTATTCATGAGAGAGGATCCAAAATAATGGTCTAAAGATGATACTGAACCAGTCAAAAAGAAAGAGAAAGAGATAATGTTTGGTCTTTTAATCTTTTTTCTCAACACACACACACACACACTTACACTTACACTTACACTTTACACACCCACCCTTCCCCAACATAATCCCCTTTTTCCTCTTTGCAAAAGCTAAAAGTCATAAAATTTCATAGCCCAATACCAATACCTATAAATCCCAACTTTCTAAGTTTCATCCTCAATCATGTTTTATATTTTTCCCAAGGAAAAAGGAACTTTATAATTGCAAATTTCAGCCAATATCTCATTTCAAATATTTTAGCTATTTTATTATTATTATCATTGTCATTATTTTAGCTTTCGTTGTTGGTAATTATTTTGCTGAATTTAAAGTGAACCAAATTTTATTGATTGAATAGGCTAAAATATTTAATTCAAGGATAGCAAAGAAATTTGGGTGGGGCCCGCACTGAAGTCTTGATGAGCTCATGGACTTTGGATTTATATTCGTGGAATGGGCCCAATAACACGACAATAAAAGACAAATTTTTGTTTTTGTTTTTGTTTTTGTTTTTTGTTTTTTATTTTTTATTACAGTTTTCGCATGGGAACTTTCCATGAGATGAAATGACGGTAATACCCTTTCTTCTTCTTCATCTCTAGGGCATGGATCAGTGATGATTAAAGGGAGATGGCAAAGTACTTTGTTGGGCTTTTTTTTTCCTTTAAGATTTAAATTTTTTTTTTTTATAGTTCTGACCATTTTGCTTTTTGGGTGAGAGATTAAAGTGGGTTTGGTGCCTTTTGATGGAAACATGGCCAAAGTTGTAAAAAAAAAAGAAAGGGAGAGAGTGAAAGGACATAAATGCCATTGAAATGAGAAAAGAAAAAAAAAAACAAAATACTATAGTTTTTTTTTTTTTTTTTTTGAGATTATGAACAAAACAATATAGTAAGCTATCCAATATTAGTCATTTAAATTTGAACTAAATTTCTGTTTTTTCAGTTAAAAAAAGAAGAAAAAAAACATGTACTAATATTGATATTCATTGCGATTTAAATTTAAATTTGTATATATCTGAGGTTGTCTTGTTGAATTTTTTAATATATTTGGAGATTTTATCATACAGAGAATTTGTGTACTTGGAGAAAAATTAAAGCCAGTTTAAAAAGTTCAGACTTCAAACATGTACTTTTTGAAATATTAATCATTAAATAGAAATTAAAATGGTTTTGCAGAGAATTCTGAGTATGAAATATAAAAATAAATCCGAATTTCAATATTCAAAGTCTATAGTCAATGGAATAGTGTGATTTTTTCCATTCTTCTCGTGATAAGATTGTGAGTCAATTTCAAATTCTTTCGCTTTCTCTCCGTTCAAGAAAATACATTTTTATTTAGTAATTTTTTTTAAGAAATACACAAATTTAAATAATCAATTCGTTTTTATTCTTTGCAAAGGGAATCAAAACCATTGAAATGAGATTGACATCAAGAACAATAAAGGATTTGAATGGAAAAAAAGATTGTGTTGGTTCTATCTAACATATGAAAGAAACGTGAACATTGTGCTCCACTTTATTTTAGCATGTGTTTTGAAAAGCTATTAAAATAAGTTTAACTAAGTATTAATAGATGTATAATCGAAAAAATGGTAGTCTCTGAATGAGTTAGTGACGCAATGATTTCATTGTTTGGTTGTAAACCAGTTCAACACTAGCGTCATAGGTTCAATCTCGAGAATCAGTATCTGTCCTCCTCCCTCGATATATACTCAACAAAAAAAAAAGGTAGCCAGCCAAATATGTTTTTTTTTTTAAGTATTTTTGTTTAAAAAAATATTTCATACATCATAAAATATGAAATATTTAACCTAATTAAAATATATCCATCCAAATTTCGCTCGATTGAACTCTATCAATTTGATTAAAAAAAAGAATCTACCAATTTAATTTTAATTGAAGCCTAATAATAATAATAATTAAACAGTTGAACCCACCAAACAGTCCCCAATAGAGTTATAAAAAGTGAGCAAACCCTAGTTATCTTCATCATTCATCTCCACTCACCCACTGTTAGCTAAATTCAAAAGCATAAAGATATCTCGTTCGTGTCCATAATTTTCAAAATTAAAAGTTTGATTTACTGTTTCAAAAAACAAAAAAAAGGAAATCGTAGTGGGTAGTCACTTTTAACAAAATAATTTTATGTTTAGACATCTTTTAAAGTATTTGCAAATCTATTTTTTCTTTTAAATTTAATTAATAATATTTTTTGAAAATACCTATTATACCCTTTCTTCTCACGCTTTTTTTTCTTTTCTCCTACCGCCATTTTATATATGGATTCTCTTCGCTTCCATCTCTCTTTGAATTTAGCTCTTTTTTTTTCAAATCTTCATTTTTATTTTGTTCCATATTTTGTATCTGCTATGGGATGGATTTCCATTTTCTCAATTTTTTTTAATGCTTCCAAAGCGATGACTTTTTTTTTTGAATTAGCTATGGTGATTATTGAATAATGAAAAGACATTTAAATTCCATATCATAATTTTATTTAATGAGTTGAATTGATTTGAAACTTAAGATAAAAAAGGTTTATTTGATGCTCCAAATGTCAAATTGTCTAAGAATAATATGACATTAGGGATTTTTTTAGAGCAAAATTTTAGTGGCACCTTTTATAACCCGATAATCATACAGACTACTTGTTTTTTCATATTTTTTCTAAAAATAATGCCAGTATAAAAAATTAAAAAAAAATCATTGATACTAATGAGTATTGTCACATATTTTTGTATAATCCTAGTTTTAATGAGTTTTTACAATACAATATTGAAACATATTAATAATTATGAACGCAAATATTTTCGAATTTACCTACATTTGTAATTAAGTTGTGAGGAGCAATACAATTTTCCTAAAGAAATTTATGATACTTGTACCTAACATTTCCATACCACAAAAACAATATATATAAATATTTATTTATATTAAAACTTAAATACAGTTTTTAAATTTTAACGACATCTTCCATAACCTAATAACCATACGACTTTTTGTTAGTTTATCTTTTTTTTCTAAAAATACGGTCACTTAAAAAAATTAGTGAAATAAGTATTTGGTATTATTGAGTATTATCACAAAAATTTCTTATAATGCACGTTTTAATAAGTATTTATTATACAATATTAAAACATATTAATAATTATGAATACAAATATTTTAGAAGTTGTATACATCTATAATTAAGTTGTGAGAAGCAATACAATTTTTCTAAAAAAGAATTCGAGTACATATACATAACATGATCAATACCATAAAAACAATATCCATAAATATCTATTTATATTAAAACTTCTGAATTAATAAATAAATACAGGTTTTAGATTTTAATGACATCTTCTATAACCTAAAAAACATACATCAACTCGTTTGTTCATCTTTTTTCTAAAAATACAGTCACTTTGGAAAGAAAAAAAAATAGCAAAAGAAGTTTTTGGTATTACTGAGTATTGTCGCGGAGTATTAAAATATATTAATGATTATGGAATACAAATATTTTAGAATTTCTCTACATTTGTAATTAAGTTAGGAGAAACAATTCAATTTTCCTATAAAAAATATAATCAATACCACAAAACAATATTCATAAAATATGTATTTACATTAAAACTTTGGTATTAAAAAATAAATACAGTTTTAAATTATAATGACATCTTATAGTACTTAATAATCATACCGCTACTTGTTCGCTATCTTTTCTACAAAAATACCGCAACTTTTAAAAAATAGCAAGAGAAGTCATTGATATTATTAAGTATTGTCACCTACTTTTCTTATAATACTGATAAAAATATTTTAGAATTTATCTACATTTGTAATTAAATCGTGAGAAAAGTTCATCTAATATAATTTTTCTAAAAAAAGTATTAGAATACTTATGCATAACATGATAGATACAACAAAAACAATATTCATTATCCTTATTTATTTAAAACATGTATTTATTTTTTAATACATATGATTGTTATTATTATTATTTCTGCCTAAAATTGTAAATATTTTTCCAATTTGACCCATTCCTAAAAAAACCTCTTTATTTATTTATTTGAGAATTAGATACTCGTATTTATTTATTAATACATGATTGAAGGTTTTAAGTATATTGACAAAATCAAAACAACTCTCTACAAATAAATAAATAAAAACCTGTACCAAAAAAAAAAAAAAAAAAAAACTTTGAAACCCTCCACGATTTTGGGGAGATTTGTTAGGAGGCTGATATATCTTATACAGTAGTTTTAAAACGATACTTTAAAGTGGGGGTATTTGTGTCTTTTTAACATTTTTGTTGAAAAGTCGTTGATTACTTTTGCTAAATTTTATTAATATGACTATTCTTGTAAATTGTTTCTATATTTAGTCTAATCCTTCTAACCTCCCCCATACTTAATTTTTTTAACTTGTATGTATTTTGACTATTTATTAAAATTTAGTACATTATATTGAAATTAAAACGGCATTGAAAAAACCATATGACGAATTGTCTTGTTGTTTAATTGATTTTGAGATAAATCTCAAACTTGGGGGCCGGAATTTTTTTTTTTTTTTTTTTGTGCATATGAGAAAATTGAACAGAAATAAGAGAAATAAGTAATTTAAAACTGAACTTCGGGGATGCCCTTAGTCTATATGGCAATCCGCCAGTGTTCATGTTATCTTATATGGTATGAAGTTATATTTATCTATAAATTAAGATGAAACCTAAGATTAGTAAACTCAAATAAACATTATTTTGGGAGGCTTTTTTATTTAGCGTCAACAAAACTAATAATTCAACTCACATATATGTTTATCATTAAAATATTATGAATTTAAATTTCCACCTTTTGTATTATTATTTTTTTTAAAAGTGATTATATTCATATTTATTTTCTCGATTTTACTAATCTCATAAGTTTCCATAATTTTATTCAAAATTCAAGTATCAGTTTTACAATTAATTTAATTTTTAATACTGGAGGTCAAAAGTTTGATCCGTTTAGAATAACAAAAATATATAATTGTACAAACTTGGCATTGCTTAGTAAATGGGTGTGGCGTTTTTACACCGAAAAGAAAATCTCTATGGAAGAATCTTATAAAGGCCAAGTATAAACCAAAACTTGAAGGTGATGTCCCGAACTTGTGCAAGTTCAGCAGCAAAAAAGCCCCTTGGCACCACATTTTAAAGACTTTTCCCTTTATGGTCTCCATGTTGAAATGGAAAATCAACAATGGTGCTTCAGTCCACTTTTGGCATGATCCTTGGACAAACAATGGCATTCTTAAAGAGTTGCATCCTCGTCTTTATACTCTTAGTTCCAGAAAAAATCTCTTTGTCTAAGAAGCATGAGACTCCTTAAACAGTTCTTGGAATTTTTATCTAAGACGGAATCTCTTAGATAGGGAAAAAGAAAATTGGAACATTCTCTCTTCTGCTTGGGATTGGCCTACATCAAATGATGAAGATGAAATTTTCTGGTCGGCAGATCCTAAAGGGATTTTTTCTGTTAAAACTATGAAAACGCTTTTTGGTAATGTGACCTCGGATAGTTCTATTCGTCCAAACTTATACTTATGGGCAAACACCATTGCCAACTTTGGAGCATTTTCTATTCGACTCTATTTGTTTCAAAGCTGGATCGCAACGGTTAGACATCCTCATAATATCAAGGGATCTATTTTATGGTGGATCTGGAAAGAGCGCAATGCCAGATTTTAATTCAAATTATGTAACGGCTTCATCTGAGATCATCTGGGATAAAATAATTCAGCAACTATTCTACTTCTATTATATTTGTAATTTTAAAAATCAGTTTGACTAAACCATCAAAGGTTTTTTTTTTTAGTACATATTGTGGAGGGGGACAAATACTGACTCTCAGACTCGAACCTGTGATGCTGGTATTGAACTAGTTTACAACCAAACACTGAAACTATTGCGCTACTGACCCATTCGGTAACCATCAAAGTTTTCAACTTTGTAAAGTAATGTTAAATTTGTAAATTTGTACATTAAAGTTGGAAGAAAAGGAGGAGGGCTTTGCAGGCTGGGCAGCAGCTTCATTTTTTTAAAAATTAGGGCTTTCATATATTTGGATTTGCGATGCTTGCCCCTCCTCCCGACTTTATCGTATCACATTCATATATATATATAATCACTTTTTTTATACCTCTCATTTAACTTAATCATTTTCAGTTTTCTCAAACAAAAAAAAAAAACTTAATCATTTTCAGAATTCATAACTTTATGATCTTTTATCATAGACATACTCATACGCATGTCTGTAAAAGAAAAAATAAATAGGATTTCACAAAACAAAAGGCACAAAGATTTCATAACTTTATGATTTTTTATCATAGACACACATGTCTGTAAAAGAAACAATAAATAGGATCTCACTATAAATTAAAAAAAAAAAAATCGCCAATCAGACTCGTGCACCAATTCGGTTTGAACATATAAAAAAAAAACGAAAAAGATTAAAAATAACAAAAAAAAAAAACTTTTAAGTTCGGCCACAATTAGAGAGTAGTAATTTAGATCTTTTAATCATAAAAATTGAACTTATCTTTTTCTTAATAATTTTTTTAAAAAAAGTTTGAACCACAAATCTTGTAGTTTTTAATATATCAATGTGTACTCCACATTAACTCAAACTTATTAAGACTATTATTTATTTTAGTATATATCGGGGGAGGAGGATCAAGATCAACAACCCTACATACATAACACTGCTATTCTTGAATTAATATGAGATTAAATACGATTTTCAAAATCAAATTATATGAGATTAAATACGATTTTCAAAATCAAATTTGTGATCGTGGAATTGAAGAACTAGATTATCACCAAAAAATAAAACTATCAAGCCACTAACTCTTTTTTATTATTAAGCTTATTGTTGTGATTAACGATTTTTGAAGAAATTTAATGAATTATGGAGGGCATGTGTGGATATTATGTGGAGTTTCACCGCATTCTTATTTAATTATTTGGGCCATCCCTTTTACCTTCTTTTATATTCTTTGACCACCAAAAGGTAAGAAAGTAACATTAAAGTTTAATTTGGTGGTACCACTTGCTTACATGAAACCACACTATAACCTTTCTTCCCTTTTTTTATAATATATATATAACATAATTTCAAATTAGATGCTAGTTAATGTTGGACAAACAAAATATCTCACATTGCTAAGTTAAGAATAGATCTTGGGTATATAAGGAGGTAACAACACCTCTATTGATATGACACTTTAGAAAAATGGCAAAAAACAAAATCATGAAGAAGTGATTCATAAAATGGACAATATCATATCAATGTGGATGTTCGTTGTCCCTAATAAATGGTATTAGAGCCAAGCTCTTTAACTTAGCAATGTGGGAAGACTCTCAGTGTAGAACAAAGGAGTTGTAGAGTCTTGTATGATTTGGTATACTTTGTTGAGGGGTGGTATTCTGATATAAAAAAAAGAGTGATTTTGAGATTCGATATGACTTGATGTACTTTGTTTGAGAGGAGAATTGTTTGACAAATAAAATATTTTTCATTGTTAAGTTAGGAGTAAGATTTTGAATATATTAGAAATGCGTACTTTCTTGATATGAAACTTTTTGAAAGATTTCCTAAAACAAAGTTATGAGAGATAATTTTCAAAATGGATAATATCATATAAATGTAGATGTTCCCTAACTAAAGCCCTACCTGAGAGGTTGTAATGTTTTGTTTGTAATGCAATTTTATTTATAAATAAATGAATGTTCAAGGGTGGAATTTATGCCCCACCACACGAACACTACTTTTTTTTTTTAACAAATGTTCGAAGTGGACATTATTTACTTGGGAAACTCCCCCTTATTCCTTCCTTTACTTTTCTCTCTTTAAAAAAAGTTTAGATTCAGTTGGAAAACAAATCCCAAACTCAAAACCAAACAAATGTTACCCATCTTCCTTTCATACAATATATCTCTTTTCTTCTCTTCTCCCAATATATCTCTCTTCTTCTCTTCTCCCTAATCCAATACCAAAAGGAAAGTGTCTTTTAATTCATGAAAAAAGGAAAAATTCCACAACTCAAACCCCAACACATAATCAACTTTTTTTTTTTAATCTCAATAAACAATTCATAGTAAAAACACACACAAAGCAATACTAAATAGCCCATGCCCCCACAAGCCTCTTCCCTTTTCATTTCTCTGTGTTGTGGGGTTCATGATTTTGGGCATTTATGGCATATAAGGGAACTTTCAAGCCTATCAAAATTAAATAACAATATTAACTGAAATTATTATACATAGGCACCTTTTACCCCCAACAATTTAAATTATAGTAATTTTTCTAGAATATTTTATACATAGCAAATTTTGGCCCATTTTTACAAATTAGAGATGTATTATTCTTTCCATCTTTTTCTTTTTTGACAGGGTGTATTATTCTTTCCATCAATTGAACTAATTGTTTTCAATCATGTACTCCTGAAGGAGATTAGTTCATTTGATTTTAAACGTGGATATTTTAGTCATTTTATAGGATTAATCTACCCATTTTCTACTAATGATTTATTTTTCAAAATTATATTATTCATGTATATATTTTTTTATATATACATTAAATATCCCTTATAACTAATAATAAAATGAAAACAGAACTCCTCACGTTAAGATACTTTGATCACAAGTTCACATTAATTTCATACCAATGCGACAAAGTTAGGATCGTTGGTAAAAACAAAAAGAAACTCATTTATCTATTTTAATCGTATGGTATTATTTACTTTTGGATATAGTTTTACTTTTAACACCCACAAAATGCTTCATTATCTTCATGTATATGATCACTCACTTTTCTAGCAATAGAATGGTATACTTTTTCCCAATGAGAGTCTTTTTTATGTATATACATTTTCTCATGTATATCTAACATGACAACTAAATAATGAGGAGATGTGATGTATAGCTTACCTTGGTTAGTACCAAGCTTGGTAGGCCACACTTTTCCTTTACTCAATTATACCTCCTTGGCTCCATTCTCCCAAATGCCTCATTGGGGTTAGTCACCTGTACTGCAGTCCACATGCCCATGAAGGTCCTACGTGGACCGCGGGCGTATAGACCCAAGGGGCATCGTGGCACAATAATGGTTTCTTTTTATAAATGGTTGTTAATCCATTCAGTATTTGAGGTTCCAATAATAATATTATGTGGGTCATAGATAATGGTTATTTACCTCTCATTAATCCATTATCTACATCTCAAATACAGATAAGGTTAATTAAACTTTTATATTCCCTTCAAACATATGAGAGAAATAAATTATCAAAACCATGTTTAGATTATGTTCAAAAATCACATATGAAGGACGGTAAGAGATCAAAAGAGGTTAATATAACATTTTTTAGATATAGTTTATTCTAATTTCTTGCTTGATGGGTAGGTTTGCGCCCACATAGTTGCTCGACCGAAAGGTTTTGTAGGTTTTTCGTACAACCTTTATATGATAATTCACCAACAATCATAACAAATGAACAACAATTAGCAACTTGTCGCCCAAAACGTCTCATAAATGTTATCCTTAACACATCATCCTCGTTTCTTTCTTTGTTTCTCCTTTGTCAATTATGCAAACAATGTTCCACATCAAGCAAGCAGAAAAAACAGTGTCTAATTATTAATGTAGAATGTATAATAAGTAAAATCAAAAGTAAACCATCTGGATTTAACTCAAGGTGAGAAATATTTTATTTTAAAAAAATTGAATTATAGAACAATAAAATATGAGCGATTTTTATCTTATATAGAAGGTATATTATTCTCAAATAATTTGAAAACTAAATACCTAAACATATAATTCTCAAGTTGAAATATAATAACAACAAGATAACCAATTGCAACATCCATCCATTCGATAAATTAAATATGATATTACATATGGACATGAAAAATATGTTATAAAATCATTTTTGGAGGATTTTATTTCTTAAGTCATACTCTAAATTACAAACAGATCATCTATTAGAATAAAAAAAATAAATAAATGCAAATAAAGTAGAACATATTTACAATACAATATCATTTAGATTTTCATCCGTAGAAGATAAGATATTTTTATCAAATCTCGTAGATTTTAGGACTAAGTTAGAAGATAAGAGATTTCAACAATCAAATGAATATATTTACAATATCATTTAAATTTTCATCATATTTATAACGTAGAAAATAAAGATATTTTTACTAAATCTCATTGATTTTATTTGACATTTTATATTCTAATTAAAATAATAAATTGAATTTTTCAATCATATAATTAGTTCTCTACATTTTGTTTATTTGGATTTACTTTTTTTTTGTTTTTTGTTTTATAATAAGTTATCTTTTTTTTTGTTGGATTATTTACCTTTTGTTGCGATAATTTTTGTAGGGATTTTTTTTTTGCAGAATTGTTGTCTTTCAAAAAAAGACTTGTAGATCTGAAAAAGAAAATGTGAAGAATGATAATCATATGAGGTTATATATATATATATATACATATATATAGTTCTCTATGTTTTGTTTACAAACACATTTGAAACTTTCTTTTTGTTTGGGTTACCTTTCTTGATTTCTTTTTATTTTTTGTTTTATGATAAAAAATATAGTTATCTTATTTTTGTTGGATTATTTACCTTAATTTTTATCTAATTTTTCTTTTATTGCAATAATTTTTGTAGGAATATTTTGTTGCTTAATTGTTGACTTGAAGATGTAAATTTCTTTTTTTGACGAATAATAAAATTATCATTTTAAACGTAAGTTATATTTAATTTATTTATATTTATAATTTATTATTTAAAAACTTATCTATTAAAATTCTACTATCAAATGCTCACTTTAGGGTAGCCACTACGTGCCATTTTATTATTTTATTTTTAATTATGATTGCGTGTGAGCTTGCACTGCAAAATGCAATCAATCGTCAACCGTTGTAATCATCTCATCTAGCCACCAAAGCCCAATCACAACCGTCCACAATTTAATGAGTGCTTTTGAAAACTCCAATGAATTATATGTACACGTGGCATGTGGGTCCCATTTTTCACCCCAATACAAGTCCGGGATATAGTGAGGAGTAGGGGTGCAACAAAAAACTGAAAAACCGAAAAACTGAACCGAACCGAACCAATCCAATGGATCGGATCAGTTTTTTACCTCAAAATTGGACATATCGGTTTGTAATTTGAAAAAACCGAAAATATTGGATCGGTTCCGGTTTTCATTTTAAAAAACCGATCCAAACCGATATATATATAGTCAATAATTCATATAGAGTAATCTTCTTTTCATTAATATTTCTTTAATTCACCCCTATTTCAAGTAAAAAATATCCTTAAATAATTTTAAATAAGTTAAAAATACTTCTAACCTTTAAAAAAAATAGTTGTTTACGAGAATGTTGTTTTTATATGAGAAATATTATTTTTGATATATTAAAAAAAATTGGACATTGGATCGGATCGGATCCATTTTTGGACATTGAAAAACCGAACCAATGGTTCTATACTTTATTGGACATTGGATCGGATCCATTTTTTGAAAACCGAAGATATTGGTTCGGTTGTCGGTTTGGTACAAAACCGACAAAAACCGAACCGAAATCACCCCTAGTGAGGAGGTGTTTGGGATTTGATATTGGGAAGAGGAAAAGAGGGAAAGTCCAACAAAAAGAGGAAGTGGAGTGATTTGATGATATAAAATAGTTGCATGAAAATTAATATTTTGGAGAGTAGATGTTGTAATAATATTTATTTTATAATGTAATGATGGTAGATTTTAGATTGATTGATAAATATAATATATTTTATTTTATATTGTGTAATTAAAAATTAAAGAAAGTTTGATGTGATATTTGATAAGATTAGATAAAATATATTTTATATTATATTATATGGTTGAAAATTAAAAAAAAAAGTTTGATGTGACATTTAAATTATTAAATAAAAAATTTGATGTGATATTAAAGGAGAGGTTGATATCCTAAAAACAAACATGGAGTTGTGATTTCTCCTCCTCCTCCTCTCCCCAACACCAAATCCCAAACATCCCTGAATGGTAGGGAGTTGTATTCAACTAAGTTCTTAATAATACCTTCAATACATTATAATAACTCAAATCAATTTATTAGTAAGATCATGTTTGATAATTTTTTTTAAAATTTAGTTTTTAATTTTTGTTCTTAAAAATAAAAAATATATTTATTTTTAAAAAAATAAAAGTATAATTTATAATTATTTTTACTTTTAAAAAATTAAAATTTATTGTTTTTAATATTAATAAAATATATCAAAACTATTTTAGAATATTATTGATCTAATAAATGTCAAATTTGTGAGTTCGAGTTTTATTTGTGTTATGTTTTATCATTTTTTTTAGTATTTTCCAAAAAAAATAAATACTAATTTTTAAATGCTTCTTCTTTTTTTTTTTTTTAATTTTTAAAATTCCTTTAAAATTTTAAAAATAAAAATCAAATTAATTATCAAACAAACATGTTAAAAAAAAATGTTATCAAATGATGCTTAAATGTTTCTTGGTTCTAAAACTTTCTACTTATCAATTACTTCATTCATTCTTACATTAGCTCCAAACTTTCTTTCTACGTACATTGTCACTTCCATTTTCTTTTTCTCTTGCCTTTAATAGGATCTATTTTCCTTTTGCTCTTCATTTCAGCCGAAAAGAGAGCATGTAGAAGATATAATCAAATCTAATAAGAGTAAAAGACTAAATTCTCTCCTGATATTGAATACGGAAAATAAAAGTTATATTTTAATTTTAATTTTTCATATTGGTTGATATAATTAAATTTACTTCAATTCTTTTTAACAAAGCTTTCAACTATTTATGCTAATCTTGTATTTCCCTATTACTTTTTCAAGTTGGAGTGTATCTCTCCTAGTCAAGTAAATGATTTATCACTCCATTCATTAGAAGAGCATTCCCACCTACATTTAAAAAGAAAATGGGGTACAATCATACGAGCACTAATGTATCGGATCCTATCAGAATTCCGCAGTTACACATGTTTGGGCGAGAGTAGTACTAAGTTGGGTGACCACTTGGGAAGTCCTCGTGTTGCATCCTTTTTAAAGAGCCAACATGAGAAGTTACTCAGCTACACTGGTGTATGTCCAAAGACCAAAGGTCTTGAGTTCGAGTCCTCCCACCTCCAATTGTTGTAATCTAAAAAAAAAAAAAAAAAATGTAAACGTGCAATTGAAGTCAATAATTGGTTTATTATGACTCAACTTTCATCTCTTATGTGACGATTATTTATACATAGAAAACTCAATTTTAAATGAATGTAGGAAATCTAAAATTGAATCTGAAAATATCAACTTACAAAATCTATATCTAATAGTCCCCTTAAGTTGGATGTCTATAAATCAGAAAGACGAACTTAAACATATGAAATAAAATTCAAATAAAAATAATAAATAAACTAGGAATTTGACTCCCGCCAATTGGGATGAAGCGTGTTAAGAGACAATAAACTCTCGAGAAGTATCTATATTGGTATGATATTGTTCATTTTGGGCATAGCCTCTCATGACTTTGATTTTTATTTCAACCAAAAGGTCTCGTACCAATAGAAATGTTTGTCTTCCCTTATGAATTCATGATCTACCCCTTATTTAATAAATGCATGATCACTAGCATTTTATTTTTATTCCAAACAATCCTTCCCTCGAACAAAAATACCACATGTGAGTCTCCTCAACTCGATAGTCATTTTTTGAATTATACTTGAGCACACTTTAACTCAAACTATGAATCCTTTTGAATTACACTTGAGCAAATGAAAGTTCATCCATTGATCTACTCAATTTACGTTTGGGCGAACAATAAATACCACTTAGCGAGTTAACTATTTTAGAAGCACTCCCACCTTGGAGTACACAAATGCTCGATCACGAGCACACTCAGAAGCACTACCCCCGAAGCACACATAAGACGGTTTAACTACGTATTTCCATACCATATCGAGGGCTCACGAATTCTTTGTTTCATAATCGAGGATACTTCTGGCATGTCTAAGGCAATGATACCACTCTGATACCACTCTTTATGGGAAGACAAATCTACTCTCGATAAATCTCTACATTGGTATATGATATTATCCACTTTGGGCATAAACCCTTATGACTTTATTTTTTGTTTCATCCAAAAGGTCTCATACTACCGAACAGGTTTGTCATTTTTATAAACTCATAATCTACCATTTATTTAACCAATGTGAAATTATTACTACTTTGTTTGTATTCCCAATAAAGCGCCGATGAAACGCCAATTGAGTTGAAACGAAGCGTCAATTGGGATGAAACGTAAGTGCTAATTGGGATGAAACTGAGCACCAATTAAGATGAAACAGAGTGCCAATTGATAACAACACAAATTGGTAAACAAAGTCTAACGAATGGAAAACATGCTTGACAGGGAGCAGAAGAAAAAAAATGGACAACATAATAATTTATGGTTGAGAAAAAAAAATACCCAATAGAAAGAAAAATGCTCTGATAGATAAATGGTTGAAGAATTGGCTTAACTTTTATTGCATAATGGGATGAATTTACCCCTAGAAACTGAATCTATAAACCTGACTAAATTTGAAAATCAAATCTAGATAATTTAAAACACAAAAATAACAACTTACAAGATCCAAACTACACTTTGACTTTGTTATCGGAATATTATGCTACACTTTTCATATTATTAATTTCTTATAACTAATGTTGTTACGTTGCAGTTTTAGCTAACCCTTTAAGTTTAACTCATTTAACTTAAAAAAAAAAAAAAAAAAAAAAGTTGAACTCATGTTAGATTAAATAACCATTGATCAATGCTCAATATAAATAGTTCATTGTACTTAACTTTTTTAACATCTCGTTCTTACCAATGCTCTATGCGAAATTGTGCCTCAAGGGGTAATTTGTAATAACTCTCCTTTTGTCATCTGCGACTATTGTTTTACAAAAGAGTTAGCTTATAAAATTGTTTTCCCTCTAGTGTCTGATAGTGAATATAGGCTTCAACTGAAACCACTATAATTGCTGGCATTGTCTTCTTCTCTACTCTCTTTTTTGTTTCTTAATTAGCCGTATTGATTTGCTTCTGCTATTTTGGTGAAATCACATCAACAATTTCTGTTGATAGGTGAATTACACATCATTAATTAGTTATAGATGAGTTAAATGTAACTTGAGTTAATTAGAGGGTTAATTTACTAATCATGCGAGATGTGTAACAAGCTAATATATAAGCTTCATTTGGGGGTTTTCTTCATTTGAGAGTGAAAGTAGAAATCCTAGCCACCATTTGAGAGCCCTTGTACAATCTACATTATGATGGTGGATCGAATAAGCTCAATTGATCTATAGCAATGGAGTAGGAATGTTCCCGATTCACTATAAATCTGGTGTGCTTTGTCTCTCTTCTCCATTATCCTTCTTTATTTGGTTTGATTTTCATCTCAATTTGATTTGATTAAGAGTAGATCTAGAATTTGCACTTTGATTTGGTATAAATCTACAATTTTTCTTCTACAATTTCAATATAGAAAGACATTCATTGGCCATTTTTAAAGTTGATAGTTATATTCTCGATCATATCGACACTCTAATAAAGACAATTAAAAAACAGAAAAGGCAAAAAGAGAATAGTGGACCCAAAAGAAACAAAAATCACGAGCCGAATGAACCGTTACAATTTATAAAGAGATAGCAAATGTAGAAAACAAAAAAGAGTTAGGTTAAGAAGGCATGGAATCAAACTCACCCTAATTATTGATGAATTGGATAAAAAAAAAATCAAACTGGTGACCGTGAAATTGAAATAAATTACTACAATAAAGATAACCCATGCATTCAAATACATATATTTAATATAATTAATTTAAAAGATGATAATTTAATCGACCCATAAATTTAGGTTTTCTTAACATTCAAGAATGGTAAAATCAAAGGATATGTGTAAAAGGATAATTAAAATGCCACTCCAACATTCAAACCTATAGAAAAGTAATGAACTAAAAAAAGTGGAGTAAAGCAGCATAGGATGTTTTAGTACCTTAAAAAGATTCAATTTTTGTGGGGGCTTTACCCATTAGCATTGCATAGGGAAAAGAAAAAAAACCAAAAGCAGTAAAGAGAAAAAAAAAAGAAGAAAGAAAATAAAGGGGGCTGGCAAAATGGTGGAGGAAACACAACACAAATGAAGGAAAGTGTGCAGAGAAGAGGACTGCAACTTCGAATTATTCTTCTTCTGTGTATGAATACTTTTTTTTTTTTTTTTTTAATTCAATTTTATGGCACGTCCCTGTTTAAAAGAACCCAATTCAAAAGCCACGCCCCTGTTCTTCACCATTCCCATGTCCCTCTCTCTTTTTTTCTCTTTTGTTTTTTGTTTTGTCGCTGAGCTATTGAGCTATTTCTGCCGTTGCTACCCTTTTCTGATTTGGGTTGTTGGAGTTTTGAAACATTACTGCTTGATTGGATTTGGATTGGACTGGATTGGTTTTGGGGTGAGTTTTTTTGGGTTTTGGAATTCTGGGTTTCTTTCTTCAGGGTATTAAATCTTTGGGTATTTCCTGGAGATAGTGATTTCACTACCCTTTTCTATGTTTATTCTTTGTCTCTGGATTTGTTCTTTATTTTTGTTTTCTTCTACCTGTTTTTATCCTCTTTCTCTCCCACTTCCCCAACTTCCATATCTTCTTCTTCCATTTTTAATACCATTCTTTTGAAATCTTATACTTCTCTTGCGTTTTTATCTGCTTGGGTTTACTCATCCCCTTCGAGATTTGTAGATTTTCGCTTCTAATATCCAGACAAGACTATGGTAAATGGGTGTTTTCGCTTTGAGTTTCTACATGGTTTATTTTTCTGGGTTTTTTTGGTTTTGGTTTTTGTTTTGCCTTATTGGAAGATTTCAACCATGGTTTCGATTATGGACTCCCAAATAAAATCTGGGTTTCGGAGATTTCTTCACTTTTTGGACTCTTCTCCTTACATTTTACAAATTTTCAAGCTATTGGAAATGGGGTTTTTTCACTGTTACATGAAATGAATCATTCGTTTGTTTGGATTTGTTTATTGTGTTTTTAGGGATATATACGCTGAAACAGTGGTTGTACAATTGGTTATTTGATTTAGCAAAGGAATAGTAATGCTTGTAAATGTTGAACAAACTGCCAAAATTTAAGACCCGCTTTCAACTCTACTTTGCGTATGAAACAATGATGGATTTCTCTGTATCAGTCTCTGTTTTTTTGACCTTCTGAAAGTTTTTTCGTCATATTTTTGCTGACGTCTTAAATTCGTGAAGAACAGGGTAAAATGAGCTCAGAGTAAACGTGATTGTGAAGAAACTTCATGTTCATCATTTCGTGAAGTTTTAGCAAGTTCTTGAGCCATTTCGAGCTGATTTCTTAAGTCAATAAGAAAAACCCACCATGCCAGTGCGGCAAATGAAAGAGAGCTCCGAGCAGCACCTTGTAATCAAACCCCATTTTCAGAACAATGTTCAAAAAGCTCCAAAATCAACCCAAAATGGCAAAGGATCGCTGAATATGGAGCCCCAAAACATCAAATCTCGAAGCCCGTCTTCTCCTCCTCCGAGCAAAAACAGGGGCCGGAGAAGAAGCAGAGGCGGCCGGAAGTCCGATCAGGGAGAAGTGTTCATGAGGCCGAGTTCTCGGCCCTGCACGGCGATGCGAAAACCGAATGGACCGGAGAGTATGGAGGGAGCTTTAGTGGAAAGTACTAATCCTATCCCAAATGGTGCAAACACTTGTGGGATGGAATTGGGTTTTCGTAATGCAAGCAAATCTGCGAGTTTTGTACCAAGGCCTGGATTTGGACAAGTTGGAACAAAGTGTATTGTAAAAGCAAATCATTTCTTTGCAGAGTTACCAAACAAAGACTTGAATCAATATGATGTAAGCAAACAAGGAGCTTAAATTTGTGTTTTGTTTCTCATTACCATTTGCATTATAATTCATTTGATTCTTAACAGCTGGGGAAAGGGGGTCCCTTCTATCCGACAATCAATGTTGTAAATTTTTGCTGTTGTATTGCAGATGAAAATGAATAAGTTTATCTGTTCGTGGTGTCGTTTTCTCAACTTAAATGGACCTCATTTTGTTCTTTTTGCCCTCTTGACTTGTAACTTTTCTGCCCCTTTTTTTGTTTTATTGAATTTGTTTGTGGGGTTTTACAGGTTTCAATTACTCCTGAAGTGGCATCAAGAACTGTGAACAGAGCCATCGTGGCTGAATTGGTGAGATTACACAGAGAATCTGATTTAGGAAAAAGATTACCAGCTTATGATGGCAGAAAGAGTCTGTATACAGCTGGTGAGCTTCCTTTTGTTTGGAAAGAGTTTAACATCAAGCTTATGGATGAAGATGATGGAGCCAGTGGTCCCAGGTAAGAATTTACTGTCATAATAGCCTTTGTTTTTTCTTCGAACGTCTTCGAATTCGTGAACTTAAATTTCCTGTATCTCATAATCGTGTTAGGGTATCCAATGTATTAGACAGGAAGCTCTAAAGTTATGTAGAATGTTTTGTATGTCATTTAACTTGTAGAATGGTTAAATTTGTTAACAAATCTTCAGGAGGGAGAGGGAATACAAAGTAGTTATTAAGTTTGTTGCACGTGCCAATTTACACCATTTGGGCCAGTTTCTTGCTGGTAAGCGCGCGAATGCACCTCAAGAAGCCCTTCAAATACTGGACATTGTATTGAGGGAGCTGCCATCCAAAAGGTAGACAATCTATCATTCTATTTGATATGTTTGAGTTCATGCAGAGATCAACAAAACAGGGCTCATTGTTTGTAGTTTTGTTGTGCTCACTTTGTTTACAATTCTTGTAGGTACTGTCCTATAGGCAGATCTTTCTTTTCTCCTGATATTAGATCGCCTCAACGGCTCGGTGATGGACTAGAATCATGGTGTGGTTTTTATCAGAGTATAAGACCTACTCAAATGGGACTCTCTCTGAACATTGGTAAATAGAAACTTTTGTATTGCAACAATGATTGAGTTTACTTAGTTGATTTAATATTCTTTTTTGTTCTTTTGTTAATAGATATGGCTTCAGCTGCATTTATCGAGCCTCTCCCTGTCCTTGAATCTGTTGCTCAGCTTCTAGGGAAAGATGTTTTGTCCAGGCCATTGTCGGATTCAGATCGCGTAAAGGTGTTTATCTTTACTTAATCATGTGATTTTTTTTATGTGAATTCTTTTCTTCTGTTTCCTTGTAATTCTTGAATGTAATTTAAGTTGGGATGATAAACAGATAAAAAAAGCTCTTAGAGGGGTGAAAGTTGAGGTAACGCACCGGGGTAATGTAAGGCGGAAGTATCGTGTTTCAGGTCTGACATCACAGCCTACAAGAGAATTAGTGTAAGCTTTGAAATTCATGAATATATGTTTGCAGTAGTACCTGTTATACATATTTTATAGTGAGAAGTATGAATTCAAATTTTACTCCCACAAATTTTACATATTCAAATAGTTTATGCATGCAAATACTCTGGTTTCTAATGTTACGTCTTTGTCAGGTTTCCTGTCGATGACAACTCGACCATGAAGTCAGTTGTTGAATACTTCCAAGAGATGTATGGCTTCACCATTCAATATGCGCATCTCCCTTGCCTTCAAGTAGGGAACCAGAAGAAGGCAAATTATTTACCAATGGAGGTAGTTTTTAATCTTCTTTAACTGTTATGATTATAGTCAGTGTTTTAAAAAGCGCAAGGCGCACTAAGGCGCAATGGCCCTCTGGAGCCTGAGGTGCAAGGCGCACCAAAAGACGAGGGCTTTTTTACATAAGGCACGCTATATAAAAAAAACACAAAAAATATATATATGTGTATGTGTGTATACACAATAAAAACATTTCCATAGATATAAATGAAGTTTTAACCAAGAATAATATATAAAACATACATTACATTTTACTATTAACCTTCATTCATGAATAGAAATGAAGTTTAAGAACAAATCTATACAAAACATACATAAGATTCAACTATTAACCTTTCATTTTAAGCGAATGTTGTCCATGTGAGTTAAAAAATTAAGTTATTTAAGGCATTGAAATGTCTTGAATCAGTTATGTTGCTCTTCGAATGACTAGTATGTAAACCCTAAAAAACCCTAAGAAAACACAAAAGCTCACTTGGCGCCCGGGGCTTCATGTAAGGCGCCAAATGGCGCGCGCCTAATTAACCGCGCCTCGCTGGGAAAAGTGAGGCGCTAGAGGTGCAACTTGCGCCCAGGTGCGTGCCTGGGCACACCTTTTAAAACACTGTATAGTAAAAATGAAACTAAAGACCCTGGCTTTGATCATGTGTTTTTACTTTAATTTGAATGCTTCTGTACTTGTAGGCCTGCAAAATTGTAGGGGGGCAAAGATATACAAAGAGATTGAATGAGAAGCAAATAACGGCACTTCTAAAAGTCACATGTCAAAGACCTCGAGATCGAGAAAATGACATTTTGCAGGTAATATTGGAATCATTTTATGAGCAAGGTACTTGAAATTTGTTTGGCTATCACGAAAAGTTGACTATCAAAGAGCTTGAGGTTCTTGATCCTTACCCTTTTTAGAATTATAACATTCTTCATTTTCTTGCATACCTAAAACTTAGATAATCAAGTCTTATCTTTTCCAGTGTGCTGCTATTTGTGTGTACTATATTTTTATCTGACTTCTCAAGTTGGTTTTGTTGTATGGTGGGTGGGGACAATTATTCTTAATTAAGGTTTTCTCTTTGCAACTGGTTTAATTGTTTGAAGTTTCAAGTGTTTGACAACATTTTATGAATAAACGGCATGTGAAGTTTGGTAGAGGCCATAGTTCGTTGAAAGGAATAAGATATTAAATATCTATTAGGCCAATTGACACAAAGTAAAATAGCAAAGGAATCGTGGAATAAAAAGTTTCTTCTCTTGTTTTTCGAACTTCGGCAGACTGTTCAACATAATGCCTATGACAGTGATCCTTATGCAAAAGAGTTCGGAATTCGAATCAGTGAAAGGATGGCATCTGTTGAAGCTAGAATTCTTCCTCCTCCATGGGTACACTAAACCGAATACATCTTTGAATTCAGTGTTATCTGAAAAGTTAACGAATAGTGTGTTTATGCTAACATCAACTCTTGATGGATTGATGCAGCTGAAATATCATGACACTGGAAAAGAGAAGGATTGTTTGCCTCAAGTGGGTCAATGGAATATGATGAACAAGGTATATGCCTTGTTTGATAAACTTGAGTACATTATTTTTCTCTATCATCATTTTTATATGAACATGAATAAATATAACAATTTTGAAACGTCCATAACTTTGATTGTTGGAATGAACTTCCATCTTACAATCACCACCACTTTCTCAGTCAGATTCAAGCATTTTCTTCTTGGCAAGCTAGTGTTGTCTGCTCTGCGCTTACGTTTTCTTCGTGTAATGCAGAAAATGATTAATGGAATGACTGTTAATCGATGGGCGTGTATAAACTTCTCTAGGAGTGTGCAAGAGAACGTTGCACGTGGATTTTGTTCTGAGCTTGCTCAAATGTGTCAAGTGTCTGGAATGGTAATGTTGGGCTGATTATTTCTTGGTTCTTCAATATTAAGATGCTTTACATTTTATTGACCTACAATTGAATCGTATCATAGGAATTTAATCCAGAACCAGTTATTCCAATATACAATGCTAGACCAGAACAGGTAGAGAAAGCTTTGAAGCATGTTTATCATGCTTCCATGAACAAGACAAAAGGGAAAGAGTTAGAGCTATTATTAGCTATTTTACCCGACAATAACGGCTCACTTTACGGTAAGTTCATACAACTTGTCCACCAAAGATGATTCGCCTTGTGTTTTTCTTTTGCATATAAAATGACAGGGAATAAAGATTGTCCTTCTAAAGTGATCCTTTTCTTTGATATCATTCTTGTTTGTAGGTGATCTTAAGCGAATTTGTGAAACTGATCTTGGTTTAATATCACAATGCTGTCTTACAAAATATGTGTTCAAGATTAGCAAGCAGTACCTCGCTAACGTTTCACTGAAGATCAATGTCAAGGTATGATTTAGTTCCACAATCTAGTAATTGCACAAATTTATGAAACTTATCTTTAGTTTTTGGATAAAGGTGGAACTAAGATTCCTTTCATGTTGAAGACCTGTTTCAGGTCTTCATTAAGTGCAACTTGTTTGATCTGAATAACTTGATAATAGTCCACTTATCTTAGAATGAAAACCATGCTTGTTTATATTTTTTATTTTTCATATATTATCTCAAACTCAAATCACTCTGGATCCTGATGTTGTAACCAATGCTATCACAGATGGGTGGTAGAAACACTGTTCTTCTAGATGCTATAAGCTGCAGGATACCGCTTGTGAGCGACATACCAACTATTATATTTGGAGCGGACGTGACTCATCCGGAGAACGGCGAAGATTCCAGCCCTTCAATAGCTGCTGTACAGTCCTACTTGCTGATATTTTGAACTAGTTTTCACTCAATATTTTCTTGACTTTGTTACTAATAGAATTTAGATCCATTGCAGGTTGTAGCCTCTCAGGATTGGCCTGAAGTGACAAAATATGCTGGACTAGTATGTGCTCAGGCTCATAGACAAGAACTTATACAAGACTTGTACAAAACTTGGCAGGATCCTGTCCGTGGCACCGTCAGCGGTGGCATGATCAGGTATTAGTCTATCTTACTCTTTTTCAGAAATTTAAATGGATACTGTAAAGTTTTTCTTGGAATATTAACTTATACCCTACTGATTTTGCACAGGGATCTTCTGATTTCCTTTAGGAAAGCCACAGGGCAGAAGCCTCTAAGAATAATATTTTACAGGTAAGCAGTTTCATCTTTTATGTGATATTTACTGGATGTATGCTTAAATATGACCATGACGACAGTAAATTCAGGGATCGGGCAAATTGAACATATTTGATGTTAAGAAACAACAATACTTGTAGCCATTCTCTCAACCTGACTGACTGAGTGTGCCATTCCCATGACTAAGAGCACAGCTTGTTGTTGAGCTTTCTGAAACAACAATTCCATTGTGTATACCTAAAATATTATTTCCCTAAATATCATATCACCTAGATGCACATGTTAGGGACAACAACCTTCAACAGATCTCCACAACATTTACGTATACCAGCCCTTTCTCATGGTATGTACTAATCATCTTGCTAGGGATGGCGTAAGCGAAGGACAATTCTATCAAGTATTACTTTATGAGTTGGATGCAATCAGAAAGGTGAGGAACCAAAGAATTCAGCCTCCTTTATTTTTTGTTTCTGGCCATTTTGATTATAGATTGTAACTTTCCTGGCTCTCTTGTGGTATAGGCATGTGCTTCTTTAGAACCAAATTACCAACCACCCGTCACGTTCATCGTTGTACAAAAACGACACCACACCCGATTGTTTCCCAACAACCATAGAGACAGAAGTAGTACAGACAGGAGTGGAAACATTTTGCCTGGTACGCAGTTTTATCGTTTACTCTACTAGTCATGCCTGCTCGTTCGAGGTACTGGCGCAGAGCTTTTAATCCTGACTTTGTTTCGTTTTTTTGTTTTTCAGGCACCGTAGTTGACTCTAAAATATGTCATCCAACTGAATTTGATTTCTATCTCTGTAGCCATGCTGGAATTCAGGTATTAACGTCCTCCCTTCTTCCAAGTGAACAATTACTTCATATTCTTGTGCTAGATAACTGTTTGTTCTTTCATTTGTTGTAGGGGACAAGTCGGCCAGCACACTATCATGTTCTTTGGGATGAAAACAATTTTACCGCAGATGGTATTCAGTCATTGACAAACAACCTTTGCTACACGTATGCAAGGTGTACGCGCTCGGTTTCTGTCGGTAAAGCCAGTCTCTTGCTGTTACTAGTTTTATCGTTCAACTTTCCGCGTATCATGTTCATGATTTCAAATTAGATTTTTATAGTTACATATCTGTTGTTTCTGAAGTTTATAAGTTTGGCATTCATGCAGTCCCTCCAGCATATTATGCACATTTAGCAGCATTCCGAGCTCGATTCTACATGGAGCCAGAGATGCAGGAGAATGGCTCAGGTGGTCGTTCTGCCAAGAGTACACGTGCTACCGGAGAAACTGGGGTTCGTCCTTTGCCAGCTCTAAAGGATAATGTTAAGCGAGTTATGTTTTACTGTTAGAAACCCGAACCAAGCAAAGGAGAGTCCCGTAGTCCGAGCAACGACCAGAGAATAGGTTCTTTTCAGCCATCAGTAAACTCGACTCTCCCTTCCTCGGCATAAGTTCGTTTGTAAATGAATGATCATCAATGTGGGTTCACATGTGCCTTAGCAATTCAGGTAGGTGATTTTAGTTGGAGCAAATGTAGAGAGTTAGCTTAGTTAAGTTGGTTGAAGAGCTTTACATGCTCTGCTGTTTGTACACCCGGCCATAGATCACAGCTTCTTTTCTCACCCACATTTGTAAAGAACTGTTTTTCCATAATGAATCAGTATAGATGTGTTAGAAATGTTTCAGCCATAAAGCTTCCTAATCAAATAGCTAACTTATAGTTTCAAATTATTTGAAAATGAAATGTTTAGTCCAAAAGTAATTGGCATATATTCTCAATATATAACTTTTAGGTTCGAACGACCCCTAAATATTACCGTACGTGGTACTAAAAAACTGTTTAAAAATCTATAAGTTAAATGACATGATGTATAGTCTAGTAATTGAGAGTTAATAAGTTTTTATCGGTGCACTCTAAATTATTGATGAATCAAAAATGAATTTTTTTTGCAAAATATTGATCCAACATGTTAGTTGTCTATGAGTTAATGATAAGGTTCCACATATAAAATTTGAACAAACTTTCCTCTCTAAATAGTTACTCACACCTTCATTTATGTATTATATTTCTAGGCCTAAAACTCATCGCCCAAACCCTAGTCCGGTTCATGCGCCTTCAAACGGTCCTTTTGCTCGGGCTTTATTACACACAATTAAAATTTTAAGTCGGGCTAAACATAAAATTTGATTTTCTGCCTTCTAATTAATTTTTAGAGTTTTCAAATATGTTGGGATTTTTAGACAAAATTGAAAGCACAAATACTATTAAAATCTTTTAAAGTTTAGGACCTCTAGTGGCTGTTTGTTTGACATATTTTAGTAGAATTTAGTTTTAGGATTTATTAACTCATTTTCAAAAATCTACCTCCAAACGAATTTTTACTAACTCCTCCTCATTTTTACTTTTAAAAATAACTCTTATTTCCAACTATTTATTTTTAATCATTTATTTATAACTACTCAATCATTTCTAACCATTCATTTTTAATCATTCCTAGCAATTCAATCAAAATAACTCATTTTTAACAACTAGTTTTTAATCATTTCTTTTTTAACTAGTAAAAATAACTACTCATTTTAAATTTACATCCAAACAAGGTTTTGACTCTATCTCTTCTACACAAAAATTACATCCAAACAAATTTTCGGCTACAACTCTCCTTAAGCCAAATCCTACGTACCTAAATATGTCAAACAAACACTCCGGATACAAGCATGAAAGTTTTGGAATTTAGTTTAAAATTTAACCTTAAAATTTTAGGTATAAAAAAACATGTGGCCTAGTAAAGGTCAAAAAGATTTTGGAAAGAGGTGATACGTTCAATGAATAATGATCATTGACCTAGCATTAATTTCAAACGAGTTTTGTTGACATTCAAATATGATAGTATGTCATGTAATAATAATCGAGGTGCATTTAAAAATGAATGCACCTACCCTGCACATGTAGGGTGCATTATCTACACAACATAGTACATAAGAAAGCAATTATCATTCCAAAAATCTAAGATTCGTTCCCTACACTGCAAAGGTTGATGTTAAAAATGAATTAAAAACATAAAGTAATAGAGATGTCGTCTTGATTAATAAATAGAATGTTCAAACCTCAACTAAAACGAAATTAAATGATTTTTTCTAATCATATACACGGTCTTTGTTTTTATTTCATTTAGTACTGTATTTAATTATTTTATTTTTAAACATCAATTTTTATGAGATCGCCTAAGGTTCCATTTATCAATTTTTATTAGATTAGACTATTTTTTCATTATCAATTAAGTTTGAGATATTAGATCCAACAAATCTCACAACTTTTATAAAATGATCTGCAACTCCTCATACCAATTATTATTATTTTTAAATCTCAATAACTTTTTCAATTGTTGTCATTAATTATCTGTGAACTATTTAAGAGAGATATTACATGTTCATGTCATATGATTCCTAGGGTAGTTATTATTATTACTACTACTACTTTCTGTTGTGAGTGTGTAAGTTTAGGTTATGCACCCTAATTATTCTATGAGATATAATTATCTCAATATATTACATTATATTTTATTGTTTAGGTAATTCATAAAAAATCAATTCTTAAGTAGGTGATGATTACATCCCCAATCACTATATTCTCAAATTTTTATTTGATCACTAAACTCATTCATAAGAATTATTTATTAAGGTTTTTGTCAAATAACTCGTGAAAAACTAACTATAATTATAACCATCTTTGAATGCATAATTCATATTAAACATTGAGAACCCAAAATAATCATTAGACATTTGTACTCAAATGTAAATTAGAGTGCCTGGATTTCGGAGAGTGCTCTCCTCGATGTTTGAGGTTCGAGGTACTAGTAGGAATTAATTTTTCAGATGATCTTCAATTTTGCTTTCGGTTCTACGATATATCTTGGTACCACAGTTTAAAGATAATCAATAGTGTCTCGACTTTAGAGGATCAATGCTCTAAGCTTCCAGGTCTTCAAAATAAAAAATATTGCACTGAAATGTTGATATCTTTTTTTCCCAAGTGTCTACTCCTCCTTCCAAAACTACATAATATCCCAAACAGTACCAAATCCAAACTGGTGAAAGAAAAATAGTGGTAAATAAAAGAAGAATCCTTGCAAACACTGTTCACCAATACCTCTCTTTTGTGAAACCAAGGGGGCAAAAAGAAAAATCATAGAGAAAAAAGGGACAAAACCTTCTAGGAAAGGAAAATATGTGATTTTTTTTTTCTTTCTGAAAGCTTATGAGTGTCTTTCTTCAGTGGGTGACTTTTCCTAGGTAGCCTTAAATGGCATTTAACATCTTCTTCCACTTCCTGAATATTAATTTCATAGTTAACAAACCAAAAGCAAAACAAACAAAAACAACCTTGTAAAAGTTGTTTTGTTGTTATGTGGCCTTTAATGGAAATATGAAAGTTCTAAGCTGCATGGACAAAACAAAACCTTATTAAAGGTTGCAAATTTCTACCAAGAGATAAAGAACTCTTAGGTTTAAGAAAATTAAACATAAACTAAATATGTCTCCAAAGCAAAGATATAGTTTGTAAGGTTTTTTTTCTAAGTCATAAGTGTATTGGTTAAGCACCATTTTCACCAACAGTGTCCTCATCTTTTCATTAGTGTTTGCATAATTCAATTTGTTCAAAGCAATGTTCCAAAGGGTTGAGCCAAAAACATATCATCAAAAAAAAAAAACATTAACTCCAAATTTAAAGAGATGGAGGCAAGGCAATGTTAATATGTTTGAAAGAGGCTCTATTTCAAGGACCAAAAGACAACAATTACAATCATATCTTCCCAAAGTTTGGAGGGGCCTTTGGGAGAAGAAATTAATGGATCATATTGACATATCCACAAATAATTAGGCTAATTTAATTTTCACCCAGCTTCAACTATTATCACTAGATAATCACATGATTTCATTACATTTAGCTAATAAGTCAATTTTTATATAACATAAATCATAAACTTCGGTTATCTCATAAGATTAGTAGCTAATACAAATATTAGCAGATATCAACCAAACAAAAACTGGAAGAAAGAACAAAAAGGAGATACAAGAAAGAAGAAAGCTCTGACATAAATTAAGAGTTTGGTGTGTACACAGTTTTTGAGCTTTGATTACAGCCTTGTTATATTATGACTCATCATCCCAAATTTATTTGCAGAGGCAGAAATTAATGCTCTATTTCTCTTTTACTTTTCTCTTTCTTCAAACACACACCAAAGAAATCATGAGAAAAAATCTTGATGGGCATCAGTCCCAAAAACAATATGAAATCAGACAAATTGCAGTTCCACAAAATTAATAATTAGGATGACTTGCAGAATATCTCTCTATACAGAGAAAAAAGAAAACTTTTTTTTTTCTCTTAAACCTAATTGATACCAAATCAAAAACCCAACAAATTTTAAAAAAAAAAGAAAAAGAAAATGGAGAAATGAATCTTGATTAAAACAAATTAAAAAAAGAAGCACAAACCCTAATTTCTTTAAAGAAACCAGATGAAAAAACACAGAACATGAAATCCAACAGTAAAAAAAGAATTTTAATCACAACCCATTAAAAAGAAACAAGAAAAGAGATGAGATACCTCAATTATTCAGGGAATTGAACCAAATTGAAGGAGAATTTTGAATAAAACTAGACAAAATTAGGGTTTTTTTTAGGGATTAGGGCTTGTGGGAGAAAGGGAAAACCAACACCGGGTGAAACTGTGCAGCATGATCTGATCTTTCCTCAACAAAATATTAAATTAAAATTTAAAAAAAAAAAGAGAGAGAGAAAAATTAAGATCATGCTGGCAGCTTCAACTGGTAGTGGTTCACCATAAATTGAAGGGGCAAAACTCAAATGAATTCTAGGGTTTGAAGAAAAGGGGTATAAATAGAAGGAAGAAAAACAATGGGGATTAAAAAGAAATTGTTTTTTAAAAAAGGTGGTCCCTTTGTTGGAAGTCCCTATAAGCCCAAGTGGGTGCAAATTGAATATTATCACGCCAATGCTACAACTCATGAAAGCCCTTTTTTTTTTTGCAGAAAAGGGCTTAGTGGGTGTTTAATTTTTTCTGCATTAATTAGCCTTTAAACCCTATATATTGGTGTGGGGACAATTTTTTTATTTACTCTTTCTCTCTCTAGCCATGAGAGAGAAAAAGATTAGACTGTGGTGAACACTTCACAGAACAATCCAAACAGCCAACAAAAACAAAGACAAGGGACTGTTTCTGCATGGGAATTCTTGGTTGTCACTTTTATGGGTTTTGATTTTGAGCAATTTTGTTTTGTTTTTGTTTTAGGTGCATTTTTATTTGCATTTCAGAAAATGGGGTTTGAGAAAGTTTTGATTTTTTGGCTTGCTCATTCATTTCTGTCTGTTTTGGGAGAAATTATTTTATGAGCTGTAATTATGGAACGAGCAATTTCGTATAGTTTTTTGGATTATTAGAAAGTTTGGGTCTTTTTGCTTTCTTATTGTTCACCTCTTTTGTCTCTAGACCCTTTTTTAGACGGTATTTTAAGGTTGTGCCATATAATAGGCAATTTTATGATGATGTTTTAAAACAAAAAATTGTGAGTACTAATTTAATTAAGTACATCTCGATTATTGTTACTTAAGCAAGTGTGACTTTAATATATTTGATTGTCATATAATTCATATGAAATTTAAGTACTGATCATTACTATGAATTAAACTCACAATCGAATAAATCATAAGTTAATTTATAATAGTAAGAAATATTGGCCATTACAATTTTTTGTTGTGATAAGGTAACTCACAGTAAGGTATTTATAATAGTAAGAAATATTGGCCATTACAATTTTTTGTTGTGATAAGGTAACTCACAGTAAGGTTTTTACGTCCTAGAGAGATAAAAATTTGTATTTTAGACTTGGAACGTCTAAGTTTTTGGATGGACATAAAATGGTTGTTATGAACAAAATTGGCGTTGAATAATTTTTCAACTAAATTTGAGTATTGTACTACATAGAGAACATCACTACGATCGAATAATATAAATGTCAAATATCGATTCTAAAAAATAAACATGTTCCAATAGAATTAAATTGAAATAAAATATATCCAGATGCAGAAACGACAACCTCATAATTGTCTCAGTCCATCCCGATGCGTGCTTTGTTTAAATCAATGTGAGTCGTTGGACCACATCTTTATTCATTACCCATACTCTCAATATATGTGGAACAAATGTCCTGTCCCATACTCATCAAAAATTTAAAATTTTGAAGATATGAATCATTTACTCACCGACTTTTTCTTCTTTAAAGTTGGCTCTCAGTGTATGAAATTAATCACTAATATTAGAGGTGCTATTTTTTGGTGGATTTAGAAAGAGCGGAATGCTCGAATATTTTCGACTGATCATAAATGGAGATCATCCTCTACTCTTTGAGAAAACATCGTTCTCACAGCAGTGGAAATCATTTTTTTAAAAAAATTATTTTATTGCTATGATTACTCTAAATTGGAATACTCTTTTATAATCTCTTTGAACTTCTTTTTCTTCCCTGCTCTTTTTTTTATATGAATAAAGGTATCTTTTTTCCAAAAAGAAATAAAATATATCCAAATAACCTAATGGGTCACCAATTTATTGGTTGTATTGCAGTTATCTAATACTACATTTAATGAGCTTTCCAAATGAGATGAGAGAATCTTTTTCCCTCTTTTCTTTCCCAACAGCCCACTCAACTTTTCCATATCCTCTTTGATAATGACAATTTGGAGAAGCTAATTCATACCAGTTTTTAATAACTTCTTTAAAATATAATTATAATAAATAAATAATTGAGAGGGTTGGATGATTTATTTTTTACTTCAATTTTGAGAATGGATGGAATCCAACCTATTAATTATTCTTGTTGGTATAAAAAAAAAAGTGGATGTTTATTAATTAAAGGCATTTGCTTTAATTTTTGGTTTTTTTTTTTTTTTTTTGAGATTACAATAAAGGATAGAGAGACTCAAATTTAAGACCACTTGATGCATTAATTTTGATGAATTATTGCTCTTATTAACATTTAATTTCTGGTTTTAATTTGTATAATTCTTTTGATCTACTTTTGTGATATTTTTTTAATCCCATGCGAATATTAAAGGGAAACATATTATAAATAGAAAAGGCTACGAAAGCCTAAGAATAAATAATGTGTTTATTATTTTTATTCTAAAGCTGTAGGGTAGATGGATAATGTATCACTGAAGCATCTTTTTTTTATTATTTAAAATAAAAAACAGTCTCTGTCCTCTGTGATTTTCTAAAAAACAAAGTGTAACAGTATAATTATGGTAAAATTAGGGTGTAAGAAGCAAAAAAGGATTTTATTTAAAGACTAAAAGGGAATAGTGATGTGTGAAGTAATAAATGATATTACTTTAATAACACTGCTCATGCATGCACCACTCTATATGCTATGCTAGCCTGTTTTCTTATAGGGCCGTTTGTTTGACATATTTAGGTAGGAGTTAGTAGTAGTTATTAACTCCTCCTAAAAAACCTACATCCAAACGAGTTTTTATTAATTCCTCCTCATTTTTACTTTTAAAAATAACTCTCATTTCTAACTACTCAATATTTCTAACCACTTATTTTTAATCATTCATTTCAAATCAATCAAAATAACTCATTTTTAATCATTTCTTTTTTAACTACTAAAAATAACTACTCATTTTCAAATCTTTCATCCAAACAAGATTTTGACTTTTAACTCCTCTATACAAAAACTACATCCAAACGAGTTTTTGACACAATTCTCAATTTTTAACTCCTCAATATAATTCTTTAACCTAAAAACTACCTAAATATGTCAAACAAACAACCCCCTAGGGTTTCTACTAATTTGCAAAATAAAGTATATCTTTTACTGATTTAATTTAATTTAATTTAATTTCACCAATTATATTCTTCTTATTGGGCAAATATTTTAACAAATGATAATCTACATCTTCACCAAGTTCTTACAAGAAGAATAACTTATGAAGATCAAAGAATTTCACAAGAGAAAATGGTTTTGTTTACTTTAAAATTGAAAGTATGTCCTTGATTGAAATTTTTTTTGTTTAAAATTGAAACTAAAACCTTGATTTAAAATTTGCCCTCAATATAGCTTTTTTTTTTTTCTACCTTTGGTCATCAAAATAAGTGTTATGTTCATGAATGACTTTAGGCTCACTCACACTATATACAAAAGAAAAAAAAACTTATTTTCACTTAATTTTAATTTTCACCAATAAACAATGTTTTCAGCCACAGTTACCAAACAGTTTATAGAAGTACAATTATTTGGCCAAAATAAATATATCTTAATTGCCATTAAGTTTGTATTATCAATTTTAAAGTTAAAAGTTTGGATTCTATTCCTTGCATACTTGTTGAAATAATAATATTTATTATTATTATGATAAGTTCATCTAAAAGAATGTATTCACTTATATTATGTCACTTTTACTTGGATATATGAACATTGAAAATCTTATATTTTGCATAATGCCTTATCATTGGTATCTTTTTCCAAAAAAAGAAAAGAAAAAAGCATAATGTCGTATCATATAACCTACGAATATGATTTTATCCTTTTATTTATCATTATTTTTTTTACAAGAATGATTCGAGCAGCAAAAAAGAATAATTTTAGTAAAACCTAATAATAATAATAATAAATTACATTTATTTTTTTAAAAAAATGTTAAACAAATTAGCAATACACAAGTTGGGTATTTTGAGCATAGATCAATTTACGACCGAACGTATTAGGAATCAAGAAATATGTGATTCGAGTCTTTCAATTCTTTTTATACTAAAAAATAAGATAATAATACAATATATATTAGGAATTTCAGGGATTCAATATAGGAGTGATCTCGATTCAACTTTTGGACCAAAATGACAACTAAATCTAACCATGAATTTGAACATAACAAGCGATGCTCAATCAAAATCAAAATTGTGGGTTCAAATCATGTTCAATTCTCAGTTTCATTTCAAAGTTCATTTGTTTTAATTTTTTATTCTTCAATTCTTGTGAGTTTTTCAATACAATTTTTGTGTTTGGTTATCAAATCGATTTACTTGATCGATTTGGTTTGTTTAAGTTTTTCGACTTTTTGTTGCACTCCAAACATTAGGATGGTGTGTTTGACAGTGGGCCTCAGCCCATTGGTAGGTTGAGGATCCCAATACTTTTCGAATTTCTTAAAGCTTCCCTTTTTTGGGTACATATTTTGATGCATAGGGCACGCCAAATGGTAACCATTTATCTCTTTGCCTTTAATAGCCACACCTACTAATTTATTTCTTTATTATTTTGCTGCACATTTCTCTATACCAGTAATCAAGGATAATATAATTTATCACAACTAATTTGTCTTCTGCCATACAATCATGAATAATCCTTGTGTGAATTAAAATTTGAATGTTAAAGACTTCCTTCTACCACTACTATTTTTATGGTTTTCTTTAATTTACTTTCTATTTTTTTATGTCCTGAAAAATGTAGGCCAAAATAAATAAATAAATAAATAAGAAGACACATGTTTTGATGACCTAAACATAAAATTTTAAAAGTTGTGCATGTTTTATTGAGAGAACTCTTACTAAAAATAAAAAAATTGAGAGAACCAAACAGGTTAAATAACTATATGTTGGTTTAAAGAGAATTTCCATTCTTACATCTAGCTTAAAGTAGTGTCATACGATAGAAGAATCTAGGAGTCATTAACTATATGTGTTTGAATTTCAAATCAAAGTCTTAACCCTAGGAATATAGAATTTCATAATCTAATTAACTTCTTGATAACCTAACTAATATAATTTTATATATATATATATATCGTAACAACGTCAAAACCCTTAATTTATCTCGAGCTCATTTGAATAGATGATGATAGTAATTTTGTACTTTCCATTTGATATGTTATTATCAATGTTATGTTTACTCCATTACATATTTTCATTATTTTTATTGATATTTAAATGATTATTAATACAAGTAATAGTTGAGCCACATAACTTGTAATTTAAGTGGGTAAACAAAAGTCTCCATTGTTGATGTACTATAAAAAAAAAGATAATAACATATTGGCTTCAACAAAAAATTTTAAACTATTCTATGAACACAAATATTAAAATATAAAAAAAGTTGACATTTTCAAACAATAAAGTGTAAGCCTTTGACTTTTTTTTTTTTTTTGAATTCTGTAAGCTCTTTGACTTATTATTCGGTGGTTAAGAATTAAAACCAAATGAAGTCTTTTTTTTATATATATATATTTATTCATTTATAAATTATAAACATAATAATAACCTACTTGCCCTATTTTTATGAAATTAGGACATAATCGATCTGATTGTATCATGATTAAAGTGACACTTCATTGATTAAAAGAAAGTATATATGTTTCTGAAATTAGTCTTTCTATATGCTAATGAGCTTTAAACTTCCCCATTTTTAACAAAATATTTTGAAGATTAAACCTTTACAAACCAATACAAAATATCAATCAAATATCCACCCAATACATGTCATACACAATTTAGATTCAAATCCCATTACAATCAAAAAGTCAAGAACACGGGGGGAAGTTAAAACAATTCAAGCAAATCACACACTTAAATGGTTCCTTATATTTTTTTTGTTTGTTATTGACGAGAATCAAAAGTTCGGCTCACTACATATATGGGGAACAATACTTACTTAAGAGTGGGTTACTTAATACCACATGTTTTTTTTTTAAATGACATTGCTTGATGGAGAGAGAAATGCAAAAAAGTAAATACATGTAATATTATGGGTGGGTAAGTATTTCCAAAATACTCACCCACCCCTAAGTAAGTATCGCTCATATATGAGCATTTGTACCTGCCCAAAAACTCCAAAGTTCTTACTTCTACCAAGCATTTCTGTGAAAATAATTGACGGGAAGAGAAAGAGTTTTGTTTGTTCATTTCCCATTTTGGTTGTGTTTGGAGTAACGATTGAATTATTCTAGTTGAACAACGGCCGCAAAAATAATTGACCGAACTTCGCTATCATATATTCACCACTGGGTCCGTCTTTAAACTATGGTACCGAGATACATCAGAAGATATTTTAGTTTAAGTGCTTGAACTAAGGATCTCTAAAAAAAGTATATCTTGAAGTCCGTAGTCTCAATCACTAAGCAAGTTGTTCCTCCAGGATGTTACTCAAATTAAATAATCTAATAGTAGACCCGAACACCTCAAAAAGGTTTTTATTTGCAACCAATGACCAGGGAGGCAAGAGAGTAAAAGTAAAACGGTGATTTTGTTAAGGGCGTTTGTTTTGTAGGGAAATAGAGAGTGGTCCATTGTGAAGGGAGAGAGAGGAGTGTGTGGTTCGAGGAGGCAGTGCCAAAAGCCAAAAGCCAAAAGCCAAAAGCCAAAAGCCAAAAGCCAAACCCATTTTTTGTGTGTGGTTTTCTTTAAAAAATCAAAGAGCAGAGAGGAATAATGAAGGACCCTATAATTGTAGGCTTTTGAATAAAGAATTAAGGACCCTTCACACCTACAAGATTCCAATCCCTCTCTAATCTCTAATATCTTATCTCAGTTTTATGTTTAATGTAAACCAAAGTCAGCTAACTTTTCTTTCTTTTTCTTTTTTTTTTTGTAACTTTTTGTCACCCAAATGTTTCTGTTGTGTGTGGATTGGCACAAGCAGTGATTGCGCCTGCCTTGCTGCTCCATGTGATCCCAAGTCAAAACCCCAACTTTAAGTGCCCTGCTTTTTCTAATTTAAATGGATCTTTAACATTCAGTTCTTGCCAATCATACACATTAAGCTTTTGCCAATAATACACATTCAATTCATCTACACTAAATGTAGTACCTCAACTTTTTCCCTCATGAGATAAAAGTATTGATAAACATAATATTGATATCAAAGTAATAAAAATAAAATCAGCATCATTTTTTTATTTTTCGAAATAGGTAATGCAAATCTAACTCCCTTGAAAGATAAAAGAGGCCACAATGGGGAGACTAACTCATTGGAGATGTGGAAATCTTATGGCTCAACATCATTTATGCATGTCTATGGATTATTTGGGGAGAACGAAATTGCAGACTCTTTACAGATGGTCATAACTACAAGGACCACCAATCTTTAGTTGAATCTACTATTTATTTGGCCTTATTTTGTGTCACTCTATCTCTCCCTGTTGTAATTAGGACTTAATCACTTTAATCTCTCTAGTGGCATAGTTTTATTTAATTTCTCGATAGGATGTAACTTTTCAACTATGAATGAAAATTTGTGTTTCCTATAAAAAAAAACCTCAAACTTGGACACTTCTCCAACTCCACACACTGGAGTCGGACAAAGCAAAACAAACCAGGCATTTGACAAGACTAATTTTATCAAGGCACCGAGAATATCGCAACAAGGTCTTGACCGAAGTGGAACAAAAAAATTCAAGATGGAACAACCATGCTATCATGACCTATACATTTAAGTGTTTTTTATAGACTTTGAAGAGTAATCTATCGTCCATATCGATGATTGAGGAATAGGATCTAATGTGGGAAAGTTCAGCACCCAAAAAGGGGCTACATTTCTCCCACCACAAACCACTTTCAACCAAATTAGGAGAGCATTTGTCCACTAACTCATGCTTAAGTCGAAGGCACAAAAACCAACTCGACCCTATCCTAAACGTAAAGCTAATAATCCCATAAATTATCTTACAACCAAATTCAACAAAGGTAAACAAACTGGCCGTAGGAAGAAACAAGCCAGACCGGTTGGTGGCTGGTTCGGTTTAGTGGGCCCGGCTCGGTCCATAGACTACAGACCAAGCCAGACTGGTTAAGCTGGTCCAAATCCTTCCTGACAACAGCACAGCAACTCAGCTCTTCTCCCCACATATTCGGCCAAATCCTCCCCAAAGTGGTCACCTTCTTTTCGTCCAACTCTCGAGCCTTTTTTCCCAGTCAAAAGGGACAAAACCTCTGCCCCTCGAACAAGATTTTTTTAAGAAGTGATGTTTTTAACATTCCCCATTATTATCATTGATAAGACAGACCAATACTATAACTATTTTTTGATATACATCAATTGAATTATGCCCATATTTGACATAATCTTGTGAGTGAGGAAAATACTGATTTAAATAATCACAGGCTGCTATTGTACATAATTGTATCACAGATTCTCAAACGTACATAATGAAATGGAAAAGGAGAATTAGGGTGATGTAGTACACCATTATGTTATTCCTATTCAGTATTCAGAGTAGAAAGGGGTATAATAAATTTAAGTGAACAAGAACTAACTCTGCCAAACCATTGGGGACTGGTCAGAAAGACTGTAACTACCAATTTCCTGAAGAAACCATGTAAAGATGCATAAAACGGAATCAATAGACAAAATACCTGTAAACTTGTAGTTTCTAAGGCTATGCATAGACACAAGTTCAAGAGACCACAATGATGTTAATCTAAGGATATCAAAGCATTCAAATAGCCTATTACATCACAAATCATATTAATGATAACACAAATACAGATACAAATTTGAATTTCCCCTTAGACATTATACCTGATAGAAAAGTGGGAATCCAAATTTCTGCCCCATGTATCAAGAACCGAATCATCTGCATCGTTTCCATCATCATCCTCAAACGAACCCAACTCGGAAGATTTCAAATCCGTTGCCCATTTCCGAGCGCCTCAAATGCTCAGAATCAGAGTTTTAAAACAGGAATCAAATCATCGGAAAAGGGAAGAATTTCAGGCGCAAAGAATGGGATGAAACGTGAGAAAGAACACAAATGGAGGATTGAAAAAGGAATGAGTTTGAGGAGAGAAACCCTAGAATTCCAGTGACGCTGGAAAATACTGTTTTGGTCCGTATAATTAGATTAATCATCTTTTAATTTAGTTTCCATTTTATGAAACAGACGATGATTTTGATGGAAATTTCGTTGAAGGGATATATTTGGCTCTCGTTCATTTTTAAATAAATTGAAAATTAGGATGTGTTTGGACCCCGTTTATGTAAACGGCCGAGTTGGTTATAATAACCCAACCGGTGTTTGTCCCACCGTTTATTATAAACGGTGGTTACCTAAACCTGCGTGCCAGTTTATCTAAACCTACGTGCCCGTTTATAGGTATATTACTTTTTGTTACATAACCAGCCCCCCAAACACTGTTTATCATAATCCATGTTATAATAACTTGCCCCTCAAACACCATTTATAATAACCTACCGTTTATCATAACCCACCGTTTATCATAACCTTTCGTCTATAATAACCAAACCGGTGCCCCAAACGCACCCTTAGCTTTTATGGTAAACTTTTCTCTTAAAATATCACCTATTTCTTCTAAATCCTAAATATAATATTAACTTTAAAAATTAAAAATTGGAAAGTTGAAAGGAGAACAATATAATAAATTTCAAAATAAAAATAAAGGAAAACAATAGTAATTTAACCTCCCTTTTCTTTAGTTTTACTTTCAAATTTATAAATATATATATAATGTTGATAATGACCAATATTTAAAATAATAATAATATATTTAAGTTAATAAATTTATATTTACACTTACTTAAAATACTTTTATATTATGTTGGAGTCAAATTATGCATACATTGCTATTTTTTATTTTAAAAAATTATCAAGCCAATTTCTAGAGACAGGGCAGAATAAGAGAAAGGCAAGTCCAAAAGCAACAATGGTATGTACTATTATATTTCACTGAGTTAAGCCAGTAGAGTTTGTAAGATACAAGTTGTAACAGCAAAAACATGCTCATTACTAAAAACCATAGTACAAACCCTCAGCAACCATTTACAATTGGTGACATATATGTATGAGTATTGAAAGAAATACTCAGAATTATGTACTCAGAAATCTGTAGACCAGTTTGCATCACTCCCAACTCTCGGCATGCCCGAACTTTCCCTTCGAGTCGCTAGATCCACTACGAACTTGGCTCCGTAGACATCACCTGCAATGCCCACCCTTGGTATTGCCCTCATCTCATTCATTGGATGCTCAATACTCCTTAACCCACCAGAGCTTGTGAAAAAACAACCTATGATTCCAAACATTGTGCACAAAATCAATTCATGGCTGTAATTTACCAATTGATATTATGATCATAGAACTAGAGTGAACAACAGAAGTTTTTATTTTCGTCTAGATAACAAAGAATCAGAGTGAGTCCTAAGAACCCCCAACTCAAGAGATAAGGAAACATGCTTTGGAGACCCTAAGCCTGTACCAACGAGGCTGCCCTAATAGATGACGCAATCACTAGAAAACAAGCAAAACTTACCTTCGGGGAAAACGGCAAAAGATTTATCACAACCCTTCTTCATAGTTTCTACATCATCAGAGAGAACAAGATGCCCTTCAGAATCAATTCCCCAGTGAAGGGGGATACTCTTATCAGCATTCTACAAATTGTAAAGCAACATGGGAAAAATGAGATTAAAAAACACAGAGAAATCCTCCTCAGCAAGCAAAATCATGGATCAGAGCAACTTACAGAAGCAATGAATGCAACTTTGGAAGAATTGTCAAATAGAACAAACACAAATTTCCCTTCAAAATCTCTCATAACTTGTTCAACTGGGAGCGGGCCTCGATCTCTTAAAGTTCGAAAGGCTTCAATCACGATGATAGGCGCGTCCACATGTTTGTTCAAACCATAATGTTCCTTGAGCTTTTCCATATTGTTAATGTACCCTTGGAACAAGCAGAAAATGTCGTCCACAACCGCAAACGATCTGAGGTTACAAAGACAAATTTCATTATAATCCCAACAAGCAAATACAACCAAATTGAAGATACAAACAAAAAAATTGCTCTACCAAAAAACAAGCCCCAACTCTGTTACCAACGATTCAACACAAACCCCATAAAGATCAATGACGATTGATAAAGTGTAAAAGAATCATAGTTTAACAAAGAATTTCGTAGTTTAAGAAACCCAACAATGACCACAAAGAACATAATCATTTCCCTGCCAAAACTCAACCACCAGAATGCGTTTCATAGATAAATCAACCTCCTGATTGAAGATAAAACAAAAAAAGGGAACAAGAAAGAAAAAAGAAAAGATCAAATACACAAGAACAGATTCCATTAAACCCAAAAAAGAAACTCAATATAGAAGAAACCACCAGAATACAGAAAATTAACATGATCAACAATCAAATCCAGAAAAAAAAAAAGTTCAAATGGAAGAAAGAATCAGAAAAACATTGATTGAAAGAAAAGAAACCCAATAATGGCGTCAAAGAACACACTCATTTCGCTACAAAAACTTAACCACCACAATAGATTTCATACAGATAAACCCTAAAAAGGGAACAAGAAAGAAAAAGAAAAGATCAAATAAACAAACAAAACCCAATTCTCCTAAACTCAAACAGATTCCCCTAAACCCAAAAAACGAAACACCCAATAAAGAAACCCTAAAACATCGAAGAACGATCCGCAAAAACAGAGCATTACAGTTTTCCCCAAAACATAGATCAAAAGAAAAGAAACCCAATAATGGCGTCAAAGAACACACTCATTTCCCTACAAAAAATCAACCACCACAGTAAATTTCATATAGATAAACCCCAATCGCAGATAAACCCTAAAACTAGAACAAGAAAGAAAAAGAAAACATCGAATAAAGAAACAAAACCCAATACTCCTAAAATCGAACAGATTCCCCTCAACTCAAAAAAAAACACCCAATAAAAGAAACCCCAAAATATCGAAGAAAGATCAGCAAGTTAACAAGATCAGCAAAAACAGAGCACTACAGTTTTCCCCAAACCATCAAAGAAGAGGTGATCGGAATACCTGGGGAGCAGAAGGTAACTTTGGTTCTCGTCGGAATGTGCCATGACGGCGGCGGAACCGAGGTTGACGATGACAGAATGAGGGTACAAAGAGCTAAAATGCTGGGCCAGAACTCCATCTTTAAGAGCACAAACGGTATCATCGGACTGAGGGCTCAACAGAGCTTCGGGACCTTTGGCGGCGGATTTGTCGAACACGGCGAGCATTTTTGCAGATTGTTGATCGGAATTTCACTTTGGACTTTGGTTGCGCAAATGAGAGCTTTGTTGTTCGATTCATAAACGAAGCTCTCTTAAATAGAGGATTACTCATACTTGAGGGTTAATTTAACTAACCGAGAGTTAACTAACTAATTAACAGAATCAAATAACTGACTAAATAACCGATTGCTTGTTTGTAAATGCAGTGGCGAAAAATTACAAACAGAATAATAACAATCATAAGGTTAGTGAAATTTCCACTATTGCCCTCTCTTGGTTTCATAATTTAACATGCAGCCACTCATTTTTTGGTACTATCATCTTTCTCATTTTATGAGATTTTCGGGTTACAAAAGAGAAAAAGAGACTTATAAAAATCTGTTATTCTACCAACTTTAAGATGCTTTTTATTCATTTTCATGGAAGACTTTGGAAGTTTATAAATTCGTGACTGACTGTGATTAATTTTGTACTTAATTTATTTAATAATTAAATATATTAAAGTCAAACAATTATCTCATAAGAATACATATAAATGAACTTGACATTTGTTTGTATATTTATTTTTTCTAATTATAACCAATCAAAACTTATAAATAAATACATATGCATTCTAACTTAAAGTCTGATTTCCCAAAATAATTAGACTTTGGTTTATTTTTAGAATGTTTATTTATGACGTTTTAATATGTTTTTATATGTAACTAACTCTTAAAATATGTCATTTTAGTTTATATATTTTTAGTAAACAAAAATTAGAAGTAAAGGATACTTCTAATTGTCATTGAAGTTCTCTTTTGAACTCAAAATAAATCAAATTAAACAAATATAATAGACAACTTAAAATACTACCTACTTCGAAAATACTTAAATTTAATTTTTATACTTTTGATATTTTTTTGAAAAAAGTTTTGAGATTAGTTCTCATAATTAGTTTGAATTTAACTTTTATCTAATTTGTAGTAATAATTATTCTCATTTATTTGTTTGAATTAACAATATTTGAGGGGTAAGATTCCACTCTCATATGACATTGAAACTTGAAATAGGAAGGTGATGATGTTTCATTTTAAAAAAAATGAGGTAACATTGAAAATATATGAAAATAAAACTTAAATACGAGAGTAATATTTAGCACTAAATGATATATTAATCAAATAAATAAATAATTGAATGCAATTTCTATTAGAAGGAGAAATTTTGGATTTTTTTTTAACAAGGTAACCACGTCTGTCTCTAGGACAGGCACCAAAGACATCGAAGTACTAATGTCACATATGAGTTTCGAACCCAAGAACTTGAGGGAAGCAATTTTTGAAATTATTTTTAGTTTACCTATCTTAGAATTAGGCTCGAGTGGACGAGTTAACTCACACCAACGAAAGAAGCTATAGTTTAGGCAAGTAGTAGAGAAAATAATTGATGTCTAATCTCCTCGGCTAGACTCCATTGTAATACAGCATGAGATAGTCGTACTCAAGACAACAAATTCATGTCACATAGTCTCAATTAGATGAGTAGAGTAATTTTCTAGTTCTTAGAGTACATACATACTCTTTTCAACTCTTCACAACAAAAGGGCAGGATTGTATATGGAGTAAAAAATATCCCTTCCCACAAGTACAGGGTAAATGAATTGATAAAAAATGAACCCAACTTATTAAAATTTAAAAACTGTAGCATGATCAAAAGTGATAGTATAATATCAATGTAACTTTTTCAACAAATGATTTGTGTCTATAATTCTCATTCCTAAGGTTCCTGAAACCTAAACAGAGAACAATTAGGATGCTCACACCCGGTTGTATGCGACCGACTTACTGAAGAGTTTACGAATGTAAATGACTTGTAGGCCACTTACAACAGCAAGCATCAAATACTCTCCCACTGTGTAGAAAATTACACGCTTTCTTGTACTCTCATTAGCTGCATAGAAAGGAAACCAATAAGTAAAATGTTAACTTGCTTGATTGTTACCAAAACCCTCATAGGTTTGTATTAGGAATAGTATTCACAGTTGGTTAGGTTAGGAGAATTGGATATCAACTCAAATGTTTAGGTCTTTGTTCATTACTTTACATTCTCATGTCAATTTTCATCATGAAATCGTGGGTAGACTTTTTTTAATTTCATCATAAGTCTTCACATGTGGACTAGCATCTAAGTTCACTTTGTTGACCTACAGCAACGTGTATATCCTAGAAAGTTAATTTTTCTTATGTAGTCAGGCTGTGAATTGGCTTCTGCAGTAGCAAGATTGAGCGATTGATTAGAGTGTTTTTTTTTTGTTCCTCCCTGAGAAGGGGGAGGGGAACTTTTGTGGAGAGCAAGGTTGTGTGTTATTTGTGGAGTATTTGAGGTGAGAGAAATAGTAGAATCTTTAGTGGGATGGAAAAGTTTTTTTAGTGATATTTGAATCCTTGTTTGATTCAATGTTTCTCTCTAGGCCTCAGTTCCTAAATTGCTTTTCTAGTTACTCTCTTACTAGAATGAAGACGCGCCTTATGAGAGTTCCTCTATTTTTATGCTTTTTTTTTGTATGTCTGTAGCATTTTTCTCAAGTTTGGATACTTAGGGAAAAAAAAAGTTTTTTTTTTCTTCACTAATGAGTTCAATGGAATAATCGTCTATATATCCAAACAAAAGGATAAATTATAATCTCTGCTGATATACTTCCTTGGGCTATTATCTTTCTAAAACCACATCTCATCTAACTACTACTACATAAATAAAAGGCCTATGAGGTTGTGTTGGGCAAATAAATTCTTATCAATTTAACCAAAAGGAAAGACAAAACATTGTCAAATACACTCTTTTATGTACCATGGTTAACCAGTTCAAACAATCAGCATAATAGAATCTGTCTTGTATATACGTCTTACATCACTATTAGATCAGTAATAGAAAAAGAACTGCAATTTCTTAAACAATTTCACAAGGCAATATCCAAGACCAAGCTTATTTCATTTATTCAGCTGGTGGTTTCAACAATTGATCCTACATGCATTATTAACAGATTGACAATTACGCTATCATATGTCAAGACTCAAAATCCGATGCATAGGCATCAGGATCTGATTGATTCATGTTCACGATAGTTATGAAAGCCAAAGAAAATACGCTCATCTTGTGCCAAAGAGTTAGATAGCACATTTGCTAGCAAGAATTCCAAGAAATGACATGAATAAACCAATTCATAATAACAAAACTATGCATAAAAATAAACCACATACTGTGACGGTGACGTGCATCTCGTGCTTTCAAATATTTCTGCTCAGCAGTGACTGATTCCAATGCCTCTCTAAGCTCTGCAATTTTTACATTTATAGGGTCTAGGTGTTCTGCAAGAAATGGCCACCAACAAGGTGAAAAAAGAGAATTGTGTTAGATTTACACAAGCAACCAAGACTTGTAAACACACAGAGTCCAGCATCTACGCAGAGGCTAATCAATTACCATCTTTAGCATGGTCATGTTCGTTTGGAATGTGACCAACATGGATGTAGAAAGAAACAGTCTCTGGAGTTGAGTAAGGATTATGAAAACAGAATTTATACATTCCACTGCGTGGAGCCTTAAACTCAAACTTGTCACCAGATGTCTCCTTCAAAGAGTGTACCACATTATTTGCGGGAGATGTAACCTGCTCGTAAATGAATGACCCACATTATAACATTTTCAAAAGAACATTTAATTATGAATATAAACGACCAGACACTAGATAACAAAAATTCAACAAGAGATTCCAGGTACCCCTAATATACAGCCAATTATAACCAGAGAAAGAACACATTAGCTTCAGAAAAGAAGAAAAATGGATCTCATCTACTTTTTTAAACCTTCTTTTTTTAACATTGTTTCACCCACTGCTTTACAGACACTTTTCTGAAGTGCACTTCCAAAACTAAACCTAAGGAATTGAGGTGAAATTCATGACTCGTCGCCCACCAATTGTAAAATCCCTTGTTATCTCAAGGATCCTTGGGGCAAGTGCCCTGTTATGAAAGCTCCCATTCCTGGACCCTCATTACTTTTATATATATAAAGCATGTCCAATTTTTTTGTAACCGAGAAATTGGAGCATCACTCCACAATACCCGGATTAACTACGTCCGTCTCTAGGCCAGGAGTTGTCTACAAATTAATGTCTCAAGTTTACAACCATAAATTTACAAAAACAAAGAAAAGTAAAGTGGGTCAAGGCGGATCATGCCTGAAGAGGGCATTATATTTCTGAATCTATTGATCAGAGACAATTTAAAATCGAATCAACTCACAACCCGTAAAAAATGAAAATTATCAATCTAAAATACCATCTCTCAAACCCGTCATTTCAAACAAACGAGTCCTAAACGTCCAATCAACACCAATTTCATAACAAATAACAAAAAAATCAGAAACAAAAAAAAAACCCCACCCCAAATCCAAGATCCAATCAAAACCGTGCACAATCAACGAATGAACAGTCATAAAATCCATCTACAATCAAACATAACTTCAAAAACAGACAACAAATCGAAAAAATAGGGCTTACAGTGAAATCGATGCCGGGATGATCGGCGCCCCAGAAAATATCATGATCGACAACCACAAAATTCCCAGAAACGGTGTCGCCTTCGTACAGAACGTACTCATAAACACATTCTTTGTCGTTCACCGTCACCGAAATTGAATCGATTCCGGCGAATAAGCTCGCCAGAAGAAGAACCGCCAACAGGGATCCCAATCCCTTCTCTCTCAGCCTCTTCTCCATTTTCTCTCCTTTTCGGGTTTTCTTTTTCAGATCTTTTGGTTCCAAATTTAACAATGGTTGCTGAATTTGCAAATGTAGCCTGTTCTTTTGTTTTTCTAAGAACTAGTCTTTCTATTATAGAACATTTCGGAAAATTAGCCCCGCGGTTTAAACGTGCTTGATTAATTCTATTTTTGTCATCCACTATTTTATTATTATTATTCTGTTTTTATGTTTTGTCTTATTTCGTGACTTAAACTTTCAAAATAGTCATATTAATCTCTAATGTTTTTTCTTTTAAACCCCATTTTTATATCATTGTTTTGTTACATGTTTAGCTGATTAACATTAGATTTGTTTGGAATGATAAAAAGAGTCCAACATTAGATTTGTTTGCAAAAATGACCCTAGCTTAACCAATATATCGTATTAATAAACTTCAGATTAAATTTTTGACAAAAAAAAACATTAAATTTGTTGTGTACGAAATTGGACAATAAAAAAAAAACATTAAATTTGTTGTGTCCGAAATTGGACCACAAGATAGTAGAACGGTTAAAAGCTCATTAAAAACACTCAAAATAGATTGTAATTAATCAAAATTGAGCTAGAGTGAAGGTCGACCACATGGAAAAGTCTTGTTTGACGTTTGCACTCACGATCTATTTCAATATAATTCTTTTTTATATTAATCTTATCATGAAAAAATTTACATAACTCCGTTAGTTCTAACTCTTCATACATTCAGCCAACATGACCAGTTGCTCAAGGACAGTAGTGTATGCTCAATAACTAGAGTCTTGGGTTCGAGTTCTCTCACCCTTAATTGTTGTAATCTCACACCATTTCGATAAAAATCTCAAATTTATTATTGATTTAACATTATGTTCCTCAATTTTATGGCATCTATTTAAAATTGTTAGTTTTTATATTTATAATTCTTAAACCTTTCTTTCTCTGTGTATGTTTATTCTTTTCTTTTTTTTTAATCACGATATATATTTTTAAAACGTCTAAACTATTTTCTTTCCGAGTCATAAAACTAAATCTATTGTACTTTGATTTGCATCCATGGACTTGAGAGGCACAAAATAATTGGATAACTAAAATTGATAGTGAAGGGATGTTCACCTATAACGAAGCATCATAAAAGAGTCAAACGAAAGCAATAACTTGTGGCATGAATGTATATTTAATATCTAAGAAGTTATGAAGTTGAATTTATACACTCAATTATTGTAGAACTTAAAAAATCTATACATAAAATGATAAATTTTCGGACCATTTATTTCATCAACATATATATTTCCTTATTGAGAAAAGTCGTTTGTTGCAAATCTAACAACGATGTCAACGAGAGTAATAGTTCAATTACATAAATATATGTCTATAATTACGACGGATGAATTTGAAACTTTCAACCTTGATTGTTGTTGAACTTAAAAGTCCAATGATAGTTGTTATATGTTTGATGTCGATCAGAATGATGATGATTACAACATTTAAACTAGTAGATTTAAACTCATCACCTCTGAGTTATTAAATTTAAATTTATATGGAAATTGTTGAAGTACTGCTCTTATCTGTAATCAGTAGTGAAATTAGTGTAACAAGGATGGTTGACACTATTTTTTTTCTTTTTTGATGGCAAGTTGAGACAAGATTCTACAATATTTAACTCTCTTTTATATATATATATATATATAATTTCATTCTATTTGAAACTCAAACATGTAATCAATTAATTACCATGTTATACATGAAATTATTAGAGTACTATTTCTTTTGGCTACTATATTTGACCATTAATGAAACTATAAAAAGTTCATTTATAGATAGTTGATCACAAAAATTAAATCTAAACCTTTTAATCCGTGTTTGATAATCATTTAGCTTTTGAAATTAAACTTATTTTTATTCAAATTCTCATCATATATTTCATTATTTATCTTTCCTTAAAAAAGTATTTTAAAAATAAAAACAAATATTTGGAAGCTATTTTTTATTGTTTCAAAATGTTGATTTAATTTCTAAAAATATAAATAAGATATAGATATACAAGTAATAAAAAACATAAAATAAAATAATTGGCGTAGGCTTAGATTTAAAAAATTAAAAATAAAATAATTATTAAACGGAGCTTAATTTTTCAAAACTTCTTTTAACTATTAGATTAATGTAAGATAGTTGATAGTATATAGTAAACAGAAAAATCCAAATCCCTAATTACTCATCTAGAAACTTCCAACAACAACTTTTAAACCACTGTACAAATGTTCTCTTTGTTTTGTTCCTTGTGGTGAATTAAGAAGCCACGTCATACCCTTTTTCATTTGTGGACAAACGAAGCCACGTCACGCCCTTATTTGGCACTCAACGGAAACCGCTGACGTGGAACCCAAATATCCATCACTTTTCTCCCCCATCTTCCCTTATTTAAACCCCCCATATGCTCTGCGAAGTACGATAGTATTAATCACTGCGATTCAGCTCTTCATTGCCCTAACAGCTTCCGATTTCCTTGAGCCGCCGCCGTGAATTTCATCGGAACTAAGCGATAATGGCCGCTTCTTCAGTAATGCAACTCATTCCGGCGAGTTCGATCTCTCGAAGCGCCGCAAGGTCATCGGCGACTCTGCCGTGTTCCCGGAGAACCGACTCATTTCGGTTGCGATGCGCGGCGGAGGTACTTGCTTGGTTTCTATGAAATGGATTCTTAGGGCTTTTATTGTGGATTCATCTGATTTTCTGGTTCGATTTGCAGGAGGAGAAGAGAGATCTAGCAGCTCCTACGCCGGTTCCGCCGCCGTCTCTTAAACCAGAGCCATTACCTGCTCCGCCGTCGCCTGCACCGAAGGTAACTGATCCATTTTATTGATTCACTTGTTGTAGCAACTTGGAATTTGTGTCTAGCGGTTTTTTTATTCTCTTTATTTGTGTAGGACCGGGTTGTTGTGAACCGAATACTTTTATGGTTTGAGTGTTAGGCCAAGAAGTGCAAATTCGATTTTACATTCTTTCTCAATTCCTTAATCTTCGTTTCTTTCAAGTATATATATTTGGTTGTGGACTAGTTGGGGAAACTTTGGGCAATTACGTTGCGCATCTAATATGCGATCACTTCCGCAGGTGAGTACTAAATTTACGGACATATTAGCTTTCAATGGTCCAGCACCGGAGAGGATCAACGGGCGGCTTGCGATGACCGGGTTCATGGCTGCGACAGGGATCGAAGCATGGAAGGGTCAGGACCTTTTCGATCAAATCGGCAACGGAGGAATTCCATTGTTCTTGGGAGCGACCGTGGTACTGTCCGTGGCGTCGCTGATTCCTCTGCTTAGAGGGGTGAGCGCCGAGTCCAAGTCGAAAGAGCTTATGACCTCCGACGCGGAGCTGTGGAATGGGAGATTTGCAATGTTGGGCATCGTTGCCTTGGCCTTTACTGAATACGTTACTGGTGGAAGCCTGGTTTGAGTCGTTGTTATGAAACGTGGGTTTCATCTACTATTTGTTCAATCATTCTATAGAATGTTGGATTGAGTATTGTAAACAAGCGTACATGTTGAAATACATGTTACTATCAGATATCCGTTTTCGTGTTAAATTCTACATTGTCAATGAAAGCTTCCCCGGTTTCTTATTAGTTTTTGTGATCATTTGGTCAATTTATCAGAGTACAAAAATGGCAATATTTCATTGCCTATGCACCTTCGCATTTGCACTACAGACATTTTGCTATGTCGGTAAATAGTTTGCAAATTTTCCGTCACGTAAATGGAATTATGTGCTGGGTTGTATTTAGATAATTTCATTCTTGTCATTCTTAATGTCGGTTATCTATAGAAATATAACATGACCACTAATTTCAATGTTTATATATATATATATAAACTGTCCACCGAATAATGAATGTGGACCATGTAACAAATTAATTATCAAGGATATGTGTGTACATATATATACCAACTTTTGAAAAATAATTAAAATATATATACGTTTTGAAAAAATAATATATATACTTTTCAAAAATATATGAAGACATATACTAAAAAAAAGGAATTTTAATATTTCCTACATAATTATTAATACAAACGTGGTAAAAGGAGAAAAACGGAAGGGGCAAATGTGTTTTCAAAGAAAAAAAAAAGACTAACATAAGTAATATCTGAACTCCCCAATATAATTTTTGTTGAACTAAGTTAAAAAGTAGGTTAAAATACCATTTTGGTCCCTCAACTTTAAGGTTTGTTCCACTTTGGTCCCTAGACTTTCAAATGTCCACTTTGTATTTTGTTCAATTTTAGTCTCTTGACTTTGCTATTTGTCCAATTTTGATCCCTAGACTTTCAAATGTCCATTTTTAGTCCCTTGACTTTGTAGTTTGTTCAATTTTGGTCACTTGACTTTGCTATTTGTCCAATTTTGGTCCCTCGACTTTCAAATGTCCAAATTTAGTCCCTAAACTATCAAAAAAGTTCAAAAATGGTCCTTTCGTCAAATAAATTTTTTTCTCACTTCTAAATTACTTTCTCTCTCTTCCATCTTTCTTCATTTCTCTTCTAAAAGTCTTATCTCTCTTAAATCCACATCTCTAATCCTCTTCTCTTCTTTTTTTCTCTTATTCCTCCTCAATCCATCTCATCAAATTATTTAACATGAGATAATTTTTCTAAATAATAATTTTCCTACTTTGATTTGTCACTTTTTGTTTTCTAAAATTCATAGTCTACCATGGAACAAAAAAGAAAAATAAAGAAGAAAAAAAGAAAGAAAAGAAGGGAAGAGAGGTAGATTGAAGAGAGGTAAAATTTCTAGAGAGAGAAATTATGAAAGATGAAAGAGAGAAAATAATTTAAGAGTGATAAAAAATTCATTTGACTAAATGGCAATTTTTGAACTTTTTTTATAGTCTAAGAACCAAATTTGAAAACATTTGAGAGTTGAGAGACCAAAATTGGACAAATAGCAAAGTTGAGGGACCAAAATTGGACATTTGAAAGTTGAGGGACCAAAATTGGACAAACAACAAAGTTGAGGGACTAAAATTGGACATTTGAAAGTCAAGAGACCAAAATGGAACAAACTCCAAAGTCGAGGGACCAAAATGGTATTTTAACCTAAAAAGTAATAATTATATAAAATTTTGTAGGTGCCACATCACCAATAGGGCTCCGTTGTGGGGGAGTTTTAATCTTTTAAAAAAAAAGAGGAAAAAGAAAACCTTTTATCTTGATATTATATTTCTGGCAGTGTCTTATTCATTACACAATGAATCTCCTCAAAACGATTTATATCTACAGCGGCTGGATTGTTGCTTCAGAACATATAAACAAAAAGAATGGATGAATATATTTTCATCTATATACATTTTCACCGTAAACCATCCACATTTCTAATGGGGTATATATTCAAATACCTTACATCTCCCTATGGATCCATGTAGATCGCCAACTTCTGATGCCCAACAATTTCTTGCTTATCATGTTCCTCATCTTCTTTCTGTGATTAGGCGTGTAAGCATACAATTAAATAATGATCTCAATTCAGTAGAATTCTCTATTTTGTCACTGAAATTTTAAACTAACTTCAAAAACTGAACATTTGACTAAGATTTCAAAAGTATGTTTGAAAGGTAGATAACTAAACAAGATTTTATATATGCATAGTTGAAGGCACTTACTTCTGAAGGAAGTTTGGCTGGAAACAAATTTATGACTCCAGCATTAAAGTTGAAACCACTGAAAAAATCAGATATAGAGTAAGAGAGAAGCCATGGATTAGCTACACCAGGTAGTTCTAGAGAGAAGGCAAGGAAGCAAAAGAAAAATCTGACCACAGTATATACTCATTTGCGTTTGGGGCAAAGAGAATAGCCGAGTAGGAATGATTATGGGGAATTATAATATGAGTATGGGGAATAATAATATGAGTATGAGGAATTAAAATATAAGACGATACAAAGGAGAATGATTAACAGGTTGAATGATATTATGTGTTTGAGGTGAAAGAAATGTTTATAGAAAAATCATTATTTCGTGTTTGAGGTACATGGAATCATTATGGGAGAACAAAGAATATTTATGAAGAGAACAAAAATTGGAAGAATGAAAAGTAGTTATCGGAAGAATGAGATTACGAAGGAATGAATAGTGATTATAAGGAGAATGAATATATCATATTATGGAGAGAATGGTTATTTATCGGTAGTTCAAAGGTGGCTAAAAAATTATTTTCCATACTCATTTTCGTTCTCATTGCCCTAAACAGTAAACACCCCCTTCATAATTTATTAAGTCATTGAGGATTCAAGTCTTCAAAAATATAAAAAAAATACTTTCTAAAGTGAACTGATACGCGCAGAAAGGTAATTTAACAATATGGTAATACGAAAATTTCATGGGTTATGATGACAACCGACATTATTCCGATTGTTCCAATGAAAATACATGAAAAATCTGCAGAAGAGGATGAAGAGAAAATACCAGGTTGATAGTACAAGCTGCCACACATATGGAATGAAAAACTCTTCAGGGTGACTCTCTTGCTCATACGTGAAACGTAGTTGAGTAAACATCTACAATAATATAAAGTCATAATCATATCGAAAATAAAAGCAAAAACTGATCTTCAAAAAACATTTGCTCAAATTGAAAGAGGCTATGCAGCTAAGCATTGGGTTTTTTCTCACCTTCAAGCCTTCTCCACGCCAAGATCGACAGTTATTAATGATAACTTGCAGCACGTTCTCTACTGACCAATCACCATCCATACTTTGAGCATCTATGCGGCTATTGAAGAAATCTAGTACCTACACAGTTTTAACAAGTAAATAAGTACCTGCAACTGACTGGAAAATCCTAGAAAGTCAAATTGAAATTTTAACAGGGATTGGGGAGAAAATGAATAAATTATACAATATTCTGAAGCATATCCCCCCATCAGGGACATCCGATAAATTGTTCTGAAGCATACAGTGTAAATATTCTCAAGAAGTTCGTTAAATCGTGGGTGGCTCTTGAATGGCTGAAATACTTCTTGCCTGTGCATTATCGCATATATAAACTGCCAAAGTGTACATATTCAATAACAGAAAAGGGAAGTTAATAAGAATAAAGCTAAATATATAACCAACTATTGAATCTTCGATCAGCTTCTATGATTGTTACCTCTGGATTCCGAGGTAGAGCATAAGACAGAATAGCATTTAGAATTTCAAGGACAAGTCTGAGGAAGTCGGTATAAATATGCATCTCAGTTGACTACAACAAAAAGCAATCTACCTCAGCAACACATTAAATATAATTTACTGTTCAACTATCCATATAATCCATGCATAAATTTGACTTAGACCCAAAAAAATATTGGTGAATTACCGCATCATCTGCTGAGAAATTAACTTCAGTGGAGCTGGTTTTAGCATTATCAACCTTAATGTCTCTGAGTTCTGCCGTTCTGTTATACCTACACCAAAAATAAAAGCAAGAACACAATTCATAAGACCAACTATGAACTATGATACAAGATTTTTACTTCAGAAAAGGAATACCATAAGTTGATAATGAACCAAAAAAGCTATAAGATTGTACTCATTTAAATAGGTAAATTAAAGTGGAGGTGTCAACTCATCTCTGATGCCTTATCAAAATTCAAAAGCAGTGTATAGAGACGTGAGAAAGAACTACAAGGGAAAAATCAGCCAATAGAAATAATTAATGTCTTACTTCCTTGAAAGCATATCAAAAAGGCTGACCAGCCTCTGAGATGCATATGAACTCAAACGGTGGACATGAGGAGCCATGTTTGCTAATGTTGCAAGACAAGTAGTATGGAGATATACATCCTGTCAAAAAAATTACCAAATACATTATATAACTTGTGTGCGTTAAGAAAATAAAAAAAAACAGAAGTAAGAGAACATTTTCCAGGAGGAATGGTCTGAAGTTGAAATATTTGGCATCAAGTAGGTTATTAAACTTATTACAAGTTAAGACCATTGATAAGAGTAAAGAGAGAAGAAGATGAAAAATCGGGACAAGAAAATTCCATAAATGAAATAAACTGAACATTCAACACTTAAATCGCAATATCTGATAGTATCATCCACAAGCATTTACATATTTATTCGTTTTATCCCCAAGAATTTTAGACTTCCACAAGTCGGAAATTAGATAAACAGGGCATATGATCATTTTTATGATAACTGATAAGAATGCTATTACAGGCGTGTTAGTACATGGTTAGGGAGTTTGTTAAGATATTTTGTCATGAACATATAAATAAAGAGAGGTAGGCATGCATTTAGTGATTTTGGTTTAATGTTGAGTGAGAGTGTGGGAGGATCCAAGTTCCTCATATTACTTTTATTTCGTAATTCATTCATCTTTTATATATTGAGTGTAGCTCTATTTTGGTTCTTATTAATTTATCATATATTTATATATATATGAAACCACACAAAGTTTATTGTAATTACTCAAATCATACTTTAATTAGATGGGCTTGTCAAGCCATACCCGCGACTTAGATAGGTTGAACTGTACGGTCCTGATCAAGATTATTACCATCAGAGAACCAAGAGATGTCTGATGAAGAAGACGCTCCTTATACCAAGGAACTGCAGGAAGTATCTGCACAGATGGTAATAAAACTTGAGAGAACCGCATAGGAGTAAGAAATCATGCAAGCAGATATCAGTCTTACCAGTTTGTGAATGCTCGCATTGAATGAAGAATCCTGACTAAGAATAAGAAGTATGATCAGCAACATGTAGATTTCATTAGATGACTTCGTTGAAGCATTATAGAGTGCTTCCAAAATGGGCATCAACTGTTTACATATCAAACAGAAGGCAAAATAAGACATAGTTGTAACATAACTGTATAAGTGAATATATGATCCATGTACAAACTTAACACCGCAACATTATTTTGAATAAATTCACACATGGCATAAAGCGTTGCATTTGATCAAATATTGAAGTCCAGCAATCTGTTTCAGAAAAAATAAAAACCAGCTTACCAATGTATCCAAATCAGTCCGCACCAAAACGTATTCCAAGAAGTAAGGATTCCCTTGCAATAATGAGTAGAGCAGTAGCACAGAACCCTCATCAGCCAAGCACCTGCAGATACATATCCTGTTATGGGTATCTCACAGGAAAAGGTTGTTTTGTGCCATCAGCCTTTATGTCTAAAATAATATATAGATGCAGATAATACTAAATAGGCACATATTAACTTTTAAGTATTAACTAGGTACAACAAAAGTTAGTAAAGTGACATATGAACATAACTACATTCATATTCAGAAAACAACAGCCTTGCAAGAGGCTTTTCAATAAAACATCACAAGAATAATAAACAGCAAAAGATTGGCGAATAGACGTGTGAATTTGAAAGTAGTATGGAAAAAGCTTTCTAAATTCATGAAAATATAGAATGATGCAACTAGAGTCCTGAACCCATAAATTTTTATATGTGAAAATTGAACATATTATTGTCAGCTTTTATTAAACCAGAAAGCAAAATACATACATTCCAAGAGTATCAAACAGCAAAGCAAATGGTAACCGCACAAGTGAACCATTATGTCCCTTTCCATCCGCATCAACCCGATCGACTGCAACCACAAGTACAAAATAAGACAGCATCAAACATACATAAACTGGCTAAACAATAAAAAGAAAATAGTAATGATGAATGAAGCAAAGAAAACTTAGTATCTTACATTCAACATCAGATGCATTTTCCAAGGCTTTGCGATATGGATTATCATAAAAGGTTGCATTATCTTTCAAAAGGGAATCTGGACTAACGTTATCATCACTTGCTACAGATACATTGTTAACAATGCATTTATGATAATGAATGAGAATAAGAAGAACGTGTAGACTGCAATCGGCCAATGGACTTCTCGAGCCTTGAGCAGTTGAACTGACCAGATAGTTGAATGGCATTAACACAAAATTTGCTGTAGAAATGTTAAAGGTACACATGTTAGCAGAGGCTTTTATCAGTAACATAAAAACGCAAATAAAGCAAGTGATAAACTAGATACAACCAAAGAAAAAAACCATCTAATGATCAATTAAGATAACAAAATGACATGGGTCGATCACTGGCGAAGATAGAAACTTAATTCAAGAAAGAACAAGAGAAGCATTATGATACGATCCGGACCTTGGAGTTTTAGGAATATTAGTATTAATATTTATTATTTATTAGTTAATTGCTATTTTAATTGTATTGGGCTTGGGCCTATTATTAGTCTTTTATTTAATTAGGGTTTAGGGTTATAAATAGGGGAGAAGAGGTCTTTGTTAATCATCTATTGAATTGTCGTCATTGTACTCTGGCTCTTTGAGAGATCCTCTCAAGAGATTATCGTAGTTTAATAATATATCGTGGTAGATTCTATCATTTTGGTATCAGAGCCATTTACCGATCCGGGAATGGTGAGTACTAAGATGGAAACGAGGATGCAAGAATGCGAAGAAGGATCGACCGGAATTGGCAGAAGGGTGAAAGATGTCGAAACAAGGATGGAATCGTTTGAAGAACGTTTAGGGAAGCAGATGGATCTCGAAATTCAACGGCAAGATCACGCGAAGTTCGAGATGATCAACCGAACCCTGCAGATGCTAATGGAATCGAAGCAAGGTGACAAGGGGAAGGGGCTGGCGATCGAGGCTGCGGGCGAAGTAGAAGGTGTGGTGGCCACGGGTGGGGCGTCGGTGGCTGGGGCGATGGGCGAGCGAGGCGAGCCGGGGTCGGGCGCGGAGGTCGGGCCTGCGGGGGGTGGCGTCGGGTGGCGGCGGCGAGGCGGCGCAGCGAGGTGGGCGGCGCGTCTGTCCGAGGAGCGGCCGGTGGGTTCGGGCGGCGCGCGCGATTGTCTGGTGGTGCGAGGTTGGCGCGCGAGTAGGGACCCGGTCGGCGCGTCGGGCGGTGGCGCGGAGCGTGGCGGGTGGGGCCCAAGCTCGGGGAGTGTCGGGTCGAGTGAGGTGGGGCGTCGCGAGGTCTGCGGGGCGTGCGGGGAGAACCGAGGCGGCGTGGGCACGCGGGGAAACGGGAGCGGGCACGGTGCGGTGAGCGGGCTTAGTGCGCGAAGCGCGGCGAGCGCAAGCGCGGTGGGGCGCCTTGGTGGGGTGGTGAAGGCCGGGGCGTGGCACAGCAGCCGCCGAGGGGACCGGGCTCGGGTTGGGGCTCGGGCGTAGGCGTGGCCGAGGCTTGGGGGCGCGCGGCGTGGGGTGAGTTGGTCGGGCGAGCGAGGCCGGGCGGTGGGCTTGGGTCAAGCGCGGTGCCGGCGGCGGCGTGGTGTGTGCAGCAGCGGCCTAGGGGACCGGGTCGGGGCAGGCTGGTCGGGCGGGTCGGTCAGGTCGGTGGGTTGGACCAGGAGAGAGCCCGTTTCGATTTGTGGGGACCGGGATTCTACCGAAAGGGGGAATCGAAGGTCGATGGTCGAGGCAACGAGTTTACGGAGGAAAGGAGGGTGCGCATCGGTTATGATAGGCCGATAGCGCATGAAGGTTGGAACGACCGGGGATGGGATAATCAATTTCGAGAAGGAGACCGAGAGGACTGGAGGGAGTGGGAGGATCGTTATGAACGAGGAGGACCGAGAAACAGGAGGTAGAGAAGGGTCGGTGTTAGAAAGGAGATTACGGAAACTCGAGATGCCGGTATTCAAAGGGCTTACTGGAGTGAGGATCCCGGACGGATGGTTGTGTCGAGTAGAACGATACTTTTGGGTAAACCGGCTGGAAGGACAGGAATGGGTCGATGCTGCAGCTCTATGTATGGAGGGTGAGGCTTTGGAATGGTTGCAGTATGAGGAAGATCGATCCCCGATCAGTTCTTGGGAAGAATTCCGAGAACTACTGTTGCACCGCTTCCAACCAACGATTAATGACAACAAGTACGCCAATTTGATGAGCTTACAACGAGTTGGAACAGATTAAAGAGTATCGACGATCGTTTGAGAAGTATGCAAAGGGAATGCGTGATATTAGTGCAAGTGCATTGGAAGGAAATGGGAAAGCGGGTTGAAGGCGAAATTAGAAGTGAAATGAGGAAACTGCGACCTGTTGGAATTCATGATAAGAAGTTTATGGCACAGGTGATTGAGGATGATTTTGCCTTTCAGGCTGCCCAAAATGAGGGAAGTACTTCTCGCAGCGGTCAAGGCTAAAAGAGAACGATTGCATCGGAGGCTGGAAGCACAGAGACTTTTTCTCACGGGACTACAACCATTCACCCGGCGTCTTGTAAAAACTCATCAAGCCGAAATTCGAGCAAGGAAGGACAAAGGGTTATGCTTCGTTGTGATGAACGATTTGTCCGGGACATCGTTGTCGGAAGAAAGAGCTCAGAATTTGGATGTGTGGGTTGTTCGAGATGCGCACGATTACGAGGATGTTGATGTGATGGACTTTTCGCGTAAGACGGAGCTGCAGAAGATGGCATCGGAGATGGAACACCTTGAGGACAAGGTGGCTCTTGGGGGGGAAAGTATTGATACGATCCGGACCTTGGAGTTTTAGGAATATTAGTATTAATATTTATTATTTATTAGTTAATTGCTATTTTAATTGTATTGGGCTTGGGCCTATTATTAGTCTTTTATTTAATTAGGGTTTAGGGTTATAAATAGGGGAGAAGAGGTCTTTGTTAATCATCTATTGAATTGTCGTCATTGTACTCTGGCTCTTTGAGAGATCCTCTCAAGAGATTATCGTAGTTTAATAATATATCGTGGTAGATTCTATCACATTAAACATAGCAACGTGGTGCTAGAATTAATTAAACCCAATCCTGGTCAACAAAATCAGAGAATTAAAACTAGTACTTGACAATAAACCACACCAAGTTTGGCATAAAGATTCTAAAACCAGCTTCAAAGAGCCAACAAATGAAATCCATTAAAAATAATATTAAAAAGATCCTTATTGACTTAGTTTCTGTTGACACTCAAAAAGTGAAAGAAAAAGTGTCAAACCTGCTGCAGAACCAACTCTCTGCAACACGCCAGACTGATTTCCATCAGAATATACGGGATAAGAACTATTTAAAGGTACGTTGGGACGGCTAATATAATTCAGAAGTAGTTTGCGCATAACCACAATAATCAAGGCACTGTCCTGAAAAATTCAGTAGCAACTTAGCAACAATAAACTTCTAAACTTTGATATTTTGATCAAGTTAAAAGTCCAGTTACCTGAGCCATGGCTGCATCAATAAATGGATTAAAATCCTTCGGTCTAGGAGATGGACCACAAAGAAGTTGAGTTGACATGGCAATTAGCACAAAGTTAAGCAGCTCAACATGAAGAAGGTATTTCTCGTTGCTATTAAGAAAAAGTATATAATCAGAAAACAGAACCTATATATCTCTCCATCACGGGAGGGGAGTAATCCAACATTTCACCTTATATTAACTGAACCAATAAAGCTAAGAACAGAATGCATTACAAAATCCTCAACATTTTGATCTGCAAAATACAAAATGAGGCAAGATGAAGCCTATGGTACTTCAGAGAGAAGAAGAAAATACGGCCAAAACAGTTAAGTATGCCGGTTGAACAAAGACCATGAACTGGAAGTTAATAAGAGAAGTAATCTCAAACAGCTATACAATGTAACCAACGTCATACAAGCAAAAAAACTGAAACAATTAGATTGTAGAGGCATTTTCTAAGCACATAAGAAATTGCTTCTATAGAGAGAATATTTTACAAGATGGTAAAACCATCAACTCCCATCTTACAATGTACAAATAGATAGAACAATATGATACTGAAAAAGATTTTACCTCCTATTAATTCTTTCGATGCTGATTCGCTCTCATTTAAGGACAAATATAATTCTTCAATCCTGTCACTTTTCGCATTTTCAATCAAGTGCTTCAAGAAAACAGATGAGATATAAACGGCGTTAATTGCCTTCTCATAAATCAAGGATGGTGCTCCGGAGTTCGTAATGCACTCTTGTAAACACCATGCCATGTGAATTAAAATCTTTGCAAGATGCCTCGTCTTGTAATTGTTTGTAGCTGCAAAAGTAACGCCAAACCAACAAGATTTAAATAGATTTACAAGGCTACTAAAACCTTTCATTCAAAAATGATTTAAATACTAAAATTGGATTCAACAAGTTGCAAACGTAGTGGAAGGCTGGAAGAATTTCATATTAATGTCCAATGCTAAAGCCAATTATCAAAAAAAGCCAATTGCTACGAGCTTAGTATATTCTTAATCATAGCAAAAAATGGTATTGGGTAGGGGTGTTCGTCGGTCGGTCGGGGTCGTTTTTTGGAGAAAACCGACATTGATAAACGACATATCGGTTTTCTAATAATAAAAACCGAAAAAAAAATTTGAATCGAGAATTCCGCCCGTCGGTCGGTCGGTTAAGGTTTTTTTAATAAAAATCTAAATATTTTTCATTTGGAAACCATGGATTTACTCTTATAACTTAATTTTTTTACAAAATTCTCCGACCGACCGACCGTCGGTTAATTATTTAATTTAACCGACTCCGACCGACCTTATCAAAAAACCGACCGACCGACCTTGATTCGGTCGGTTTTGGTCGGTCGGTTCGGTTTTCGGATAAAATGTGAACACCCCTAGTATTGGGTGGTGCAGTGGTCGAAGGCTTGGATTTTTCAAGGTTACAAGTTCGAGGCTCACCCTTTCACATTAGTTTGTAGACACCTCCAATGTCTCCCGACACCTAGCCTAGGAACGGGCCTGGTTACCTCGGTATAATGGAGCGAAACCCCGATTTTCCAATTTCCAAAAAAAAAAATCATAACAAAAAACGACTCAAGAATCTGTGAGTTTGAACCATAGCACATAGAGCTCCAACATGGCACCTACGCACTGATAAATGGCTAATGGAATCTCATGCGGCACATTATCGTATCCACTAACATAAAAAAATCAAACTAATCCAGAAGCAAGATCAGATTCAATTTGATATTCAGTCTTCCTTTAGAGCAAAACCAATAGCATGACAGAGTTTAAGCCAACATAATCCAACTCTAAACAATTTAAAGCAATTAAAACACATAACCGACCTAAAAGCTCACAAGCTTGTTGAACGCGGTGAGTCGGCCATTGCAGGCTAAGAGGAAGCTCAAGCAATTTCTGCCAGAAATCAGAAGAAATAGGAAACGATTCCTCCCCGACAAAAGTTCCGATTAGATACGCCGCCGTATCCTGCGGCGGCGAGTTGGTCCGACGCGGCGTGGAAGGCACAGCCCCCATGTTAACAGCGAGCAACAAAACACAAAACCCTAGATGCTCAGATTCTCCTTCAGTACGGAATCAATGCCGATCAGAATCCAGAATCAAGCAGATTCAAACCTGTAGTGAATTCACACCGACGGCATTACAGGTCAAGAAACTCCGATCAAACTTCGAATCAACAAAACAAAAAATCCTTTCCCGTTCGTAACGAACAAGAAAAACGATGAGAAATCGGAGAAGCTTTGGATCGAAGCCTTACAGACCTGAACAAACAGAAAATAACAAAATAATAACAAAACAAAAACAAAAACAAAAAAAATTGATGCTCGATTTTTCGACGTCACTGCATCGTAAAAATTTATCTCATTTCCAGAATGGTTCTTGTAGGACTACTCACTTGAAATTTCTAAATATTGATATTCTTTCTTTTCTTTTTTTTTAATCAAAACGTTGATATTCTTTTTGTCAATACATTTTAAAAAAATAAATGTCAAATATATTTTTTTTAGTACATACAGAGGGAAAAGGAACAAATACTACTTGTGACACTGGTATTGAACTAATTAAATCATAAATATTCATTTTAATACTTTTGTTTCATAATTTTTATGGACTAAGTAATTTAAATTTATAATCTTTTGATTATTATATATGTTTGAGTATTCTAATTTTGTTTGGCATTTAATGTACTTTTCTAATTCTTCATAAGATAAGTTGGTCTTTGAAATACTTACTTTTTTTTTTAAACCCAACAAAAAAAAATGATCTCTTAGCTGTAAATTTAGAATTGTCTATTAAAAAAAACAGGAAATTTTTAAAATATATTTGAGGTTTTTTAACTATTTATTTGATATTATTCTTGTTTGTGTATACTAGACTAGTCGGATATTAATTTGTAGACCTACTAAATTGTGTTAATATATTTCCAGATATCAAGCTGTGTAAATTATTAACATTGTTAAATTAATTTTTTGAAAGATGTAATATTAAAATGGAACAATCTCTAAATTAATAAATTAAATTAGGATTTTAACATTTTAATAATTTTAGTCATTTTGGTTGATATAGAATCAGATTCCGCGGTTGTGAAGTTTTGTTTCCGCTTCCCGCGGTTGTAAATTTGCTAAGTTTCATCATTTTGAAAAAACAAACTTTATAATTTAGCATTTTATGAATCTGTATGTAAAAGGCAAAAGAATATTTTTGGGCTTTAAGTGTCCGGAAAGGATGATAAAGTGGTCAAAAACTTAAGTTTTGAAAGTATATCATTTAAAAAAGTTTCGAGTTCGATACTCATTAATAACATTATAATAATCAAGTAATTTTTTTTAATAGATATTGTGGGAGAGGGGACAAATACCGATTTCTCGAACTTGAACCTGTAACATTAGCATTGAACTGATTTACAATTAAATATTGAAACCATTGTACCATTAATCCATTCGATAATAATCAAATAACTAACCAAACAATATAAATCACAACATTTGTATATGATAGTAAATTTTTTCATATTTAATTCATTAGTGATTACGAACAATCATAACTATGTTTTAGGATTTATTAAACATAAATATTAAATTCTATTTTTTTTTCTCAAATCATACAAACATTATAGTTTTCAAAATCATAACTCTAACAAAAAAAAAAAAAGATTAAATTTACAACTTAGGCCTAAAATTTTTACTTGGTACGATTTTAATAAATTTGATTTAGTGCTTGACGTGGGATCAACTCCATTAGACATTGACTTGGCGCACACAAAGAGGATTGTTTTCTTAGCTATAAAGACATGTGGACTTTAACACGTCACTTTAAATGTTTAATGAATTAAAAGTATAGTCAAAGTCGTCTTTTTTCAGATCTCTAATCAGGTGTATGCGCGTCTATTATATTGACTGGTGACTTTTCTGTGATGGAGATTAAACGGCTGTGATCGGGACAAAATTAAGAGATGCGATCTTGACGGTTCGGTGGAGCAGAGAAGAAGTTGGGCTGTGGGTAGATTATTGGGCCCATTATGGGGATGTTAGAGGCCCAGATAATTTAAAAAGTGCCCCATTGGAATGGATTTCGATATATTTTAAACTTTTATTTTTGTTTACTTATATAATGCAATTATGCAGCCGACAATTTTTAATTATTTCGTTGGTTAAAAATAAAGATAGGATTTAACTATTTTCTCAATTTCATAAATGTGTTGATCGATAAACTTGAAAATAGAGAAATATATTTTTTTAGGGGAGGGGAAATGGGATAAAAATGTTATATTTTTAATAAGTTGAGATTCATTACTGCTCTCAAATAAATAAAAATAAAAAATTGATTATCAGAATTAAATTAATAACCATGGTGTTAAATTCGATTACTATCTTTCAATAGAAAAAAAAATGTTTACAAAATGATCATATTAGAATTGTGACCCAAAAGAAACTTGGACATTTGTTACTTGGGTAAGGATAATCGCTTATTGTGAAACACAGCAGGGAGTTCGTTCGCCCTCTCAACCGAGCAACCAAATCGCCCTAAGACTATTGGAACCCCTAGCTCTTTACAATGAACTGTTAGAAAAGAAAAATTGAGCTGGGGTTAGGAAAAAAAGGAGTTTAAATTTTATTTTGATCTAAAATAGTTGTATTTAAGTTTATCTTTTAAAATTGAGAAGGATCACAAATTCTATATGGAAGATACTATTACTTTCCAATAAATTCAATGTTTAAGATTGAATTCATGGAAGAGTTGAATTGGATTATAAACATCCATACTCAATTGTTATTATCATTATTATGTGACAAAATAAACACAAAATCAGAGACTTAGTTTGATTAAGAAAAGGCTTCATCATTATTTAAATTTTAACCAAAATTCGTAAAACTAAAATAGATTTCTTACTACTTTTTTTAGTTTTAAATTTTTGGCTTGACTTTTAAAAAAAATGGATAAAATGCAAATATAAAACATAAATAAAATGTAGTTGTCATAAACTTTAATTTTAAAATTAAAAATTTAATATCAAGAGCAGTCACAATGTATAACCAATGACTAAAATATGATCATATATAAGTTCAAATCTTCTCCCCCAACTAAAAAAGTCACTACTAACTAGAGCTTAAAAACCCAAATTGATAAACCAAATCATTTCCATCTTCATCCTTTATAACATCTTCTTGTTCTTCAACCCCATGAACTTCAAATCCTTCTTCATTAGTCTCATTCAACAAATTCTCCCAAAACCCTTCATCCAAATGCTCCATCTCTAAACTCTCATCCATTTCTTCTTTGGGGACATGGTGGTTCATTTCAACAGCTAGCAAGTCGACATCGATGTGGATGTCGTCCACGAAGGGCGGCTCTTGGCCATGGCCGGGTTGGTCGATATGTCGTCTTCGTTTTCGGTTGATGGCTTCTTCGAGCTCCTTGTGGCTGTGTTTCTGGTGGATTAGTTGTAGAAAATGGGGGTTCTGAATTGCTCTTGATAAGAAGTTCATGGTTAGTTGTTGCTTTGTCTCTGTCTTTTTCAGGCGGTGTTCCATTGTTTGGAGGTACGTTTTTGTGTGTTGTTGCTGTTGCCTTAGCTTCACCAGCTCCAACATCAAAACCTGTTCAAATTAATGGATTCCTATTCTTGAAAGGGTTGAAACTTTGTGCTTTGTCAAAATGAGTGTAATTCAATTCACATATTGATATATTAACAAGTTTTTTAAAAAAAATGTTTGTTCTTGTTTAGCCTCTGAATCTTTACAAGTTATTGGCTTTTTAACTACTTTCTAAACGAAATAACTATCTTAGGTTATTAGAGTGGCTACTCAGTTTTAATTGGCATAGAATGCATCTTTACATTTTTTTTTTCAAAAAAAAAAAATTAACGACCATCGAGAGTATGGATTCAAACTTTTGGCTTCAAATTTTGTAGTGATACTCATTACAAAATTTATTATTGAACTATATATATATATATATATAAGTTATAAGTTATTATTCTAATAAAAATATCCTAATATATAAAAGTTAATAGACAAATTTTTGGAAACTACATTTTTTTGTTTGATTAGGGTTCACACCAGCTTTTTTGAATTCAAAGCATTTTGGATAGGATCGAAATTAAGGGCTCATTAACCCACGTGAAATTATGATATCATATTAGAAAATATAGAGTTCCACTTCAAAATCAATTGGCAATAAGAGGAGTGTAACCCATATCCTTTTATAAATGTGTTGAAGACTCCTCCCCTTATCAATGTGGGATAATTGCACCACAAGGTGAGTATCTCCAACAATGAGGATATATCACATTGAAATTAGTTAGTCGATTAATTCGTTAGACTTAGACATATATGTACAAGTAACTAACTTAGAATTCCATTTTTCAGAAGAAAAAAAAACAAAAAAAAAAACAAATTATCCCTCTAAATTGATCTCCTAAAATACAATTTCTTCCCAATTAGCATTAGCATTAATTTTTTGAGCACATTTCCAGTTAGTCCAGAATGAAGAAAAGCGTGACAGAATTATATTGAACTATTAGATATAAAATGACTAATAAAATAAAGTTTTTGAATATAGTGGTAGTTGACAAACCTGTTTGTCACGCTGCAGCCGATCGACCTCTCCGTCAAGCCCGAACCGCCCAACTTCAACACACGGGTCCAGTGCTTGCGGAGAAGCGCTCGGGTGCAGCGTTTTCCTCCTCCGAATCAGTTTCAGAAGATGTTTCTGCCCTTTCAAAAAACCTTCATGAGCAAACTCCCACTTATCTGGATCCACCTTTTTAAATCCCTACCAAAATAAAAGAAACAAAATTTCATTTGAGATCTAATCAACCCCAACCAATTCAATGGAAAATAACTTCCTTTCCTAGCTGTTGGTGTTGTTTTTCTTTTAAAAATATGTTTGTAAGAGTTGAGATTATCTTGTGCGATCCTCGACTATTTTATATTTGAATGTTTAAATAAATTAGTTATTAAGGCTTTGCTCGATAATCATAGAATTTTTTGTTTTTAATTTTTGAAATTTAAGCATATTTTCATACACATTCTCTACAAAAAAAAATTCATCTTCTAAATATTTGATAAGTATTTGAATAACTAAATTTTAAAACTAAAACAACCATTTCAAAACTATTTTTTCTTCAAAGTTTTGGTTTTGCTTTTAAAAATATAGATAGAATTTATACATCCAAGAATAGAAAAATATAGATTGAATAGTTGTTACATGTTTAGATTTCAAAAATAAAAATTAAAAATCAAAATGTTAGTCATTCTTGATTTAATTTATTTCTTTTTAATTTTTCAAAGTACTATTTGCTATGGTTCTACATCCAAAAGATCTCACAACAATTTATAATATAGGTGAACTATTTCTCTCGTTAGTAAGTAATTTTGAAATAGATATTTATACTATCTAATATAACATCAGATTTCATTAAGCTTTGATAAATATTCGGTCAAACAAAAATAAAATTGAGATATGATTCAAGATTCTTGAGATCAAAAGAGAAACCACATTAAGAGACATACACATTAGGATCTCACATAAAAAAAATATACATATAGAGACCTCGTAACAATTTATAAGATAAATGAAGTAGGGTTAGATTACTCTACCATACTGATATAAACAACACCCATTTGTATAAATAACCTTATAAAAATTAAAAAAAAAAAATCAGGCCCAAAACAAAAATGAAGAAAACTTACATAGGTATTAAGCTGTCTAACAAAGCTTGAGAAATTGCTATGTTTGAAGTATTTAGGAAGAAGGGTTAAGGAAAAGGATTGAGGATCCCAAACCACAAAGCTGTTGTCGCCTCTGCTCCAAGACACAATATGATTGGTGTTTGCATCTTCGATTATTTCATATGTTTTTGTCAGAAACGGCGGAGGGCCCACCTCGTTCAGCCCTTCCACTGGCCGAGGAGCCGCCGTGTGCGGCGGCGCTTCGCCGGTAAATGAAGAACTCGACGCCGGAATCTCCTCCTTCACTCGCCGGTGACAATTCATGATCTGGGTCGTCCTAGTTTTTTCGAAATTCACTCTCAATTGGGCTGAAATTTTTTTAAAAAAATCAAAACTTTTTTTTTTTTTCTTAATGAATCTGAGAAACCCACCTATCAAAAGAGAGTAGTAGGTGTTTGTTGAATGGAGGGAAGAATCTGTACTAGTTATAGAAACATGTGAAATTAAAAAAAGTGTAAACTTTCTTTTTTGGTACATTTTTCCATTTTAGCCCTTTCCCTTTTAAGCTGGCAGGGTTTTAACTTTTAATTAGGAAGGTGAGAGAGATAATTTTCTCTCTCCTAGAATAGGTTTCACTTAATTGGGAGTGTTGTTTTTTTTTGTTAGTGTAATAATCAATGAATATGTGAGTGAGTCTATAGGAGGAGAGTGATGAGTTGGGAAAATTATGTTTATATGATAGTCCATTGTGATGGAATTGAAATATTGTTCTAGATGGTGGAGGTACATATCAATAATCTTCAATTCCAATGATATGATCCATGAAAAAATGAAAGAAGAAATGGATCTAGAGGTTCCTAGACGTAAGTCTAGAGCTAAACAAGAATCAAATGTGGTGTTCAACAATAATTGAGAATAAACGAATTTTAACTCATAATTTTTTAAGTACTCATTATACATAGTATCAATAAGCTCTACTCCTTTTAATAATTGATATTAATTGGTAGTGTTGATTGCAAATTATATTTTTTTTAAGAATAATAAATATATTTAGGAGTGAGATTTAAATGTATAATATCTCAATTGATAATACATGTCAATTTATTGAGTCTTTGATGTAAGTTATTTGTTAAAAAAATAACAATTGAACATACTTGAATTTTTGTGTTTTGTATATCTATTAAGCTAGTCAATTGTACTAGAATTAAACGAAATAGAATCTAAGTGGACCATTATGTGATCGCGATTGCAATCTATGACAATGTGATAGAGATTAAAAATCTTATCCATAATTGAAAGCCAATGTGCAGAGAGGGATGAGCCAAAGGTCTAGTTTGATGGATGGCACCCAAATCAATTATGTATGGTTTCCTTACACAAATAATTAAGTGTTGCTACATTCTAATCTCAACTTGTTATGAAAACAACAATTGGCAACAAATAAAGAAGATGAAAAAAAGAACGCGAGAGAAAAAGAAGAAACACAACACATAGATTTATATTGTTTACCAACATTATGTTAGCTAGTCTATGGATAGATAGTGAGAATAATTTTCATTAAAAGAGGCGAATTACAGATACATAATGACACAGTGAATGTCATATTACGACTAAGGTTTAATTTAAATTTATATATACACTCTCATTGAACCCTATTACAACATACATAATCATAAAATAGAATACGGATGCATTGACTCATAAGCGCAAAAGCATTGCAACAATGCGAGTGCGTTTGTGGTGCAGAGCGCACATCAAGTTCGCATAGCGGGATGAGCTAAGTAAAAGCAAATGTGTTCACGCATATGAAATACGTTTTCACAATGTGGGCATTGCCTCCATACCCCTCACTCGTTGACCGAACATCGAAATTCCTGACTAATTAATAGCACGACATTCAGCATGCAAGACATATCTTAACAAAATTAAACTTATTTTGTTTTTATTGACGATTTTTTCTTAGAAGGTTAACTTTCAAATAAATTTGAAAATTAAATACTAAATTTTAATATTAAAATTATAATTATGATACTAAACTCAATAACCATCGATTAATGAAACAAACTCAAAATAAGTCTAAACTTTTAAATCAAAAGATGTCATTATAATTGAAAAGAGATAATGAATAAGCATGCTGTAGAATTGTAAAAGTGTGTGGGACACGTGGTGGAACGTCAAGGAGCATTGGGATTACGTTTTCTTATAATAATGAACTGGTGAGGCATTATTTTCCCCCAATGGCGTGGAACTAAATAAACCACTTCTTTTTTTTTTTTTTTCTTCTTTAATAATTAAGAAAAAACAGATAGAGGATTTTATGTAGAAACTGCTCAGAACTTAGCCGACAAGACATTACCTTTCCTCTTTTTCTCTTGTCCTTTTCCTTCAAAAGAAAATTCATGCTTCAAACCCACCATTAATACCCTCTTCTTTTTTTTTTTTCTCTTTTCATTTTCCATTCCCTTTTTCTATTTCCTTTCTACATTATTAAACATATTGAAAATGTAATTAAGTTGAACTTTAAAACGTACTTAATACCCTCTAATTTTTTTTGGGGGTGATTGTTTACCATATTGAAAAAGAAATTAAGTCGAAAACTCTATTTTGGTGTGTAAAGTAAGTAATTTTTTTTAAAAATGAAATAATTCAAGGATAAATTTCAAAACTTACCATCTTTTTTTTATTGGGTATTTCATTATATTTAAAAACAATCATTACAAACTTCAAAATTTAGATAAAACTTGCAATTGATATTGACAATACATACATTTATTAAAGGCAGGTAGGTAGACTGGTTGCTGTTTTGTCTTTTGTGAACTAATTAAATTAACCTGATTTTGTTTCAACCTGTAATGCAAACATTATCTGTGGAAGCTTTTCCTCCCATATGGACTGGGGAGATTCTCCGAAATTCAATCATGTTCTTAAACTAAATTAATAATGATAATCAATATAGAAAATAATATGAAATTTAAATTTTACAAAAAGTAGGAGTTTGTACCATCACTTTTCCTTGAAAATGAAAACTCCCAAAATTTAAAACTTATGTTTTAAGGGGTGGTTGAGGTAAGGAGATGAAACTAGGGAGACGACGAATTCTTTCTCAATCACGTTTGAATCATTATTACTATTTATTCTCTCGTAATCTCATTCTGCTCATAATCATTTTTCATTATCTTCATAATCAATATTCATTCTAGCATAAGTAGTATTTTGTTCCCCAAAATCGTTCTACATGCCTCAAACACCGATAATAATTTCACCTATAATCGTTCTTTGCATCCCAAAAATGTGTAACGATTCCTCCATGGCTATTACCTTCCTCCAAATAGAGATAATCACTCTCCGCTAATCATCTTCTTGCATTTTCATTACTCTCATAATCATTCTATTTTTCCAGACTTCCTTTAAGGAGAATATGTAATTTTAGGTAAGAAATAATGTTGCATAACTACATCGAACAAATTAACTCTAACTTGACTGCACCACACGACAATTTATTTCCCCGGAATGAAACTGTCAGAAAACCACCATTACCAAACAGTCAACAAAATAATACACACTGGCTACTGATTAAGTTTATTAATTATTCCATCTATAGCATAAGCTAAGATTAAATACAGCACATGAAAAGACATTGAGTGCAACTATATAAGTTTTTGCATAAGACTTCACGTTAGGCACTGCTAGCAAACCATGACAAGCCAGAAATACACAAGAAAGGACATGCATACCAGATCATACAAATAGTTATGTTTTGACCGCCGAGACTCAGCTTCGAACACGGGACGCTTGAGCATGTGGACTTCAAGCAGCAGCATTAACGGCTTGGTTACCAGCTTCCTTCACAAAATTTTTGAGGTACTCCTTCCTGTAAAGCAGGAAAATAATTTAGAGTGCTTTTCATACTTGAGCCACATCCATGTCATGGGGCACAGGGCAAGTTCATGTCTGCACGCACTACAAGTAATAGCAATACCTTGCGGGAAGATGATCATTGGGACGGTTGTGAGGAGTCCAGATAGGATCGCCAACAAAGAGTCGCATAGCCTACATAAATTTGCTTCATGAGAAGAAATATTGTTCCCAATTGCTAAAGCACTTATAGTATAAACAAGGGCTATTCAGCAATATAATTGATAACGTTAGGAGTGCATTGACAATATTGTTTCAAAATTTTGGTTGAAAAGAAATTCTAGTCCTTTCGGAGGCATGGGAAGGAAAAAGACGTGAATTTAGTGCTGCTACATGGTTGTGCTCCAAATAAAAAAGACTTGGTAATTATTCGTCATTTCTCAACACACCACCTGGAGTGCCATTACATAACCATTCTTGGTTTTTGTTGGTTGGAAGATTGTTTTTTTACTCCTATATCCGCGAGTGTTTAACTCAGCTTGTGCACCTCAACTACATTTAGTTGATTAGTGGACAGGACACATCAAATTTTAAATCGTCGATAGGTTGGATTGAACTTATTCCCTCTTGATTCCTAAAGATCCTTTTGACGATTAAACCAATTTTCCTATTTTTATATATATAGTTAAGAGCAAAGCAAATATGAACAACATCCATAATGGAGTAAACCGCCTGATAGAAACGTCTTGAGAGAAGAATAATGCAGTGGAAATCATTGCAAAGTAGATGAGAAGAGTGAATTAAACCTACATGCTGTTACTAAACAGAACACGCAAGTGTGGAAGGAAAATAAATAGTGATAGAGGGTTTGAACTTAGGAGCTTGTATTCACTCATCAGTAAGCATCCAGAGTCTACTGATGCTTGTTCTATTATCTGATGCATACCTTGATGTAGTTGTCAGAATCCAGAGTAAAGCGATGATAAATTCCAGCAGGCAAGACAATCATTGCTCCCTTCTTTACCCAAACGCGAATCCATTTGTCGTTAAGATCCCTAACATCAAAATAACCTTCATCCACCCACGTTAAAGAAAAAGAAAATTAGAAGCCACAAGTAATTGATGATTATGGTCTAGAAAAGAAAATGTAACTAATCCTACCACTCCCAGCCACACAATAACGGATCTCCTCATCAGTGTGAAGGTGTTCCTCATAGAAGTTTTTAATCTTCTCTTCATAGTTGGGAAGCTTTTCTGGACAGACCTCACAGAAGTCCTGAAAATAAGTATGGTCAAGACTCAACTATAAGGTAAGAGCAGTGAGAGAGAGATACGCAGCAGAGAACAAACTTGTTGAAGGAAAAACAAAATAATTAGAGCCGGTAAAAATTTATAAGAAACAAATTTTCATGAGCATTTAAGCATGTAGTGTCCAAAATTCAAATAGAAGAATCAGAAGTGCCTGGCCACACACCAACATGGCATGGCTCTAATTCGAATCTCTATCCTCACATGCTACTCAACTAAAAAAAGTGAGATGGGTGTGACCGCACAAGTTAAGGGAACAAACCATGTAGTCGTAATTACGATCACGACGTATCTTCTTCAATTCCTCATCTGTTTCATATATGTCTGCATCCAGTCTCCAGCTCAGAACTCCAAGTTCTGAAAATTTAGCATCATTCACACGATATAAGTCTTTCTAAAACTACATAGCTTTGTAGTTTGTACAGCATTAAGCTCTGCTATTCTTAACCAGGCTTACCATCAAGTTGTTGGAGAGATAAATATTGCTTTGGTTCAAGGTGATGAGGAAGCCTCTGATCTTCATTGCTATCATCCATATACCATGCTTGAATCACTTCCTCTCTAGGGTCCTGTAAATGCAAATTCCAAACGATTGTAACGATAATGATATTGATAACTACACGCACGAAATTGAGCCAAGCACGGTAAATTCAAAGCAGTAGAGGCCTGAACAAAACTATCAGATATCACCAACGCATGCATATCTAAACCCAGCATTTCTTGTAAGCGAAGGAAAAAGAGAAACTAAGAACCCATGATCTCTATTGACATGAGGACTAATAGTATGTCACTAAACCCACCTAAATTTTCCTCACCAGCTCTATGGTGCTCTGGCCTATATAGTATCTGCACAGAATAAATAACTATGACAAAGAAAAAAAATTTGGTAGAATTGTTCATTTTGAAAGGGAGCCTTATTTCGATTCATAAACATAAAACACCCGGATGTCCATTCAATAGTAACAGTAATCTTAAAAACCAATTAAAGAATTGTGCCAAAGAAAGTTTATAAAGAACGTGGATGCTTTTGTATCGAATATTTCTAATAACTATTTCGATAAACGACAGTAAGTGGCAAAGCCATTGTGCAGCACCGTGGTTTTCTAAGGAGAAGAACTAGAATGTAAACAGAAAGGTCATATCATATTCTCTTAGTTAATTAAAAAAAAAATGTTTTCCAGTATAAAGTTACAAAAAAAAACACGTTATAAATTTTTCTTTTATATCCTACACCTACAGAGCTCGACTATTGTCAGAAGGTATATCTAGGGGTGTACAAAAAAACCGGTAACCCGACGAACCCGGATTACCCAACCCAAACCGTAAGGGTTGGGTTGGGTTGAATACTATTTCGGGTCGGCCGGGTTGAAAATAAGTAGAACCGAAAATTTGGGTCGGTTCTCGGGTTGACCTTGTTTGGGTTGGTTTCAACCCAAATCGACTTGTATATATAATTTATCATATAATTATTACACTTAAATGCTTATAGTGTAGTGGTTGAGAGTTTCGCCAGGTTTCTCATGCATGCAAGTTCAATCTTATTCTCTACCAACTTTAAAAGTTTACTTTTTTTCACACATTTTATATATAAAAAAATTTAAACAGTGATATAACTTTTTCTTTATTAATTTTTATAGTTTAAGTTAGTCTCTGTTTATCAAATTAAGTTTTATATTTGAGCATAAATGTTGTCTATTTTGATTTAATTTCATATTTAAATATTTAGTCAAATTTTGTATTGAAATTTAATTGATCAAAGTTGAAGCAATTTTTAAGTGTGCTCTAGTTAAATTTGCGATCACGTTTTGAGTTTATAATTATTCTCAACCCGAAAATATAAGGGTTGAGTTGGGTTGTCTCTTTAATTAAGTTGGGTTGGGTTCAAAAAGTTGTCAACCCGAATTTTTGGGTCTCCCAACCCTACCCAAGCCAACCCATGTACACCCCTAGGTATATCCGCTGACTTTACAATATTTGAATGTCCAGGAATTCACAGGATTTAATCTTTCACTTCTTAGTTAATTTTTTTGACACAAAGGTAACCACGCTCGTCCCTAGGCCAAACACCGTTCACTTCTTAGTTAATTAAGACCCTCTTGACCACGAGCCATCATTAAATTCTAAAACCTACTCAAGATAATCCCCCATCATTATACAATATATACATAAATTGAGACGTCAATCTAAACCAACCCTATGTCCAGCAGCCGGCATTTTATAATTTTTCCCGGGAAAAGGGGAAGAAAAAGGTTCGCGCTTAAATGAAGAAGGTGGCTGAAACATAATCAGTTCTAATTTCCAACTAAAAACTGCATGCGCGTATTTCCATCTTGATATTGGGAACTAACAGCATAGTAAAGCAAACAAGTTCAATTTTCGAGCTAATCGATCGAGAATGAAACTTCGACAAGAAATAGTCAAGAAAACTCCATAGATTTCAAGCATACAAATCCGATTGCCAATTAACTCAAAATTACAGCCACTACGAATTGGGGAATAAAACGATGAAACTCTCAACGGAAAATCTGAACAGAACATTTTCTGTGGATTACAGACACAGAAATAAGCGATGAAAAGAGAAATCTACCTTGTCGGAAATCGCCATCGCCAACTTCGAGCTCCGGCTTCTGCTTCAGAACAAAAATCCCAAACAAATTCGAACGCTTCAAGGCAACGCAGGGATGGGCAAAACCGAAAGCGCTATATACACAGATTCATCGCACCCAAAATGACGATAATACCCTTGACTCATTTTTTTTCTTTCTCTTCTTTAAATATGTCTCATATTTCTTTTCTAGGCCAATTTTTTTTTATGAGAATTTTATATTTTGTATTCACACAATTTTGCAACAAATTAAGAGGAACAAATCATCCAATAAAACCCAACTAGAAGATTACAATTTGAATGAAAGGGTTGGTGTCAGGTTAGTTTTATTGTTAAGTGGTAATTAGGTTCGATCTAATATCTCTATCAATTTTTTCTTTTTTCTTTTTTATGCAATTTTCTTCCTTTGAGTCAAAGGCTTTTCTTTCTATTGATGGCTTATCCGTAAAAGAAATTTAAAAAAATGTTTATTTTATATTTTTTGTATATAATTTCATGGCTAAAAAGATAGTAGTCAAATCTAAAGAAGAGGTTGAAGTATCAGAATATTTTGAAACAAAGGGTGAGAAAGCAAATAGCGGCTAAGCTACATCACGTTTTTTAGAGACTGACCAAAAGTCGTTTGTTTTTCGTTAATAAACTTTTTTCATTAATTCAAATTTTAATATTAGAGGTAGGACTTCATTCTATGGATAAAGTCAAGTCGATAAGCCACTTATCTTATTAATTAAGTTATATTACATACGGGGCTCCTTAACTTAAGTTGCTTGTGTCTTCTTAATTAAGTTATATTACATAAGGGCCTCCCTAACTTAAGTTGTTTGTGTGTGTTATTATCTCATAATTGTTTTATTAATTAAATATTGTATTTAATAATTTAACCTAAAAAAATTAATAGTCTACCTTGTCTAACGGTCAAAGAACATTAAAAAATTCAAACAAATGTAGATTTAATTTATAGTGATTGTCTATTTATAAATGAATATCCTACTAATTTTTTTGACAAACAAACATACAAACATTATAAAGTAGAAATTCTATGAAAATAGTTAAAGTGCAAACAAATTTATTAAGATATCTACAAATACAAACATAAATAAAATCAAAAGGTTTTGAGATGTGTAAAAACTAAATTAAAATTAAGCTCAAATCCATAAAAACGAATTTAAAAACAAAAAAATTAATGAAAACAAAGTGAAACTCCACTCAAAACATATGAAGAGCAAAATGTATAGTTTGACCCAACTCATAAAAGACACAAAATAATAATAATAATAATTTAGCCAAAAAGAAATATTTTAAGAAAAACGATGAAATTAGTAGGGGTATAATGGGAAGTATACATAGCTGAATGGCGGCTTCCCGGAATATGATCCATACGAGGGAGGGTTGGACCGGACCGGATGGTAAAACTTGAATTCAAACAACGAGACGAGAGTCTTAAAACTATTCTTTTGGATTCTTTGAATTTGTAGAGCTTTTGCAAACAATTTGAATTTCTCTTCCTTTTGTAATTTTCCTTTTTACCTTTACAAATGTTCAAGCATTTTACAGTGCACTCTTAAAACCAAATTTAGATTATGTTTAATTGTTTATACATATAATAGATGGCCAATAATAAAAAGAGTTCATACGCCTTCTTTTAATTTTTTTTTTTTATAGTACATATTAGGGGAAGAGGATAAATATCGATTCTCGGGCAAACCTATGACGCCGGTGTTAAACTGATTTACAATCAAACTATGAAATCATTGAGCATTGACCCATTCACATTCTTGATTATAGGGTTTGGGATTAATTATTGATATATTTTTTGTTGCTTGATAGAACAAAATTTCAAAATGTATGTAAAATAGACACAACATTAGTGACAAATTTATTAAACTTTTTTTAAAGGTTTAAAACTCGTTAAATAAAATTAAGAAGTTTAAAAACATATTAAAATAGTATCATAGGTTTTTCTAATTATTATATCCAATTTCTTAATTATTAAGTTATATATTATGTCATTTGAATATTTTTCTTAACATAACAAGAACTTACATTTTTTTTAAACAACAATATAATACTTGAAAATAGTTTTATTTTTTTGTTTTTAGTTTATTAAAATAAGCAAGTCAAAATTATTATCATCTATGTTTTTTTTTAATTTTAATATCTAACATTTTATCTATATTTTTTAAAACTAACAAATATTATATATATATATTGATTTTTTTAATTTGATTAAGGTTCAAATAATTGGGGTAAAAATTTGAATAAATAAAAATGAACTTAACTTTCAAAAACTAAAACCAAAAATCAAAATTTTGGCCAAACACAACTAAATTTATAATTGAATTCGTGAAAAATGATGAGAGACGAATTGGAAGCCTGTAAAAAAAAGCAAGCTACGTTAGTTAAAAACAAAAAACAAAAGAGAGAGGGGCAAGCTGCGTTTGTGGGCCTTTGACTATGCACGGGCCGGGCCTGAACAATCTATCTAGCAAAGTTGCCTCGAGTCGCAAAGCCCAACTAGGTTTCATATTCTTCTTCTTCTTCGTTGTCGTCATCATTATCGTCGTCGTCGTCGTAAGATATGGTTTTATTAGAACCTATAATTATTGTACAATAAATAGCAAATAATAAATTTTGAATTAATATCGAACTGTACCACCCACCCTCGATAGCGATCAGAGGTTTTACACTCAACTAAAACTAAATTTTCTTAATTTTTTACCGAGGCTCATTAATCAAAATGTCACATACACACATATAAAATGTATATGTATATGTTTATATATAAAATAATGGACGGATTTGAAATTTTGGAATAGATTTTTTTTTTAAGGAAATTTTTCCTCCATAGGATATTTTTTACTATTTATTACAATTATAGCATATTTTTTAAAATAATTTTATTTATACCACATTTTTCCAAAAAATCATATTATAACATTATTAGACTTCTATCAGTTCAATGGATAGTCTTTAGACTTCTACTAGTTCAACTGATAGTCTTTAAATTTCTATCAGCTAAATTGATAGACTTTTATTGAGTCCAACTAAATTTTTATCCGTTGAACTGATATACTTTAGACTTCTATCAGCTTAACTGATAGAATTTAATCGATTTTGAGTAATTAACCAATGCAAACTGATAAATTTCAATTATTTTTGTGCTACAAAATAAATAAGTTTGAAAATTATGCTATACATAGAATTATTTTGTTTTGTTTTTTTAGTACATAGTGGGAGAAGGGGGACCAACAAATCCTAGACACAACTATTCTTAATTAATAAGATAGCCAAATATCAATTTTCCACCCGACAAGATAACCAATCAACTGCGTCACTGCCTCTTTTTTTAATATACACGTAAAATTCTTTTTCTTTTAGCAAGATATTTATTTGAACAAAAAATGGTTTATTTTGGGTATAATACGGTGAGTAAAAAAAACAAGTAGCGTCCAAGTGTGCGTAGGGTGGGGGAATCCGTGTGTAGGTCTGCATTAAACGTGGGTCCCAGTCCAGACAATAGAAGGAGATCCAACCATGGATGGGTTTGAGATCGAACGGTGGAGAATAGGAGAGAGAAAAGAGGGAAAAAGATGAATAATGGTGTCTGCATGAGTGTAAGATGTCAGATGTTCGTCCCGTACAGGACAGCTCCCCCTCCCTTTTTTTCTCCCGCACGTACGCTACCCACACGGGTGCTCTTTCCTCTTTCACCCCCCTATTTACCCCCTCCCCTATCTCACCCTTTTTTACCTATTATACCCCTACTTCCATCTATATATATTTTTTTATTCATCAATTTATATATATGTATATATACAAATGAGAAGAAGAGGACGACAACCCCGTAAAAGGGTGTTTGTTTGACATATTTAGCTAGTTTTTGAGTTAAGGAATTATATTGAGTAGTTAAAAATTGAGAGTTGTGTCAAAGACTCGTTTGTATGTAATTTTTTTTGTAGAGGAGTTAGAGTCAAAATCTTGTTTGGATGTAGATTTAAAAATGAATAATTATTTTTAGTAGTTAAAAAATGAATGATTAAAAGTGAATGGTTAAAAATGAGTTTGAATAATTAAAAATAAGTGGTTATAAATGCTTGAGTAGTTATAAATTAATAATTAAAAATGAATTGTTAGAAATGAAAGTTATTTTCAAAAGTAAAATGATAAGGAGTTAATAAAAACTCGTTTGGATGTAAGTTTTCGACAAGAAGTTAATAAAACCTAAAAATAACTCCTACCTAAATATGTCAAACAAACAAACCTTATATAGATTAAAGACATTTTAATTAGGTTTTGGATCATAAGTTAGTAGTTTCGAGAGTAATTTTGAGTAGTTATAAAATTTTAATTTGTATAGAGGAATTGCCGTTAAAAATTTGTTTGGATGTGATTTTTATTGTAGATACGTTGGACACAATAACTTATTTCGATGTAAATTTGAAATGAAAAATGAAAATGAATGATTAAAACTGAATGTTTAAACATAAAAATTTATTTTGAATAATAAAAAATAAATAGTTATTTTGATTGGTTATAATAACTCTACCCTTGTTATTTAATGTATAACTCTTGTTATTTTTTTATTGTTTTGTTTAATACATATATGGAGATGTGTTGTATTAATTTATAATCAAATGAAATTATATCATTGTGTCATTGTTCCTTTGGTTACTTATGACCTATCATTTCATTTCAATATACCTACGTATTTGTTTCATTTCTAATTTTTGAATATTTAATGAATATTTGTTGTCTCACAAATAGATGAATATTTGAATATTTCTTAACTTCATGACACTTTTGTGGTTGATTGTGAAATGCGTGAACCAATATTCTCTTGGTTGAACCTATGCAAGTATAGCACTCAATTATTGTATAATCGAGCGCACAAGAACAATCTCACAACCTCTATTAGTAGGCGTGTGTCCACAATGAAATAGTGGTGAATTAAAATCTAGCCCACCCTTAGTTGTTGTATAATTTAGAGATCAAAACATTACCTTTTAAAATGGAAAGAGAACTTGTTGCATGTAAAATTTCATTTATCACATGCAAAATGTAAATTTTATGTACGTATTCAGGGGTAGACAAGTTTTTCTCTTAAAACACGGAAAGACGAAGGGCAAATAAGTAATTTGGTTAAAAAAATGGCTGACAAACCTCCAATAACACTCTCCAATTCAAAAGTGTCCAGCCCACAGCAGGTAGAGGCAGAGACAATAAGACAAACCCCTCATACCAAAATTTCCAACCACAACCATTTGAGGCTCAATATCTTTGACTACTCAAAATCCTCTCTAAAATACACATTACAAGAAAAAAAAGAAAAAAAAAGCAGAACAATTCAGAAAACCAGACCCAAATGAGCTAACCATTCCATTTTTTTTTTTTTTTTTCTGAATGGGAACCAAAACTTCTCCCAATCATTACTACCCTTTAGTTATTCTCCTCGCCTTCTTCTTCGCCGCCCTCGCCTTCTCCGCCTCGGCTTTTGTTGGACCGGGCTCATCGCCCCCGACCTGTCGGTCCAGGTGTGGCAGATGCTGGCCCTGTCAACCGGTTCATGTCCCCATTCAACCGGGTTTGAGTTACCCTCTGGAGTATTACCCTGAAGCTTGGAGGTGCAAATGTCGAGATAAGCTCTTCATGCCTTACTCATAATTCCAACAACCATCAACTAATTTATTGTTTCCTTTTTGGGCTTTTGAGAGAGAGAGAGAAAAAAGGTTGTTTATGTATGTGTATATATATTAGGGAGAAAGCTTTAATAATAAAAAAACTTTGATTATTTTTTGTTTGTCTTATGTAACTATGTGATTATCGAATGGGTCAGTGGCGCAATGGTTTCATTGTTTGGTTGTAAACCAGTTCAACACTAGCGTCACAAGTTCGAGTCCCGAGTATCGATACTTGTTCCCCCTCTCCCAATATGTATTAAAAAAAAAAAAATTGTGTGATTATTTTTGGGGGTAGGAATTGAAGTTTAGTTGCATAATGTATACAGATTATCAATGGTTCATGAGCTCATTATCAAACAACAAAAATTCTGCTCCCTGCTTATGAGGCCCAAGGCTAGTCCCATTAAATGAAATAAAATGTTTATTTCATTATTTAAACTAATTTAATTTCTTTACAAAAATATTCAAAATTTGAATCTTTGTGTTTTAACCATTTGAAGTATATTATCAAAGTTGGCTGACTCGAGAATGACATGTATTAAAAAAAAAAAAACTTGTAATTATTAGTCGATAATGTGTATCATTGTTTAAAAAAAAAAAAAAAAAATTGGAATCCGTAGGAAATGTGTTGATTAGAAATTTTATAAATCAGTAACTTACCATCTGACTTGAGTGTTTTAATGCTCGCAAGACACAAGGCAAAGAAAAGTTGAAAAAGGCTGATCCAAAATAGTAATTCAACTCAAGTATATAAACAAAAGCTAAATTGATGGTTTCAAATTTCAATATAAAGCAATATTGAAATTATGGAGCCTTTGCATTGGAAGATGTTTAAAAAAAGGTTTCAAAAAAAAAAAAAATTGTTAAAAAAAGAAAAGTGGGAAGTATAATCTTTGGGGTGAATGATTAAAATTCTGCATTGTCTTCTGTATTTTGTTTTGTCATTCTCCATTTCACAAACACTTTCTCAATAAGGAATAAATTATATCTTCCCTTTGTATTCTGTTTCAACTTCACTTATCATTATGGCAATTTCTATATTGTTGTCAGTTCCAATCTGTTTTCAATTACTTTTAAATTATTTCAAAAAAAAAAAAACTTTTTTCATACCCCCTTGATTACTCTCATTATTTACTTCATTTACATGTCAGAGTTACTAAATTTTGTATTTAAGTTTATATATAATAGTCTCTTCAAAAGATATTATATCTATGAGAAATTTATAAGATCCAGGTTTTAATGGGTGTATTCCTAAATTTCTGTATCAGTAATGGTTTTGTATCAGTTTATGTATGGATCAAAAGGTTCAAACATCAAAACATTGACCTAAATGTTAAAAGTTCGAATTCTTATCTTAACATATAATGGATGTGTCATCACGTTTTAGCATAACTTTTATTATATGTTAGTTGATAAACTTCAAAACATTCATATTAATTTGATCACTAATTTTTAAAATGGTCCCACTTAACCCTGTTAAATAATATAAAAAGAACAGCCGGTTACTTTAGTTTACCTAATTATTATACATATCCATTCCAGCATGTTTATATATAAATTTAAAATGTCCTCATGGGATAGTCTGTGTTGCGGTGGTCGAAAGTTTGAGTTTCGAAGGTATGCTTCATTTAAAGCTCTAGATTTTAGAGTTGACTACGACATTAATTTGTAGATGATGTCTTCATTTGTTGATGTTTATTGATACCAGTGCCTGACCTAGAGACGAGTCTGGTTACCCTAGGTATAGTAGAACAACTTTTCGATTCCCACAAAAAAATGTTAGCTAAGTTTTGAATCAATTAGAAGTTGAAAAGTACTTGAGTTTCCTTGGATTTGAAATATGAGATGAAGAGTTAAAAAAAAGGGAAAGTTTTGTTGAATTATAGAATAGAATGTGGGTAATGAGAGATGAAATTGATGAAATGGGAATCTTTATTTCTGGGTGAGGTGAGAAATGAAAAAAAGAATAACTTTGGAGGGGAAATTATGAAAAGGAGTAAAAATGGAAGGGTGTATAAGAGCATAATATAATCTCAGTACACACATCAGAACAAATAGAGTCCTTTATTACCACTTTTGAGCTGTATGACAAAACTTTATGCTTTAACGCATCTTTTGACTCATTTAAATTTGGGTATATATTAAAATGTCAAAATGATTTATTTTTATTTATTTATTTATTTTTAATCATACAGCTCAAAAAGAGCTCACATTAAAATAGTTTACATTAATCTTTTCTGTACTAACTTCGGAAGCATATGCATATGTCTCTTTTAGGAAAGTAAATCAAAATTAGTGAACTAATTTGAAGGTTTATTGGAAAATGGTATTTTAACCATTTTGATTTTTGAGGGTAGAGAAAAATAGGAAAAAAGTTAAGTCATGTCACGTGATATATGTGGTTCAATTTGTGTCTCCTTTTACTTTATTTTCTATTTTCTGGTTAACAAAATGAAGGTTAAGTTGGGTCACACATATGAAGTTCTTTTTTTACTTGAATAATAATAGTTTAAAGGCATTAGTATATACTTATTAATCAAGCGGCTAGAGGTTTGATCTCCACTCCCTTAAACTAAAACTTATATATTCGAGGCTATGATTTCGACTTGCTAATAAAAATTTATATGTATTTTTTATCAATTAAAAATATTTTATGGTAAAATATAAGTTTGGTCCATTTTCTTTGAAAAAAGTCAGAGTTTAGTTTTTATGATTTCAAAAATTAGAGTTTACTCCATGTAGTTTGAGAAAGTTAGAATTTATTTCATATGATGTTATAAAAGCTAAAATACAATTCTTATTGTACATAGTCGTTGGTATATTAAATATATGAAAGTTTATTATTCATATACGGATGATATATATATTTTTTTATTAATTATTACTTACTTAACTTATAATTTTATCATTAATACATGAAAAACTAACTACCAAATACTTAATTCACTAACAATTAAAAAACAGTAAAAATTATTTCTTAAGTTTTATCCAACCACAAAAACTAAATTTTAGTTTTTAAAATGCTAGAGACTAAATTTTATATTTCTTCAAACTATAAATTTTATCTTCTATTTTATTTATTTAAAAAAATAATAATAGGAGAATTAAACTCTTACTTTCTTCCATAATATTAAAAAAAAAAAAAAAAATTCTCCAAAAACTCAACTTATATTTTACCTTTTTTTAAACTCATTTCTATTATTTATTCAATCTGAAAGTGATGTGCTGTTTGAGATCAGACTGTTATTTTCCAGGTATAAGAGTGAACTCTTTTTACGTGTAAAGTTCTTTTGGGCCTTTTCATTCTGGGCTGCCCCAACAGCATTTGGGCCTTCAGTGTCCTCCTTCCCCACTTTCTCATATGGCCCAATCTCATTAGACCTTTGTGTCATTTTAGGGCCTGTTTGATAACGTTCTTGTTTCTCGTTTCCAGTTTCTTAATTCTTGTTCCTTGTTTCTTGTTTCTTGATTTTTCAAAAAAAAAAAAACGAGAATATGTTTGATAACTATTTTTGTTTCTTGTTTCTAAGAAAATTAAGAAACAGAAACAAATCTTGTTTGATAACTATTTCTTGTTTCTTGTTTTTAATTTTTTTTTTTACCTTTAATAATTATTTTATAAAAAATGTGTTATATTTCTAAACAAGTTTAAAAAGATAATAAACAAAAACAAACATGTTAAATAACTATTTCTTGTTAATTATTTTTTTATAAATTATTTTTGGTTTCTTAAAAAATATAACATGTATTAAAATATTATAAAGTCATTATCAAAAGTTTACATGTTCTAATATAATAATTTTTTTATAAAAAACCAAAAACAAAAACAAATGATTCTTTTTTTTTTTAGTACAAAGTGGGAGAAGGGGAACCAACAAACCCTACATAGAGTGTACAACTACTCTCAAATAATATGAGAGTCAAATACCAATTTTCGGGCTCGAAATCGAGATTGTGGAGTTGAAATGGATTAAAACAAATGATTCTTAATGTGAAATTAACAACAAATCTAATACATTTAAAAAATATTGTGGTTGTAAAATATAAGATATGTCAAATGTATATATTTTTTAACTAATTTTTTACCATACCAAAACTTTTATGAATTTAAAATGTATTAGAAACTGAAATAAAAAATTCTAAATAAAATGAAAGAGGAATAATAAATAAATAGATATATTACAAAATTTTAAAATCAACCCATAAATTATAAATAAAAAACTGCAAAAATAAAAAAAACTAAAAATCAAAACAGTAAATAAACATACAAAATTAAAAAATATATAAATGTTGCAAAAAATAAAAGAATTCACAAGTTAGGATTTGAACATGGACAAATTTCAAAATAGGTTAACCACATGATCATCCCACCAAATCAATTTTTACTTAACATTGAGCAACGTGTATTTATATAAAGCAAAACGCTCCAGCTTTCAGAAAAAAAAAAAAAAAGAAACAGAACACTAGAAACAAGCTGGAGTAGTTTCTCATTTTTCTACTTAATTTTAGAAACGTTTCTTTTTATTTTTGGGAACAAGAAACGGTAACGGTTATCAAACAAGTCTGTTTCTAAAAAATAAAAAACAGAAACAAGAAACAGGAAATGAGAACGTTATCAAACGAGCCCTTTAGTTTCATAGCTCACACATAGTTTTAATTTATAATATAATGTTTTGGATAAAATTCATAAATTCTCCCTATTGTTTCATAAATTCTCCCTATTGTTTCCATTCCTCACATATCTTTTCTATTCATCATAATATAGTGTTTTGTATTCGATCCACCTGACTATATTTGCAAGAAAGAGAGAAAATGAAAAAAAAAAAAAAAAAAATCGAGACGAATGGTGCATTTCCATCCATAAATAAAATTTTTGTAATATGGAAATGAAACTTGTAGATTAAATTTTTAATTTAACATAATTTTATTATTTTATATCATTTTTAGACAATGTCGAGTATGTTGATTGATGATTAATTTATAAGGTTAGAGGTTCGAATCTCCTTTTTTATTTAAAGTAAAATATTGGGAAGATAATATCGGCAATGAATTAAAGAATTTGATTGCACTTGTAGTGTAGAATCAAGTGTGTTTAACTTTTTAATTACTGTAAAAACAGTGTAATAGAGAAGACATTGATGAAAAAAACGACTCCACAAAAAAGAGGTTCCCAAGACAATGTTGCATTTTAGTCCAACCATTCATACATAAATTCAAATCATTTAACCTAACTTTTTCTCACTAGACTAAAAGTTGGAACAAACATAGATTGTTTAATTTGAGTATTTTAAGAATGTTACTATAATTTTTTTTTAAAAATACTGCCTTACTAAAAGGAAAACACAAATGAAACTATAATCAACTCAAAAATCAAGAATATATTCCTTTTGGCATAATCTTCTTTTTGACTACTAATCCCCAATTTAGTCTAAAATACCAATCCACTTTATATATATTAAATACAATATCAACAAAATTCGAGCCTATGAGTATGACAATTACAGTTGGACAAAACACTCTTTTCTTTGACACGTAAACTACTCCAATGCTAAGAAGTCTGTTAAAATTACATCTTTGAGATTTTACTCAATTTTGTCAAGTATTTCAATCACACTTTAAACCCTTTAATTTAATCAATTAGATTCCTAAACTTTATTATTACAAGTAGCTATATGTATTGTAATAAGTCTTGCAACGAGCCCATATTACTTTAATATGTCCACGAAGGTTGATTGAAACTTACAAAGTTTATAAGATTATACTGTAACATTTAATAAAGTGCGAATGATTAATTTGGTCAAATTCAAAGTTAATATTGTGATTAAGCCTTTATTAACGTTTAAGAGGCTGATTGTTAATGACCTAGTGGTTTAATTATTCAAATTCAACACTATGATCATGAGTTTCATCTTGAATATTGATATTTGACTTTCATATTATATAATAACAGTAATACCCTCTGTGCTAGGTTTGTGGTCTTTTCAATTTGTACGGATAAAAAAGGCTGATTGTTCATATGAAAAGTTTTGGAGAGATTTGTGTCAACACTAAGAAGAACTCTAGCAAAAACCAGGAAAAAATTATTAAAAAAAGGAAAGAAAAGAGAACTTATAATTAATTGACAATTTGTGTTCCCCATTCAAACAAAACAACTTCACACACTTGCCTTTTACTTTACAAACCCACCACTTTTTTCTCATATTACAATCCTTTAGTTTTTGTATTATTTTGTTTTGTTTGTTTTCTATCTCTTTTTATCTGGCCATCCAAACAGGCCAGGGGACATTAGACATGCACATCTTAAAACCTACGACTTACTTCAGGCGCCATTGAAAGAAGCTTGGAAACTCCCTGTGTCCACATATCATATTCTCTTTGGTTTCTGCTCTCGAATTCCACCACCCCTCGAGCCACCGTCTTCAGCCCGAAGTAGCGGCGGTCCTCCCCGCCTTCCAGCAGGTGCCGCCCCGGCCATGCCGGAATGTCTTTCACTACACCCACCACCAAATCTGTACAAATTTATATACTTTAATAAGAGAAAAGTTTAGGTCGCGTTAAATCATAAGTTATCTTTTCATACTTATACATATGGTTTAATTTTAGTTTTTTTAGTATAAATGAGTGGAGGAGAACCACAAATGCACGTGGAAAAGTTACTATTGCTCCCAAATATCAGCAATATTAGATTTTCTAAATAAAACTTTAAAATAGTAGTTATAACTATATTTCATAGTCTTGTTAACTGGTTTGTAACTATATATATATATATATATATATATATATATGTCTAAATTTAAAATTATTAAAAAAAACTGAAAGATTCAAATTTATAAAAATATTTAGTTATATAAATATATATTTAAATCGATTAAGCTATTTTTCTCATTTAACTTATCATAATTAATTTAGACACTTAAAAACTAAAAAAAAATTGAACTCATGTATACACTTGAATTCTTTTTCCCGTTGAGCAAATATTTAAAAAAAGAAAAAGAAAAAAAAAATCGGTTTTCTTTTCCAACTTTTCTGCGGTGTTTAGGCTTTTGTCAATCCCCATAAATTGGAGAAAATCTTCATAGAGCCCCACATTTCATATTCGTTCAAATTAGAACTAATTATTATATACTTTTATTTGTTTGTTTTTTTTTCCCAAATAGAACTAGAAGATAATTAGTTAACAAGCTAATTAATTTTTTAAAAAGTTAAATAAAAAACTTACTCTTTTTCTTTTTGGTAATAGTCCCAGCCACATGCCTGCTCTTCATCTTCACCACCACCTGTAGAATAATACCCAAACAATCTCTCCCCAATTAATGGAAATATTTGAAAATTGGATTTTGTGAAGATAAAAACTTAAAAACTGGATTCTGGCCTCTGGGAAGAAAAATATTTAGGTGGCATGATTTAAATATCGAAGCCTTTGGTCTAATTTGAACCATATTTTATTATTCTTAATAAAATTAAAGAATAATAAAATATGACCTAAATTTAGAAGATCATGCCAAACTATGCCCTAACTATTTCTCTTCACAAAATTCAGTTTTTAAGCTCATACTAATTTAGTGGGTAATTATATCATCCATCTAAAGTTGTAATTCGTTCCTTTTCAAAAAAAAAAAAATCATTAATGGATAGTTTTCAATCAAATGAATTGGAGTAGGGCTAAGTTACAATTTACTTAACATTTTATAGTCAAGATGTTGACTGAAAGGATGAGAAAAGTGCTTTCTCTTCCATCACTTTCAAATTTAGTATGAAGAGTATATTGATTGAAACATGTATTCAAACACAAAGTTCAAAGGAAGTTTGAAGTTAAGCTTCACTCACCCACCTAAATAATAATAAAAGTAACAATCTATATTTACCTCTTAGAAATCCAAATTTCTAGTATATTCTTTTTCATGCAAACAAATTCAAACTAAAAAAGAACAAAGAAAATGAGGAGAAATACCAAATACCTTATTCCTTCGGTTGATATAAACAGAGACGAGTTTCCAATGAAGATCCCCTACAATAACATTCAAACACATAATATAAGGATGATAGTTTATTAGGTTCGAACCATAACTTCGAGTGTTTTCGTAAATGAGGGAGGTAGTTACGAGGAGTTAAACACAGTTTGTATCGAGAGGTTATGAGTGTTATCAACACAAATCTCATTTGAATAAAGAGATTATATCGTTTGAATAGAAAAGTTATATATATGCAACGAAATTTCATCGTTCTATGAATGGTAGTAGCTGAAAGCTCTCTATAAATTGAAAGATTGTACATAGTTGAAATAAAAAAAATATTTTATGTAGAATAAACCTTCAATCGAAACACACAAAATAGTAATTAATCTAATGAAAAACTAGTGAGAATGAAGTAAGAAATTAAAAGAAGAAATTATATATAGGAGATTTTTCATGTTTAACAAAAAAAATCAAATAAATTATATGAATAACATAATTTTGAAAACCCTTAAAAAAACATAATTTTGAATTTTTTTTTTAATGTTTATAATTGCACTAAAATGGAGATCTTTCATGTAACTCTATTTGGATGTCTCTCAGTAATGAGTATTATTTTTCCAAAAAAACATAAATAAATAAAAAAGTTTACAGTAAAAAAATGGACCAATCTCTAAAACGACAAAAAAATTCATGCTTAAAATCAATGGAAGCTAAATAAGTTTGAAAGTAATTAGAAAATTGGTTAATTGAAAGAATATCAATTATGAAAAATGAAAAATAAGGCATAAAAATGTGCTAATGATGATATATTTTTAAAAAATAGTATGATTAAAATTATGGAGGTAAAAGTTGTAGTTACCGTTGCGAGTACGTTTAAGAAGGTCACAGCCATTAGCAAGAAAGCCTCTATAGCAAACAGTGAGGAAATTATGTTGATGATGTTGAAGTGAGGTTTGGGTTAGTGAAGGCTGTTGAGGGTTTGATATTTGAAAGCCACGTTGAAGATCATCACCGCCATGGCCGCCGCCGCCGCCGGTGGATGCTGATCCGATATTCCCTCTCTCCGCCGGAATTACCGCCGCCGCACTCCACACTTCCTTCATCGCCCTCGATTTCAGAGTCGCTGCTCCTTTTAGTGCTACAATATCCCATCCATCCAAACACACACACACCTCACATTTCTATATTTCAATCAAATTACATACACATTTGTTTTTCATATATTTAAACTTATTCAATATACTTTTTATGTTTAGATGGTTTCATTATTTGGTAATAATTTAATTTAACATCATCATAGTCACGATCTCGATCTCGATCTCGATCTCGAGAATCGATATTTAGCTCTCATTTATTTGAGAGGAAAAGTATTGTTTTTTTGTAGAATTCGTAGTATCTTTCCTAATTTATATTAAAAAAAGAAAAAGATTTCACTCTAGCTACTGGACTCACATTAATTTGGTTTTTCTCAACTTTAGGTTAAATTGATAATCAAATTGACAAAAAGATGAACTGAACCAATATTTAATAAATGACGTCAAAACCAATTAATTTGACAAAAGAAGAAAGCAAATCAAAGTCCAATAAATAATAAATTCAGGATAATTTTTTTTGATGGATTCAGTTCATTTCATTCTTTTTTGCTATTTACTACCAACCCTTGTTTAAATGTTTTTTTTTCCAAAAAAATCTTCAAAAAATATAATTAGTTAATATAATAATAAAAAATTAACCTATAAAAATTAAAAATGAAAGTAAATAAATAAATGTATTTTTTTAAGAAACAAGTAAATAAATAATGGTTGATTTCATTTAAATTTTATTATTTTTGAAATGTAAATTAAAGCTAATCAATAACTTTCAATTTTCTCCCATAAAAAATTCAATATTATGTTAAAAATCAAACAAAACTAATTGGTTGTTCGGTTTTCAATAATTATTATCACCCCAAAAAAGAAAATGACAAAACAACCTGTTGCGGCGGCGGCGGTGAGAGTCATAATATCACCGGCGGACTTGACATTGACGGCGGAGCTAATAACAGAGGCAAGGTAATCATGTTCAGCTCCCATAGCTTCAGCCGCCTCCACGCATTGAGCGGCGACCAACGTGGCGGCGGAGGCCAAGGCCATATCGGTCTTCGGCACATCCTCGCCGTCATTTCGGCCGGAGGCGTTCGCAGAGGCGGAGGCCACGGCGGCGATCGCGGCCGCCACCCCGGCAACCGAAATCGCAGCATGAAGCTGCGCATTCTGGACCCTGTTTTCCTCTTTTCTCCTCTCCTTCCGCTCCTTCAACCACCGCCCCACCGTCTTTCCGCCGCCGAGCGCGGCGGCGCCTCTGGAGCTGGAACTTGATGAATAGTTGGAGCGGTAAAGCTGCATTGAATGCCGACGTTTCATGATTTAGAATGATTTTTTGGAAATGGGGTTTTGGTTAATTGATTGGTAATTGAGATTGACATTTCAAATTGGTTGAAATTTTAGTCGCCGGAAAAGCCCTGTTTCTCGGAAATTAATTACCATTGATTTGGGCAACAATTTAATGATTAGTTCTTTTCAAACCCCAATTAGATGGCTAATACTCAACCAATTCTGGTTATCGTCAATTGTAATTCTAAAGCCAAGTTAAACCCAAAAAGCGACAAAAATAATTACCAACTATAATTATACAAAACCACCAAAATTTGTCAGTCAAATTTAGTATTTGTCGTGAAACAGATGAAAATAGTTTCTATTAATAGTTGTGTCGTTAAATAGAAGTTATCTGTTTTTCAAAAAAAAAAAGTTATCCGTTTTTAGCCTAAAACGGAAAATAAAAAGGCAACTTATACAGTACAAAAAAAAAAGAAAAAAAGAACAAGAATGAGGACTAACCAACCTACAGCTATATTTTAAAATTAAATTGTCAATTTTAAACTTGTTCAAACAAATATAAATTTAGGTTGACACCATGTAACACTAATTACAAACTTATGAATTGTGACTATTTGACAAAATCAAAAGACAAATATTTATGTTATACATAATTGTCAGGTGACTTGAATATTAAGGTTTATCGATATGACTTAATTAGTAGTGTGTTTTATTATTCCTTTAACTTAAAAAATAAAAATAAGAAAACAACAAAGAAAAATAAATTTTGGGTGAAATTTGGACAGGCAATAATGTGGTGCCAACTTTTCAAAAAATAAAATAAAATATATATATATATATATTAGAAGAAGGATATATTCTTAATAACGTTTGATGTAAATTTAATAAATTCTCAATAAAAATATAACTCTAACTATATATATATATTTCCTAAAAAAAAACTATATATATATATAGCTAAGGTTATAAGGTTGAATTCTCTTTTTCCATTATTATTATATATATATATATATAAAAGTAAATTTAATAAGTTGTTTGTCAAAAAAAAAGAAGTAAATTTAATAAATTGTATGTTCTTTTAATAATCATGTCATGGAGTATGAGTAAATAAAGAGTAATATTATTTATTTATTTTAAAAAGCGAACCTTGGGGTCGAGGTCGGCGATTTCGGAGGGAGAAAAAGGTGGGCTGCCGGCCAGTGAACCGCCGCTGAGGGCGGCGCTGAGTGGGCCGCTGCTATGCGACAGCCGGCCGGAAGTCCGAGGAGACACATCCTGCTGTTAAAAAAAAAAAATCGAATTTTCGTCGGAAACAGAGTAAATAAAATTTCACAAAATTTAAGGAAAAAAATGGGAAGAGTACCGAATGAGACAAAATACGATCCATGACCATTTGGGAAGTTTCAGAAGAGGAATAGGAAAATGGGTTCATAAACACCAAAAACCCCTCGGCGTCGGCGCCGGAATCTTCGAAAACCAGATCTCCAAAATTGCCGGAGGCGGCGGCGGTGGAAGGTGAGAACCGCCAAGATCTGGAGTGGAATTCGAAGGATGAATCCAACGGTGGAGACATGGCGGAGGCGAAGGGAAGAAGACAAAAAAGAAAGGTGGAGTGTTTGGTTAAGGTTTTGGGGAAATTTATTATGGAGAAATTACTGTTTCTGTTTCACTTTTCTTTTTCCTTTTTCCTTTTATGATTTTTGATCGTCTGTTTCTTCTGCTTTAATCTTTCCGACAGAAAAGCCTTCTAAACCTAGTTTGGATCAACCAACTGATTTAACAAATTTTATCATTTTTCTGTTTTATGTAAATACCTAATTAAATTTTATATAGGCATATAATTTAAATTTCAACATTTTTTTTAAAAAATAAATCAGAACATTTCAACGATATATTTTAGGCACGGTTTGATAACCATTTTATTTTTTATTTTTTATTTATGAAATTTAAGTCTACAACAACTATCTCTGCACTTTTTTTTTATATCTACATTTTACTTATATTTCAATAAAAAAAACTAAAATTTGGAAACAAAAAAAAGTAGTTTCTAAGAGCTATTGTATTTATTTTTAAAAATTGGTTAGTATTCACCTCTTTTCTTAAAGAAATGTGGATACATTGTAGGAAATATGAAACACATGGTAGAAAAATTGAGTAAAAATAAGGTTAAATTTCATAAACAAAAAACAAAAAAACAAAATGGTTATCAAACGAGACCTTAGTAATATAATGCACATCGACCCTTCGTAGTTCTCAACAACTTTCATGGCATCTAACGTGGTTAGATCATCTACGAACTTGATCATAAATTATAGTTCATGCTAGATCTTAAAAAAATCATGTCATATACCGATAGGTTAGTACGTAATGATTTTATTGTTTGATGGTAAATCAGTTCAACACCAATATTACAAGTTTCATCCCAATAATTGATATTTGTTCCCCTTTTAAATATGAACTAAAAAGAATTATGTAAGCTTTTATTGAGATACAATTTTATATATTAAAAAAAGAAACATAAAGTTATGTTAGTGTTAACAAATAGATTTATTTTAATATATAATTAAAAATTTTGTAGACAATAATTTAGTTTACTATATTTTTTTAGTTACAACAATTGAGGGTTAGAATTAGAAGTCAACCTCTTGATCTTCTAGTTCTAATTAATGTTGTTGAATTATTATTTTGGTTGGTGTTAGAATTTTATGATTGTATAATATTAAAAAAATGAAGAGTCAATAAGAATTTATAAGAGATATAAACTACTTCATCCATTGTCAATTAATTTTGAAGCGACATGCTCATTATCTAATAGTTGGCGATCATTTACCTTTGCTTAAAATGAAGCTAACTTAATAATAATTACCATATATCTTCGAGAGTTTTTTTTTTTTTTTTTTTTATAGAATATCTTCAAGAGTCACATGTTTGAATATCCAATTTACTTTAAAAGAACCATTAACCTATTTCAAATGCAAAAAAAAAAAAAATTGTAAAATAAATAAAGAACCATTTAGCCTTTATTTTTCACATTCAACTCGATCTAGCCCGAGCTAGGCTTGTTTAAGCCAAGGCCCACATTCTAGATAATCAATCTCATTTTGGACTCTCTCCAAGCCCTTTGGTACAACCAAGCCCAAAATACTACAAAAAAGGGAAATGGCCGATAACCTCTCCTTTTGGCAAAATATTTGAGAAAATGTCCAAGGTTAATAAAAAATAACTCTTGGTCAAAATTAGCCTCTTTTAACAATTTTTGACTAATTTTGGTTTAGTTTTCAATTTTTTTTTTTAGTTTTCCATTTAGGTCCAAGGTTCGTTTAATATATTATTAATACAATATGTATTTTTTTTAAAATGAAATATAATATTATATGTTATTTGTAAAGTATTGTCTATTAATACAATATTATATGTTAATAATAACATATAATTATTAATACTTATGATTATGATAACTATTTTTACTTTTCTAATTTAACATATTCCTAAAAACACTCTGTATAATATTATATTAATACATAATAATATATTAATAAGTATTAATAATTCTCAAAAAAATATATATTAATAATATCTTATTAGACCTATATATGCAAATATTTTCAAATTTTGAATATTTAAAGATCAAACTATACTTATAAAAAAGTTAATTAACATTTTACTTTGTGTTGAAAATTAATTTTTAATATTATTTTTCATCTATGTGCTTTGAACCTTTATTTTGTTTAATGTTTACCTTTTTCATTATTGAACTTATAAAATCTTAATATTAATTCCTAAGCTTTTATTAAATTTCATATTTAAATTTAATATTATAACTTTGAATATGTTCAAAGATATTCAAAGTTGTAAACACTGGGTTAGTGGAAAATATATTCTTCATCATCTCAACAAAGTTCCAAATACAAAGGACTATAAAAAACTAAAGATATCAAACTTGGATGTAGCTGTCCAAATTTGAAACCAAAAAAAAAAAAAAAAAATTGCATTCATTTATGGACACTCTCACATGAAACACATTATTCTTTGTTTTGGCCTCCTCAAATGAAAGCTTCCCAGTGACAGTTTTCCACACATAAATTGTGTATTTTTTTTTTCTCTTTTTCTTTTTTATTGGGTTAATCAAATAACAATAACAATAATCTAGGTTACCACTTGGCTAATGCTTACAATTTTATGTATGCTTAGTAATGGAATACAGCATCACCCAAGTTTAACCAACATTAATCAACTCTTAATTATTTTAAAAATATATTCCTTAATCATTCTCAAATGATTTCTCCACTACCACTCTTCCGAGCCTCAAAATCCACACATTCATATCATAATTTAAGATCTCGTTTGATAACTATTTGATTTTTTGTTTTTAGTTTATAAAATTTAAGCTTATTTGTACTCAAATTTTCTACCATATGCTCCATCTTTCCTACAATGTATACATATTTTCTTAAGAAAGTAGATGAATACTAATCCAATTTAAAAAACAAAAATAAGCTTTTGGAAGCTACTTTTTTTTGTTTCCAAATTTTGACTTTGTTTATCAAAATATAGGTAAGATGTAGATATCCAAATAAGAAAAAAAAAAGTAGGATAAGGTAGTTGTCGTAGGCTTAAATTTCATAAACAAAAAATAAAAAATAAAATGGTTATGAAACGGTGCCTAAATTAGTGAATTTTAAGAGATTGTGTGTCGTTTAATGCTAAATTTAGCAACAAAATGTTATAAAAACTATTTTTAATTGTAAAAATAAAATGGTAAAAACAATGATTTTTTATTATTCAACATCATTTGAGACTTTATCGCAAAATCAACTCGATATTAAATCAATGATACTTGATGTCATCGAGTTTTATTTCTTTAGGCGGTAAAAGCAATGATTATTGGAGTCTAAATATCTTTTCGTTAAAAAAAAAATCCTAAAGTATATTTCTACTTTGTTTAAAAAGAAATCAAAATTATATTGAACAAAATAAGTCTAAAAGATTTTTATTTTTATAATATATGGAGCGAGAGATAAATTTTAGGTTTTTAGGATAAAATTGGAATGAGAATACAAAATCCTAGTTCATCAAGCGAACTAATATTAAGTCAAACTAACTAAAAATGGAAATTTCATTGACATTTGTAAGCGTGAATTAGTTTATATTCCCAACTCTTTTTTTAGGGTATATTCCAACTTGGTAGTTTAAAACTATTTTTTAAATTCAACAATAGTTATTAAAAAACAACAACAACAACAATATATGAGTGTAAGATTTATCTAAAACTTTTATAACGTGATGATATAATATCTTGAACATTTATATTAAATTTAATTTTTTCTAAAAATAAGTATCGTGTACAATAAAAAATATATATTAAGGGTGCGTTTGAAGCACTGATTTAATTATGATAGACTGAAGATTACGATAAACGGTGGATTATGATAAACGGTGAATTATAAATGGTGTTCGAGGGGCAAGTTATTATAATATGAATTATAATAAACAGTGTTTGAGGGACTGGTTATGTAACAAAAAGTAATATATGTAAGGTTAAGATAAATATATTAAGGGTGCGTTTGAAGCACTGATTTAATTATGATAGACGGAAGGTTATGATAAACGGTGGATTGTGATAAACGGTGAATTATAAATGGTGTTTGAGGGGCAAGTTATTATAATATGGATTATAATAAACGGTGTTTGAGAGACTGATTATGTAACAAAAAGTAATATATGTAAGGTTAAGATAAATAGACACGTAGGTTTAGATAAACATGCAAAGAAGTTTAGATAAACACCGTTTATGATAAACGGTGGGACAAACATATGTTGAGTTATTATAACCAACCTGACCGTTTACATAAACGGGTCCAAACACACCCTAAAAATTAACAATTATTTAATTAGTTTTAACATTTAAAAAAACAATAAATTATTTGATTTATAGTACTTCCCACAATCTTTCGGCATCTTATTTTCACAAAGTTGGGTCCATATGACTTTACCATCTACACCACTCAACCCTTTTTTCTTTTCATTAAAAAAAAAAACCTTTATATAAGACGACAAATTCACTCTCTAGATATTGTATCTACTTATTTTCCTAATTTTTATGAATTTAATTTATTATTTCATACTTATAATTTTAATTCAGAATTTTGTCTTTATAATTTTTTTTTATTCAAACTCAACGTTTAGATAAATAATTAGTTTGATGAACCATGTGTTTGAATTGACAAGTCTCTCAAGTAACAAGGTTACTAAAAATGTGTTAACCATTTGATAAATAATGATTTTTTATACAATGTAACACAAAGGTGTAGGTCAATACGATAAAAATACATTTTCTTAAAAAAATTAATTTGAGTCAATTTGTTACCTTATTTGTCCATCTAATTTTATTTAAATAGACATCCACTTATGCCACACGTCATGCCTAATCATCTCTATCAAATCTTATCACCCTAACATATTAGCATTTAAGTAAGGAGGTCTATAATAGGAAGTTATTAGAAATTAAAACCAGAATTAATATGTACTCAAAAAAAAAAAAAAAACCAGAATTAATATTTTTCCATTTCCAGTTTTTGAGAATAATTAACCACAAAAAAAGCTACAAAATAGACACTGAGGTTAAAACAAATAATTGAAAAACACATCAACGCGTTAATCACAGGTTGGATTTGGTTTGTATTTCAATGTATATTCTCTGATTATATCTCTGTGCCAAAACAACCACATACATTAAAAAGCAATTTTATATGTTTGTTTACATTTTAAAAAATACATTTAAAACAAATCACTTTATTTTAGTTGCAAAATACTTTTTTCCGAAAAAAAAAAGGTTTTATTACCAAAAGTTTTGGGAGTAATAATTCAATCCAATAACTTTATTTTGTAACAAAAATTTTAAATGTTAACGTGCAATAATTTAGGCTTACCTGTACCAATTAAATTTATGTTGTAAAAAAAAAGCATTCATACTAAATTTCAATAGACTTTTTTTCAAAAATAAATTCAATATATACTTTTTTTGAATAAATTTCAATATTTATTATTTAACAATAGATTTTGTAACTTATAAATATATAATATCGATATACTATCTACGTAGCCAAACTTTCACGTCTAAAAAAAAAAAAGAAGACAAACTTTCAATAAATCTGATTATTTTTTTATAAAAAAAAAAACTTTATCATATTTGAATAATTTTTTTTTGTAATCGATATTGAATCATTAAAAAATTTAAATAATAATAAATAAAGTTTAAAGATTGAATTCTTATTAAATTGAAAGTATATAAATCAAAATATTACGGTCCAAAGTTCAAACGTTATTTTGTTAATTTCATAATTTTTTGAATGAAGATTAAAAAATAAACCAAAACTAATTGTATCTCAAAAAAAAAAAAAAAACCAAAATAGCTTGGTTCATGTGACACACTAAAAATAATAATTTTATTTTTTTGAAAAATAAATCTACAAATATTTAAAGTTATTTTTTTTTACAAGTCTATGTTTTTGAAAACCAAGCAAAGTTTATGAACTTTTTTCTTTCATAATCATACATTTAAAATTTGAAATTCGGCATAATAGTTGATTTTTCTTAATTTTAAAATATAACAGATAAATCCTTATCTATAAAAAAACAATCCTACTCAGTGTTTGAGATTTGGTGTTAAGAAGAGGAGAGGGAGGAGAAATCTCAACTCTTTAAAACACCAACCTCTTACGAACTTCTCTTTAGTCTCTCATTTAATATCACATCAAATCTTTTAAATGTCACATCAAATATTTTTTTAATTTTCATACATATAATATAAAATATCTTTTGTTTAATCTTATCAAATATCACATCAAATTTTTTCTAATTTTCAACTACACGATATAAAATAAAATATATTATATTTATCAATCGATTCAAAATTTACAATCATTACATATAAAAAATCAATATAAAATAAATATTTTTACAACATTTTCATATCTCACTCCACTTCCTATTTCTCTTCAACTTTCACTTCTCTCCTCTTTTCAACACGAAAATCCAATCACCCCGTATATCTTTTAATCCGTTTTTTTATTTCATTTCTCAAATTTATATAAGGAAACTATGTGGATTATTTCCTTTTTCTCTTTTATTCTTTGTTGAACTGGTTCCGATCCAGTCTGGAGATCCCCCACTACTACACTAAGCAATCTCCACATTATATATACCCTTCACATCTTACCAAAACTCTCCAAAAATTAAAAGTAATCATAGCCCTCATATTTGGAGCCTTTTTTTCTCTCTTCTTCAATAATTTAGGGCCAAAATCTTTTCTTTTCTTTTCTATTTTTTTTTTTTTGTGTGAAGTTTTTGAGTAATGGGCAATGCAGAAATTGAATGCCCTCATCGAGTGACCATTCCACCCACAAAGCCATTCTTGGAGTCATTAGGCTCAAACCTCAAAGAAACCTTCTTCCCGGATGACCCTTTTAAACAATTCAAAAACCGCCCTTTAGGATCCCAATTTCTCCTCTGGCTCCAATACTTCATCCCCATTCTCGAATGGGCTCCTCGCTACTCTCTCGACTTCCTCAAATCCGACCTCATCTCCGGTATCACCATTGCGAGTCTCGCCATCCCTCAAGGCATCAGTTACGCCAAACTGGCTGACATCCCTCCCATCATTGGGCTCTGTAAGTTCTAAACACAAGACCTTCTACTCTAATATCGTATTAGTTATTATTATTTTCTACCAACTGCATTACATATTCTGCCCATCATGGTTTATGAGGCAATTCTATAAAACATTTGGAAAAATGTAATGTCGAAAAATACAAGTAAAGTCTATTGTCCAATTATGGGAAGATATTTTCATTAGTTTTTTAGTTAATTTGGAGCTCTAAATCGAGTTTTTTTCCCTTCATGATTATGGTATTTTAATGTAATAACACTTAATTGGAGAGCATTCTTGTAGCTCCTTTATATTCTTATTGAGGCTTTGTACTTTTATATGCTCATTGCATACTTTTAAAAATGATATACTTTCTTTTTTCAAACAAAAAAAAACAAAATCTATTTTTTTAACATTATGCGACAAAACCATGCAGATTCGAGCTTTGTCCCACCGTTGATATACGCAATGCTCGGTAGCTCGAAGGACTTGGCGGTGGGGACGATGGCAGTAGCATCGTTGCTCATGGCCACCATGATGGGGAAAGAAGTCAGCCCGGTTGACCATCCAGAACAATATGTTCAATTGGTTTTCACTGCTACCTTTTTTGCTGGAGCTTTACAAGTTACCCTCGGCTTTCTAAGGTTCGAATCCTTATTTTGATATCATGTTGAATAGAGATTACGTATATTTAATAATTTATTTATATATTTGGAGGGTTTGGAAAATTGCAGATTGGGGTTTATTGTGGACTTTTTGTCACATGCAACAATAGTGGGGTTCATAGGTGGGGCTGCCACGGTGGTTTGTCTTCAACAGCTAAAAGGAATAACGGGATTGATTCATTTTACACATGAAACGGATATTGTTTCCGTTATGCGCGCCCTTTTCTCTCAAGTTCATAAGGTTTTTTTTTCTTTTTTTTAAAAAAAATATTTTAAAGCTTTGTTTGTCTTTGAAAATTATTTTTATATATTTTCGTGATTTGTTTTGTTTGCAACAGTGGAGATGGGAAAGTTTAGTGTTGGGCTGTTGTTTTCTCTTCTTTCTCCTTCTCACCAGACATTTGGTATGATTTCTCGATTGATAATTATTTTATTTTTTTTCTTTTTTAGAAGCATTCATTACTTCAAAATGTGTGTAAATTAACAACAATTGTGGTGTTAATTTATTGTATTGAATTGTTTGATCATGTGTTTTCAAAAAAAAATTGTTTCATTATTTGCACTTTTTGTTGTTATTTCTTATATGACACTATGTTTTTACTCTCATATGTACCATATTGGTTTGAATTTAGTTGATTGATTTGTTTTTATAAGAAAATTTTGTTACAGTTAATATTGTGGATAAAATTTATGCATTTGATTTGGAAAATGATGCATAGATCCCTCTTTTACCATAATTATTTGACATTATTACCTTATATGTTGACTTTTTTTAAGAAAAAAATGCTGAAATTTTAATTTCACATCTGAAACAACTTTTAACTTTAAATTATTTTTTTGAAGGAAAGAAACTTTAATTCAAGATAGCTGGAAATGATAAAAAGTTTTAAATGAAAATACTAAACATGATAGCACAAGATTAAAAAAAAACAAATTTATTATGATAAGCGATCTACTTGAATGATTTTTGACGTTCCAAACATAGAATTTAAAATTGAAAAGAAAAAAAAAAAAAGATTTAGGTTTATATCATTACAAATTATTTTATTTATTAATTAAAAAAAAAACAAGTTAACTACAATTTAAATATTCGAACCCCATATTCACTTAATTAACGGTCATATACAATCAACTTCATCTCCTTATTAATCTAATATTTCTTTGAGTAAAGTAATTACTGGTTGCTAACATAAGAAATTGCAGAGCAAGAAGAAACCAAACTTGTTTTGGATAAACGCATTGGCGCCGTTGACATCGGTCATTTTGGGAAGCGTTCTTGTGTACTTCACCCACGCTGAAAATCATGGAATTCAAGTGGTAATCCACTAAATCCCCATTGCCATTTCTGTTTCTTGATCTTTGTGAAATTTCAACTGAGTTGTTTTAAAGATCAAACCCAAATCTGATCTCAATTGGGTCTCTCTGTTTTTGTTTTAATTTAGATTGGGCAGTTGAAGAAAGGGTTGAATCCCCCATCTGTATCTGATTTAGTGTTTGGATCTCCCCATCTCCCCATTGCCATCAAAACAGGGTTCATCACTGGAATCATTGGCCTTGCTGTAAGTTGTTCATTCTGTTTTGTGGGTGTGTTTGGAAACATGAGTACCAAGTGTTTGATGAAATGTCCCAAAGAAATAAAATAGTTAGTTGTGCTATCCATAACTGAATTATCTTCATTTCTCTGAACCCATTGTATAATGCAGGAAGGAGTAGCAGTGGGAAGAAGTTTTGCTGCTTTTAAGAACTACCACATTGATGGCAACAAGGAGATGATAGCATTTGGAATGATGAACATTGTTGGTTCCTTCACTTCTTGCTACTTGACTGCTGGTAAGCTACTATCTTAAAGTTGAAGGAGGACCTCGAGTTTTCGACTTTCGATTATTGGATATTCATGTTGAAGTTATAAACCCTTGGAGTTTGTCGAGCCATTCACATTGAAAAAGTGAGGAAACTTTCTAAAATTTATAAATAGATGAGCTACCCCACTCATTGAAAACTGGTTGTGAGTTGGAATCCCATGTTATCTAATGTGTTATCAGAGCTCATAAAGTCCAAATGAGTATTCAGTCCAATAAAAATGAAATTGAGATTCAATCTAAGAATGGTGAACCCAAAGAGGCATGATCTTGAGAGAGCATGCCTCAACTCACTGTCAATTGGGTGTGAGATAGAACCTCATGTTATCTAACTAATAGGTTATATTGAAACTTAGTAGGGTTGATATATACTTATGGCTTTGTTGATCTGACTGGTATTTGTTAGTTGAGATTATCACTCAGGCACTAATAAGGACACAATTTGCAGGACCATTTTCAAGGACTGCTGTAAATTTCAACGCAGGATGTAAAACTGCAGTATCCAATATTGTCATGGCAATGGCTCTGATGATCACTCTGTTGTTTTTGACGCCATTTTTTCATTACACGCCCCTTGTGGTGCTCTCCTCCATAATCATCGCTGCTATGCTTGGTCTAATCAACTATGAAGAATTCATCCACCTTTGGAAAATCGACAAATTTGACTTTGTCGTTTGCCTCGGTGCATATGTCGGTGTCGTCTTTGGCAGTGTTGAAACAGGATTGATTGTTGCGGTGAGCATATCGATAGAATGAAATTATGTTTCACGAAATCAAATCTACCAATACGATTCTCATTTGATTCATTTGTCATTGTTATTCAGGTTTCACTCTCCGTCGTAAGGTTGCTTCTCGTGATTGCGAGGCCAAGAACTTTAGCGTTAGGCAATATTCCCAACTCCACAATTTACAGAAGCATTGATCAATACCCAACAGCTAACCGTGTGCCTGGAATTCTCATCCTTCAATTGGAAGCCCCAATCTATTTTGCCAACTCAAATTACCTGAGAGAAAGGTAATATTCTGCAACCACTAAATGCAAATGGCATTATCAACCTCATTATATGCAGAATGATGAGAGCCAAGTTGCTGATTTTCATTTACATTTCTCTTCTTTTCTCAGGCTTTCAAGGTGGATTACAGATGAAGAAGAGAGGATAAAATCATCAGGAGAAACCAGCTTGCAGTACATTATTTTAGATGTTTCCGGTAAGTACTCGACTCAACCGTATTAGTAAAGTTGAGAACAGAACAAACTACCTCTGTTATCGCATATACTGAATTGAAATATTGAACACAGGTGTAAGTAGCATTGACTCAAGTGGGATCAGCTTGCTTAAAGGGATTAATAAGAGTACTGAAAGAAAGGATCTCAAAGTACGTATTTTCGAGCCATTGTTCGTCTTAAACTCCTCCGAAATTGACTAATACCTACCTATATTCTAACAAACCAATCAAAGCAATGAGTTGAAGTTCATTATAGTAATGTTTTTTGTGTGGTTATGTGATTATAGCTTGTGCTTGCAAATCCAAGAAGTGAAATGATCAAAAAGCTAAACGAGTCGAAATTCATCGAAGAAATCGGGCGCGAATCAATCTATCTTACTGTGGGAGAGGCTGTTACAGCCTGCAACATCAAGCTCCTCACAAGGAAGCCAAATCATGTTGCTGCTGCTGAATTAGATTCATCTTTGAACAAAGTCTAGCCTTCAAAATTACTCCAACCAAAAGAAGATAAATTTGGATGATGGGGTCCTCCCTCTAAGTCCACGTGGCAATATATCCACCAATCAGGGGGCAACATTAGTTATCTTCTTATCTACACCAATGGAAATAACAGTTTCCTATTTTTTTCATATATTTTTTAAAAATTGTATTACTAGAAAATTAAATATTGTGAAAATCATTAATAGAGATCGTTTTCATATTCTCATATCTCTATTTTCATTATAGTCTCCATCAAATTTTCTTCATGACATGATTATTAAGCGAGAGCTTGCTGCTTTTTTCTTTGTTCTTCTCTTGCTTTCTTAAGGGTTAATATAAAAATTACTTAAAAAACTTTCCTTTTTGAAGAAGTTAATAACTCTCTTGTTTATCATCATGATTCTATATTCGAAAACAAAGACTTTTTGAAGAATTCTTTGACACTCAAATATCTTAATATATCTTAAAAAATAACAAATAAAATAATTAGAGTTGCACTATAGTAACTTTTGGGGATTTTGCATGTATATCAAAAAATGGCAAAATATTTCCATCTATAGCACAAAATCCAAAATAATTTCATTTGTAGCAGAAAATTCAAATTGATTTCTATCACTTGTCGAGTTCTATTAGTGATAGAATTCAATCAATGATAGACTTATTCTATCACTGCTTAAGTTTTCTATCAGTGATAGAAATCTAAATTGAGTTCTATCACTAGGTGAGTGATAGACTATCATTAGGTGAGTGATAGAAATAAATATGCTATAGATGAATTATTTTAAAAATTATGTTACAAATATAATACAACAAGTAGAATATGCTGCTGATGGTAAATTTTCTAAACCAAAACCATTATTCATTCATGTTTAAAAATGATTTTGAAATAGTTAAAATCATTGCCATGTTCAAAATGACTAAAAAATGTCTTAAATTTTTGAAAATCAACTTATTGTTTGATTTTTCACTTAAAAATGCCATTTTCATCTAGTTGGTAATTTGCAAGTGATAAATCAGTTTTCTTTTTCGCAAGAAGAATATGAAGATCAAGGGAAGTACATGTAGCTCCAACATCACTTAGACCATATTAATCCATACCTTGTTTAAAATTTGCAAATTGAAGATTGGTATTTTAAAACAACCCAATCTAGAAGTAGAGTCTTGATGATATTTCTCTATGTACTTTCTATTTTGTTGATGTCATTACCAAAGCATAACTTGACTAACATATGTTTAATTAAGTGATTAATATATCCAACAACTATTGACATAAACAAGGCAACTAATAGACCTTTTAGTCTTCCAAAACATGGAAAAATTCAAAGCTTAAAAAGGTCCACAATGCAATTCAAGATAAAGGGTCAAATTCTTTTTGGTAAGGGTCAAGTGTTACCCTTTCCTTCTAGAAATACCCTTGAGGGGTGGGTTAGGCCTTGTGCGATCCAATGAATCGACCAATGAACTTTTAAAGGGCCGGTTAGGTTACTTATCTATTGGATCGACCATCTGGTCTCATAAGGGTCAGTTCTGCCTTATGTTGCTTGCCTTATAGGTTGACATGATCTTCCTTTAGGTTTGGTGTTGGGTTATGGCTAACCAAAACTTGGCCTTTAACTAATCATATCTTGATGTTCCTTGAACTTGTCTATATCAAACTAATTTCTTATCTTAACAGCTCCAATTCAATAAACATTTTGTTTTTGTTTTTTTTTTTATAGTTTTTGAACATTAAACTTACAAATACTACTTTTGCTACCTATTATATGTTATCATAATGTAAGCCAAATTTTGAAAAGTTCTTACATAACCTGATTTCATTTTCGGAATCTGATTAAGAATTTATTTTCTTTTTTGTTGTTTGGAATGTTACTTTCTTCATAAGCATACATAATGTCTGTCTTTTTACTTCTATTAAATCAACTTATGTCAACATGTTTGAGGCTTGCAAGTGGTAAACAAAAATTCCACATCACAAACAAACAGCAACCTCAGACAAAGACCATGCAACTGTGTTCTTCTCTCCTGTCTCTCCTCTTCCATTTTAATTTAATTTGTAAGTTGAACTAACACTTTATTTTACCGAAAAGGTTGGTGACGCGTTATTTTTATTATTTTATAGTAATTCAATTTAACACTACGGTAATACGTTTGTCCTTGAAAATCAATAGTACCTTACATAGAGGTTTGTGATCCCCTGTCCGAATTTGTACTAAAACAAAATTTCATTTTAGCTAACTTTTAATTAAGTGGCATTTTTGTTTGGTGAGACCATTTGGATTGCCCTCTTCAACGCCCTTAAAACTACCTTCATTATTATATCCTAATTTTTTTGTTGTTGGGGAACGTTTAATAATGTGTTTGGATTAATATGTAAGCGTTTTTTGAAGTATTTAAAAAAAAAAGAAAAAAAAAAGAAGAGAAACGATGTTTTTTAAAAAATGGAATGTTTGGCCAAAAAAAAAGAAAAGAAAACTGGCCTAATAGTAACTAAGAGTTATAAATTGGTTCATTCCATTAATGACCGGATTCTAAGAAATGGTTTTCTATATTTACTCGATATCCAAATATTGTAAATTAGAATTTCCAATAGACTTGTCAGTTAGCTCAAACACTCACAAATCTTTTTAAAAAATCACTTTTTATAAGTCGATTAGTCTCTCTTTGTATATATTAAATCGATTGATAAATTGAGAATTATGAAAATCCTATTAGTTTCTCTCAATATTGCAACTAAACAAAATGGAAGAATGAGGTTCATCTCTAAACAATATAAGTAACTAAATATAGTTTAATTAAGAATATTGATGGGATAGAGAGTGAAAAAAAAAGAAATGTTGGAAGAAGAAATGAATATGTTGGATTAGTAGGTTGTCTAAATCATTGGGTTAATGAGTTGTTTTCTTGTTGAGAATTTCAATGGCCCAACAATATTCTACCTTATGCTTCCCATGCAAATTCTTTTAGCCCCCCACACACACTCTAACACTTAAATTATAGCTTTTTTTTCTTTCCTCTTAAGCTAACCTCTTCAATTAAATAATCAATTCCAATCACAACAATATCTATGCACATTATTTTATTAAAAAAACTAAGATAATCGATAATTTTTCTTTAATTACACGAGAGGGTGAAGGATTTAAACATTTGAAGATATATATTTTAACTATACAAACTAACTTAGACTCAAGTTGGTTTAAAAAAAAAACTTAGACTAAGTTAATTTGTGACTTTTTTTTAGTAGAAGAGAACAACAAACCTTACATTAAGGGATACCGTTACTTTCAAATAAATGAAAGCCAAATATTGATTTATAGGATCGAATTCGTGACCGTAATGTTAAAGTGAATTATAATCTAGTAATATAACTAATACATTGCCAAACATGTCAGTAGCTTAAATTAACTTGTGACCCTAGAGATTTAAAAGTATGTAATTTTATATGCAAAGTGCAAAAGATTAACAAATATTTGTAGCATAAATTACGAGGTAATTATAAGGGAATTTGCGCTCTATAGCAACTTTTTTACCACAGTTTACAATTATAGCACATTTTTAAAAATAATTCTTTTATAGCAAATTCTGCCATTTAAAAAAAAAATTATTTACCTTTTTAATAGAAGACTTTGATAGAATCTATCATTCTCTAGTGATGAAAGTCTATCAATTTTATGAGTGATTGATTCTATCGGCTCTTATTGATAGACTCTTGATAGAATCTCATGAAAGTCTATCAATTTACTTTATTTATTAGTAATTGATTCTATCACCCTTTATCGATAGAATCTATCAATATGAAGTCTATCAATTTATAATTTTTGCTATATGTGCAAATATTTTCATTATTGTGTGTAATATTTTATCCATTTTGTAATATACATGCAAAAGCCCCTAATTATAACCACAAATTCATTTGAACTAACTATTCAAAGTAACTCGATTTCCTTTAATTCAACCAGAAGATATCTTGTTTTAGAAAGAAAAAAAAAAGCCCATAACACATCTTAACTAGTTTAGGTAAATGGTAATATTTAAACAACTATCTTTTTTTAATTCTATAACAATTGAAATGAAATAATTTAAATTCATAACTTCTTAATTATTAAATATATACTAATACGGTTAATTTACTATTTTTATCGGTTAAACTCAATCATTTACCAAAGATATACTTTTACATAAACATTTTATTTTCTAAAGACAATGAGTAAATTTCATATAAACTTGAGCGTAATAAATTAGTGCATATCAGATTGATAGTCTTCTCTTTTTTTTTTGTGCTTTCATGAATTTTTTTCCAATAATAATGATATTCAATTGAACCATTATTTTGGTATAAACACCCCAATTAAACATTTAAAAATTTTGGTTTAAAAAAATAATTGAAAATATCAAAGCTTGCCCAATTATTTTTCATTTTTTTATTTCAAAATCTCTCTTCTTCTATTGGTAGGTGAGATTTTTACAACTTACAATTTGTAATTTATTTTTCCTAGTATTTTCTCATAAATAAATTTCAAACCCTTCTTCATTACTGACTAGTTTTTCTAGTTCACATTATTTATTAGTTTGAATGATATAATTTCATAACTCAACCTTATAGTTCTTTGTTAGTACCATGCTTCATTAACCTTCTCCAAAATGAAAGCCTCAAACCCTCTCCTTCTCATCTCCATTCTCATCTTCCTCCCCAAACCTTCCCTTCAAGCATCTCCGCCGCGGTCGCCACCGCCATTCATCCCGAACCCGAGACTCCTCACGGCCTACACCGCTCTCCAAGCTTGGAAACACGCCATCCTCTCCGACCCGACCAACTTCACCGCCAACTGGTACGGCCCCAACGTATGCAACTACTCCGGTATCTTCTGCGCCCCCGCCCCCGACGACCCCGACATCCTCACCGTGGCAGGCATCGACCTCAACCACGCCAACCTCTCGGGCACCCTACCCGACGACCTCGGCCTACTGACCGACCTCGCTCTGTTCCACATTAACTCCAATGGCTTCTGCGGCACCGTCCCCGACTCCTTCCGATACCTGTCTCTCCTCTTCGAGCTCGATCTCAGCAACAACGACTTCTCCGGCGAGTTCCCCTCTGTAATTCTCTCTCTCAATTCCCTCAAATTTCTCGACATTCGATTCAACAAATTCCATGGCGAAATCCCTTCTCCCCTGTTTCACATGAACCTCGATGCTCTGTTCATCAACAACAACAATTTCACATTCTCCCTCTCCGAAAACATCGCCAATTCCCCTGTTTCTGTTCTGGTTTTTGCTAACAACAACATTAATGGCTGCCTTCCCCGGAGTTTGTCGAATATGAACCAAACACTCGATGAAATCATAATCACGAATAGTGGGTTGAATGGGTGTTTGCCGCCGGAAATTGGGTCGTTGACCAATCTCACTGTCTTTGATGTCAGTGAAAACAACCTCGTCGGACCGTTGCCGGGGACCATGGCCGGAATGAAGAAATTGGAGCAGTTGAACGTCGCGCACAACCAATTATCCGGCGAGATTCCGGCGAGTATTTGTACGTTGCCGAAATTGCAGAATTTCACTTACTCGTTTAATTTCTTCTGCAGTGAGCCGTCGTTGTGCCTGAATATTCTGGCCAGTGATGACCAGAAAAACTGTTTGCCGGAAAAGCCACTGCAACGTTCGCCGGAGGAATGTAAGGCTTTCTATTCTTACCCTGTTGATTGTGGTGTTTTTGGCTGCACCCGTCGGACGCCACAGCCGCCGTCACCGCCTTATTGATAAGAATTTGATTGGTTCGTGTTTTTATATTATTGTTCTGTAATTGAAAATTGTTATACGAACGGGTTTATAGAAACAGAGCTTTTTTAAGCGCACAACTTTGGTCAGTGTGGTGTTTTTTTTTTTTTTTGATAGTGTGGGTATCGGTATTACTAATTTTCTTAATTAATGATGTGATATATGTATGTTATTGGATAGTTTCTATCTGCTGGCAAATTTATTTCCAAATTAGAATAATATGTTCTCCCTTTCACAAAAAAAAAGAAAAAAAAGAAAGAATAATATGTTCTCTTATAACTTGTGCATCTTCAGATAATATAGTATAGTCACTATAATCTTGTTTATGTAATTTAGCCAAATTTGATAAATTATCCATGTTTTTTCTTCATCAATTATTGCTCTTATAAAGAATTATTCATGTTTTTTTATGGATGTCGTTGAGCGACTGTTGACCATATTTTATAATCTAAGAAATCATGGGAATTCAAACTCTAATCTCTTAAAGATTATAAGTGTAGATTGATGTTGCTGAGCTTCTTGGCCACAATTATTCATGTAATTAACATACTTACAAGTATTTTCTTGTGCAACAATAATTTCTACATTTGATTCCGGGCTATGTAAAACTAAAAATTTTTAGCAAAAAAACTAAAGCCACCTTTGATAATAATTTTATTTTTTGTTTTTGAAATTTAAGCCCACAACAACCATCTTACTATAGTTTTTTTAAATTATTATTATTTTGGAGATTTACATTTTATCTATATTTTAAGAAACCAAATCAAAATTTGGCAACAAAACAAATAGCTTCCAAAAGCTTCTTTTTATTTTTTAAATTTGGTTAGCATCACATAATTTCCCCAAAAAAAAGAAGAAAGAATACATGGGTAAAAAAAAAGTAGCACATGGTAGGAAACTTTCAATAAAAATAAGTTTAAATTTAAAAACCAAAAAATAAAAAATAAAATAATTATCGAACCTATTTAAAAAATTTCTCTGAGTTTTAAATTGACAAAGTAGAACTTAAGGGATTTAGGAATAGGTAGAATTTGGGGACAAATTGTAAAGTCTAACCAAGTATAGGGAGAATTCTCAAAAAAAAAAAAAAAACCAAGTATAGGGAGAATAAACTTAATAATTTTAAAATAATTGAAATGAATTCCAAGTTAAATCTCAATTAAAAAAAAATTGAAGTAGACTTTTTAAAGTTCAACCAACAATTGGAAAAAAAACCGAATTCTTTATTTATTGATCGAAACATATATTTATACTAAATACATTTACGTGATTGAGATATTACTCATGAAAATTAAATTGAAAACTTATCCAAGACTGAAAACTTATCCAAGACTATCGAGGGTAATAGGTGCAGTTGATTTAATTATCTAATTTGATGTTAATTTATTTTCACTTTATAATCATGAATTTAATCTTTAAAATCCATATTTGTAATTTTCTTCTCCAACTTGTAGTAAAAAAAACGGTTTATAAGTAAAAATATAAAATCCATTTTAAACATTAAAAAAAAAAAAAAAAACCCTAAAACGCGACCTATATAAACACAGATTTTAGGGTTTTGGAAGCTCTCGATTTTTTTCTGCCGTGCAGCATTACATCTGCAGAGTTAGGGCAACTCGCCTTCTCCTACAATGGCCGTCGGGTATGGTTCCTCTTCACTTTCTGATTATCTTCAATTCCATTCTTCATTTTGGCTTTAACTCGCATTTTCATTTTCATTTTCATTTTCATTTTCTGTTCAATTAGTAAGAACAAGCGAATTTCGAAGGGAAAGAAGGGAGGAAAGAAGAAAACGTAAGTATATTCATTTTCTTCTGTAGTTTATCAGGTCTCGGTTTTGGTTTTTGGAGTTCCTTTATGTATATCTTAATTTCACGCCCTTCAGCGTCGATCCATTTGCCAAGAAGGATTGGTATGATATCAAGGCGCCTTCAGTTTTCAATATTAAGAATGTTGGAAAGACTCTTGTTACGCGTACCCAGGGTACCAAGGTAAATCGATCATTGCTTTTTATTTGTCTAATTGTAATTTATAGGAAAATGGGAGTGTAAATTTAGAGAAATTTAACCTTTTTTTTGTGTAATTGATTAGGAAGTAGTGGATTTGATTTAAACTAGACTGATTTTTTTTTTCTCTTTAATCTCTTTGTTGAGAAATTGTCCCCGGGTGGCACGGTTGTGCTCCCTCAAGGTCTCATCCGTGATATTAATTAGTAGGCACCTCTGATGTCTTTATTACTTCTATGTCTCTTGGTGCCAAGCCTAGGAACGGGTGTGGTTACCTGGTTATAGTGGAGCATTTCCTGGTCCACAAAAAAAAAATCTTTTTGTTGAGAAATTGAGGAATGCAATCCCTACTCTTGGAATTGGTGGGATCCTAGTTATAGGGGTGCTACCACTGTTCCAATTTCTGCTGTTTATAATCTTTGGAAATAACATTGGTAAGATGCGGTGCAACGCCATTAGCAACCGTGCTCACTTGTTTTGAGTTTTTGCAAAGCATATTACACAGTAGTTTTTAGACGCCAGTTTTGTTTGTTGAGTATTGTATAACCATCATGGAGTGACCTAGTGATTAATAGGGCATTGAGCCTTGGTCACGTACTTAATTTTCTTTGGATTTTCATGACATCCAGATGTAGTTTAAGCATTCACACAGTCACAAATATTAAAGACAAAAGATATCAAAAGGTTGAATTTTTTCTTTTCTAGATGTTGTGCTACTTTGTTATAAGTTTTCACGAATCATGTCATACAGTAGTTTTCAGACCCCAATTTTGTTTGTTTAGTTTTGTAAATGATGAAGGTTAAATTTCCATTCGTTGCTTTCTATAGATTGCTTCTGAAGGACTCAAACATAGAGTCTTCGAGGTCTCTTTGGCTGATCTTCAGGAGGATGAGGAGCACGCTTACAGGAAGATTCGTTTGAGGGCAGAAGATGTTCAAGGAAGGAATGTGCTGACAAATTTCTGGGTGAGATTGGATGCCCCATTTAATAATGTAGTTGTATTCACATCATATTCATTTTGATAATCTTTTTTCTTTATTTTAAAAATGTTCAGGGAATGAACTTCACTACCGACAAGTTGAGGTCTTTAGTCCGCAAGTGGCATACTTTGATTGAAGCTCATGTAGATGTCAAAACCACAGATAACTACACCCTTAGAATGTTTTGCATTGGGTTCACTAAGAGAAGGCCGAATCAGGTGAAAAGGACCTGTTATGCCCAATCCAGCCAGATCAGGCAGGTTAGTTCATAGGACTGCAGTGTAGTATATTTATTGTAAAACTAAATTGATGTTTTTTAGACCATGTTTTACTAGGTTTACTCCTATTTGTCTGTTGCTTGTGGTATTCATTTGTCTGAAGTAGTTACCATATTCATTGATCCGCATTGTTGTGTGATTTTCACAATTTTTTTTCTTAATTGAAGCTGATATAATTTCTACATCTCAGATCCGTCGCAAGATGAGGGAGATCATGGTAAACCAGGCAACCTCCTGTGATTTGAAGGAATTGGTTCGCAAGTTCATTCCAGAGTCGATTGGCAAGGAGATAGAAAAGGCAACATCCAGCATCTACCCTCTTCAAAATGTGTTTATCCGAAAAGTAAAAATTTTGAAAGCCCCCAAATTCGATCTTGGGAAGTTGATGGAGGTATATATCTGCTTTATCTGTCATTCACTCTTAATAGTTTGAACTGATCCAGAACCTATTGAATTATTTCAGTGTCGTATTTTTCATGCATGATATTTGAATTAGAAGGGAAAGTTCTGCCATCAAATCGTTGATCGCTTGTGTTGATCTGTATACATGCAGGTTCATGGCGACTACTCTGAAGACGTCGGTGTGAAGGTCGAGAGACCTGCAGACGAAGCTGCAGATGAGGGGCCTACTGAAATTGTTGGGGCTTGAGTTCAGATATGTTGAATTTTATTTGAGTTGGATTTAGTTTATCTTTCATTTTGCTCCCCTTGGATTAAGAACTTAATTTTAACCCGGTTCTCGGCTTAGTCAGAGAGTTGGTTTTGAGGTTCACAATTTTGTGCTACTAGTCCTCAGTCAAGAATACTTCTCATTGAATTAATTTAGCAAATTGCACTTCTTTTATTCACATGTTTTAAATGGATCATTGTATGGTGTATGTGGCGTGTAATTTTTTTTTTTGTTATTTGCATTTTTGTCCATTAACCAGTAACGGTCGGTTTGGGCATTCCAAAAATGAAAAATATATACATAAAAAAAAGTTAGTTTGATTTTAATAGATTTGTTGTTATGAATGAGAGAGGTTTTTTCAGTGGTTTTCATTTAGGATTTGGTTCGTTTTACGGAATGATTTGCTATTTCAAAAATTTTGCTATTGAGTTTTATTCTATAGTTATTTATTTATTTGTTTTAAAAAAGAAATTTCATTTTCATCTTTAAAGATTGAGTTTTATTTTAGCTTCGTGAGTTACTTTTAGTTGATGGGTTATTTATGGTGACTACCTATTTATGTATTACTTATGAATTTTCTTGATATTCAAATGTTGTGTTTGACATTTATTGAGGTATGTGCGAATTGGCTCGTATAGTTATATTAAATCGAAACTTAGTTGTGACATTACTCCTATGTCTCCCGGTGCTTGGTCTAAGGACAGGCATTGTTACCTTTGTTTCAAAAAAAAAGTTACATATATTAAAAAAATAGAAAAAAAATCAAACAGTGACGATGCGTGGAAAGAAATAAGGAAAATAAGCAAATGATAGTAACCTAAGAAAATGAATTCGACATTAATGGTACATAGCTTATTCCAGTTGGGATAAATTCTTACAATCAATTTTTAGGTTAGAAGTTTTATTCTTTCATTTATTGGGGGGTTTGAGATTGTCTAGGCTAGGCGAATTAGTTGTAATTGACATGATAAAGAGGGTTATTTTTTTTTTCTTTCTAAAGATGGTATACAGGTTTAACGTTCAAATTTTACTTTTCTTAACTAAATACTTTAAAGTAATTTTAAAGTCAAATTATATAAACTGTTCATGAATTTTAAGGTGATTTTCTATACACTTTTGAACTATTAAAAGTTCTATTTCGGAACACAACTTTTCATATCAACCTTTTATTTTGTTAATTAAAGATAGAAATAATATGGCACACACTTGGATAAGTAATACACAGCATGTTTTAGAATGTTTTATACGTACTTTTATCATTTCAAAATGTTTATTCCTTGTATCAACTTTTGAAATTGTTTCAATAACAAATTCATATACTTGGATGTTAATCACATTAAAATGATGTCGAAAATATGATGCGACAGTAATTTTAAAATTGTGGTTATAAGGTGTAGTTGACAATGAGCTTTAAAACTATACTTAATATGCAAAAGCTATGCTTATTTTAGAATATTTTCTCCATTTCATCATGACTAAAGCCTACCTACAACGTTCATCAAATGGAAAACTCGAAGCTGATTGCAGAAGAAAAGGCTTCCATTGTCGACGTAGAAGATGACGGACGACTTAGAGGAAACTGACAGGCAACTGGAAAATGCAGTGCATTGCAAGATCTTCACATAAAAACCATAATATCTAAGGATTTATGATCATGCAACTTTGCAAGCAATCTGGAGATTTATTTTCTTATGTATGTAGAGTTGTACAGTTAGGATAGTGATACATATATTTCACTAGTTCTTGGAAAATAGATATGAAAATAGAAAAAGATTTTTAAGAAAGAGTTTATAGAATCAGATTTTGCAAATGTATGGTTCTGAACTTCTGAGTGAGATTGCAATTCTCATAAAAGAGCATTCAAAGATGTCAAGCACACCAAAATATCTAAATATTTGAACTTTATCTTCAAACTTAAAGATACAATTGTATAACCTATAGAACAGATCGGGTTCAGATGGCCATCTGAAAATTTGAACATTATCAAGCACAGAAACATGAGAATATCCTCTACTAGTTTCCAAAAAACAAATTTGGAGCTACATGTTCCTATCCAAAGTGCAACTTTTTGCCACTGCTAATTCTGTCTGCCTCTCACAGCAGGATTCTCTTCTGTTAGTTCAAGATAGTACAAGTTTTAGAAAGGAGGTTATTATTAAAAGAATCTGTCTATTATAGTTCATCATTAGATCAAAAGGAAACAGTTCTTTTTCAAAACGATCCAGAGATGATCTATAAACACCAAACTACAACTATTACAACTTACAAAGGGGGCGTCTAGCTGCTGCTTCTACAAGATTATGTTGTTCTTCAGAATTCGAAGACTCAGTCTCCATGAGTAGAAGGTTTTGAACATCCACAAGCACATGCCTTCTTCCGTCTTTCGCTGTGTTTTCCGCTTTTGTGAATGAAGTCTCTCAGAATAACACCGGGTTTACTCTTGGAGAATCTGTTCTTCCCTTTTCTTTTCTTCTCGGATTCGAGTTTCAGCACAACGCGCTGAATGTTCTGTACTTCGAAGTGTAGTTTTCCTATCTTCTCTGATCCTCTTTGTGTATGTTCTGTTAGTTTGCTTAAGGGGATGTTTCCAGTCCCCTCCGTTTCTACTGATGGCCTTCGCTCGAAAGATGAGGTACTGCGTTCCAAATTCTGCTTCAGTTGACCGTTTATATTTACTTGCTGGTAGATGGCTTCCTCTACTTCTTTTAAATGTTTCTCAACCGTGTCATATTCGTTGTTTCTAGCCATTTCACGGGTGTTCACTTCGATTCTCTTTTTCAAATCTTGAACGCTTGTTAGAAGGCCTGTCAACTGAACAACATCTGAATCAAGTCTCTCTAAAATCTTTCCTTTTCGGCCTCGTCGAATTCGTTCTCTAATGCTAGGCGATAACTCCAATCTATCAATGCTCAACTCCTTCTCTACTTGCAATTCTGAAGAAAACTCTGAACTCTTATGTTCTACAACTTCTAACTGCGGGAACTTGATTTGCGGGTCTGATGGGCTTTGTGGCACGCTATCAATCAAACTCCGATCACAATCTTGCTCAGAAGTTTCCCACAACTTGAGCATTTGATCACTGGTCTCACTACTTTCCCTTTTGCTTCTTCTCTGGACATGATCCAGTGGAATATCTTTCATCAATATTCCATTGTCAGGTTTGTTCCTTCTTGCCTTCAGTTCATTGGTAATTCCATCCCTCAAATCTTTCTCTTCGTTAGTTGTTGCTTTTTTATGCAAGGTTCCTTCTGATTTGAAGTCTTTGACATGTTTGTCGCCAGCTTCTTTGTTGAGTTTTTCCTTTTCTTCAATCACGGCCTTCTCAACCGCTTTTATCATGGCCCCAACTTTCTGCAAATCTAATATCTCGTCGTTGTGGACATAACAGCTACTGTGATGAACATGAATTGTGGTGTCCTTGTCCTGGCAACGCATGAAAGTAAATCATTATTAGATTTCGGCAAAGTTATCCTTGACACTATGCTCAATGTACAATACAATCTTAAGATACAAACACACATTAAAAGTGTTTACAATCTGATAGACTCGTATACAAGTTCACTAAAACTATAATGTTTCTGATGAACACCTACAAGTTAAAACCATTCCCCTCAAGTTTTAAGGTAGAGCAGCAAGTTGACGAGTCAATTTAAAGTGAAAGAGGCAGGGGCCTACTTTGCAAGCCTGCATTCATTGTGTATGAGTATTGCTATTCACATTATTACATCCAAACACAAAGTGATAAACTTCAATGATAACGAGCACAAAATTTGGCTGTTTCGAGCTAACTTGTGGTAAATTTGTACACTATGTAGGTTCGACTAAAGTAGGAAATCATTTATCAGAATAATTAATAAGTATTGCTGAAGGTGTTGTTGGATATAATTAATAAGGAAAAACTTTTACCTCTTCTCCTATAAAACCTCTACAGATATCCCTAGGTTGAGGAAGAACAATATGCTTGAGTGATTCTACATCCTTCCTCAGAGAAGCTATGGCAGGCTTATATTCAGACAGCTTTGCCTCCATTTCTCCAATTTCATTTTCTAGGGAACTTACTCTTTCTCTGAGCTGTTCAATCTCCATAGTTTTTGCAGCATTCTCATCTTCTGTATTTTCACAAGCCTGTGCAAGTTCATGAACCTTATGTTCATATAAAGCCTCCCGAATTGATGAGATTTGAAGATCAAAGTAGAATGTTGTGGCTTCAGCTTCCCATAGTTCAAACTCATCTCTTTTGTCCTGTAGTTCTGAATTCAGAGATTCCTCTCTAATTTTGTGTTTCTCGATCTCCTCGTTCAACAAATCCACTTTGGATTTTAAATTTTCGTTCACTTCACAGAGGAATTGAATCTCATTCTCCTGGCTTAAGCACTTTTCAGAAAGTTCAAGATTTTCATTTAGTAGACTGTGTTTGATCATCATTGTTTCTTTACCTTCCATCTTGAGCTTCTCAACAGCATCAGACAATTTCACATTGAGGTTTTTTGAATTTTTAAACTCCTCTTCTGTTTCAGAAAGCTCTTCAGCCTTCAGTCTCAGAAAATCATTTCCAAGTAAAATTTGATGGTTAAGTTGATCGTTCAAGTCATTTACTTCATGTAGCTCCTTAGCCAATTGGTCTACTGATCCATTTAAATGCAAAATTTCAACTTCCTTCGACTGAAATTTATCTGCCAACTTTACAATTTCTTCCCTTGTATCAGAATTAATCATTTGGAGATGACAAATGTCTTGAACAAGCTTTTCTATTTCCAAGAATTTCTCAGTTTTGAAGCTTTCAAAAATCGATGACAGGATATCGAAAGCAATAACTTCCTGTATGAATAAATTGTGCTGCTCTTCTTGAATAGTACTCTTGTCCTCTTCAAGGTGCAAAAGTTTCTTGAGCAAAGATTTTTTTTCTTCAGAAACATTATAATTTTCCTTTTCCAGCATAAGACAGGCTCCTTGAAGATTTATCAGCTTAGCATTTAGAGTTTCAATCTCAGCCTTCAGCAGTAGATCTTGTTGCTCCCGCTGGTTAACTTCCATCATCAACTGGTTTTCTGTCTCCAGAAGCTCGTGCTTGTCGTTTTCATGCATTTCTAATTGGCCCTTCATGATTTTTAACTCCTGCATAATATTCTTTTTCTCTGACAAAAGTTCTTCACTCTCTAAACTCAGTTGCTTGAAAAGAGTTGATAAAACTGAGTTCTGAACGATAAGTTCCTGCTTCTTGTCTTTGTTTTTGTACATGGAAGTTTTCAAATTTTCGATTCTGGACAAAATATCCACTATCAAAATTCTCTCTTCTTTCATATTTCCTTGCTCATAATCTTGGTCAAATTGAAGAGCCATTAATACCTTACGGATTCCTGCTCTTAGCTTATTGATTTCATTGTACATAAATTCTACTTCAACTTGTTGCTCAAGATTCTCACCTTCCAACTCAGCAATAAGTTTGTCTGATAACTTGGATGCCTCGTCATATTGTTCACATTCAATAAGCAAGGAAATATTTTTCCCTTCCAAATCCTCAATAAACCTCTGCAAGATGTAGATTTCAAGCTGTGCATTTACAGTCTTCTCTATTAGTTCTTCAATTTCTTCCTTGCTCACTCTACTTTCTTCTTGTAGGGTACGGACATGGTCCTCCAAACCAGCAAGTCTCACCTCGGTCGACTGCTTGTAACTTGTATGCTCTTGTTCTTCCATGAGAAGGGAAAACCTCAACTCTTCTACTTGATGTAAGGCAGAGTATTTGTCATTTTCCAGATCAGAATACTTTTCTTCTAGATTTGTAAACTTCTTTTCCAGGTTTCCTAGTCTTAGTTCAATGTTTTCAAGCTGAGCCACCAACACGCCTCTTTCGTTCAGAAGATTAATCCTTTCATCCTTCAGCAACTGGCAAAATTCTTCTAACCCCTTTGATTTTGCCCTTAAACCTTCAAGCTCTTTATTTGCACCAGATATGGAGTCTTCCAGCAATGTGTTCTTCTCTAAAAGTTTCAACATATTCTCAGTCACACTTTGCAATTGTGAAAGCAGGGAAGATTTCTCAGCAACAAGAGCAGTTATTTCTTCCAGGGTAAATTGGGAAAGCTCCTGGGATTCTTTGACTTTCTCCCTTAGCCTCTCCAATTCAGTATTCAATTCAGCTAAAGATGCCTTGAGAGTGGAATTTTCCTTCGAAAGTTCATCCATATAACCGAGTTTCTCATAAAGTGCTTTGATCTTGTTCCTGTCCTTTTCACAAGCCTCCCTCAGTTTGGCATTCTCCTCCTGAAATTCCTTCAAAGAGGATCCAAGGGAATCAGGATCTAAACCTACTGCCTCCAATTGTCTCATTATGCCAAGGCATCTTTCAGTTAAGCCCTTGATTTCGTCTCTCAAATGATGAATTTCATTCTCAAGCAAGTTGCTCTGCCCTTCTTTTTTGGCAACAACCTCTTCAAGCTTCTCTTTCATCTCCGTCAAGCCAGATAATTGATCCTCTAGGCTCTTCATTGAAGTATTGGAAGAAAAATGCATTTCATTCAGTATTTTGTTTTCATCCTTAACTCGTTGAAGCTCTTCGTCCATACCATGTTTGCATACATCCAAATCCTTCAACATCATGAGACCATTTTTAAGCTCCAAGGTAAGAGCTCTCTGCTCCTCCTGAGATTGACAATGCAACTTCTGAAGAGTGTGAAGAGTGTTTTCAACTTGTACAAATCGTGACTGCTCTTCGTTCATTAAACTCTGAAGTTTCTTCAACTCATCTTGTTTTTCTGCAAGCTCTTGATCCTTAATACCAATCTTCTGCACAAGTTTGTCTGCCTCGAACTGCAGTGAATGATTTGACTGCTCTAAACAAGCACATCTTTCTTCTGTTGTCTCCAGTTTTGCATTAGTCATCATAAGCTCACCTTTCAGACGTTTTGCGTCATCCTGAGCGCGAGATATTTCAGTGTCCATCTTGGCAATTTTCTCTAAGCACTGCTCATACTGGCAAGAAGCCACTTCCTTCTCTTCATTCAGTTCATCAAGAGCTCTCTTCAGTTCTTTGACTTCTGTTTCTGAACTATTCATTAGTTCATCAAGGATTCTTGCAGAATGTTCAGAAAGGGAGATTTTAGTCTCTAAAGCAGATACCTTCTTTAGGCATTGCTCATACTGAAGAAGACTGGCCTCCTTTTCGGCTGCTAATCTCAAAAGTTGTTGCTCAAGGTTCTGAGCTTCAATTTCTGCCTTAGCAGCTCTATCATTGTGGCCTTCAGCATCTTTTTGGGCTACAGATAATAGCTTTTCTAGGCTAGATATCTTGTGCAAACATTGATTATATTGTAGAAGGCCAGCATTCTTCTCTTCTTTAAGATCTACAAGGGCCTCCTTCAATATTTTTATTTCGATTTCAGCTTTACTCGCTCGTTCGTCAAGTCCACCGGCATCTTTCTGAGCAGAACTAAGTTCTTTCTCTAAGCTGGATAACTTTTCTAAAGAACTTTGGTATTTAAGAAATAAACCTTCCTTTTCAGCTTCCATCTGATTCAGTCTTCTTCTTAAATTTTGAAGTTCAGCATCCAAATTTTCATCATTTCCTGAATCACACAGGACCTGAGATTTGACATCATAAATTTTACTTGATAACTGAGGGGATACATTTTGCAAGTTATGGTCATCGAATTCACCTTCACGAAAATCTGATTGTGGTTCGATACTTCCCTCACTCACCTCTAAACTTTGTAGCACATTTTTTCTTGATGCAAACATTTCATTGAGCTGTTTCAAACCCCCTTTACTAACACGGGAATTAGGTTCCCCAGCATTATCACATTTCATTCTTAATAGATGTTGGTTTGTAGATGACAAACATCCCAACTCCTTGTGCTGATCATGCAGTGCATGGTTTTGGAGGTTCATTTCTGGTGTGTGGGATTCAGCTTCAGAAATACAAGACCCTGAAACTGACTCATCAGAAAACATAAAAGGAGGCATTTGGTTGTCAAATGCTTGAGCTATGGTTTTATGTGCATGACGAAGCTCCACAGTTGCATGGTCGTATCTTTCAGCTAAAGCACGGTAAGCTCGGTAGAATTCCTCGACTAATTTCATAAGCTCTGGACGTTTCTTGTAGTACATTTCTGCTCTTCTTGCAAAAGAGTCTGCATCTTCTTCAATGAGTTTGATCATTGCTTTAACTTTAGCATCCATGTCTGCAAAAAAGTGAACAGGTCTCCGTCAGCATTTAGTTATCGGTTTGTTTCAAGATGCTCTATGCTCAATAATGCTCATGAAGATTACAAAATTTGCAAGAGGAAGCAATAATGTTACAGTTTCAAAAGCTGATGAACTCACACTTCCGATCATCCGAAGTGTACAAATAATTTTGATGTTATTGAATCATTCAAATTTAAGCTAGTATCCCTATATTTACCCATGAGGGCATCCCAGAGAACAAAGAATTCTGAGAATGAAAGTGTCAATTGAAACATGTTTACACTACACAACATTAACCTTCATAAATGGTGATGACAGTCGGAACCAACTTATGGGTATCTCGACTATTTTCACAGAACTTTATCAAAATTAATTTTTAGGTAGGTGTCCCCGTAAATCGAACGTATAACTCTAGGATCTTCAAGACCCTCTTTGACCATTAGGTCAATCCGTGATGGTTTTGCAGAAAATATTCAAAATTATCTTTCCCCTCTAATCAGGGTGTGTTGAGGACCATCTCCTTGCTCATAGCTCACCCCCATCCAGAGAGATTGTGCCCACCCCAAAAGCCAGCTCCAAGTGGGACCAACTGATCCAAAACTCAGATTTTTAAAAATGTCAGCAAGAGTCTCCAAGGAACAATCTCGTTGATTGAGCCTTGGGGCTTCCTAGACACGTTTTCTTGGTCTCACGGGTGAGCTAAATTGCAAAATCTCTTGTTGTCTCCTGGGTCCGAATCTTGGAATGGGCGTGGGTGCCCCCACTATAGTGGAGCAAAGCTCTAGTTTCCCAGTTTCAGAAAGAAAAAACAAGAGAAAAGGTTATGATAATGTGAATGTGAAGCTAAACAAATGCAACAACAAAGCAGCTCCTAAACTTCCATTGAAGAAGAATATACACCATAAAAGCAAAAGCCCCCACGAAGAATATAAGCGCAATCTAAACATGTAGAACCGAAATGTCTAAAGAGAGATTAGTCATAATGAGAAGATGCATAACCGGTAAGATTCTCCTGTAGCCATTTTGAATTTTTGGGGCTGATATGGCTATCCCACCACCAAGAATATAAGCGCCGAGATTCAGAATGCAACAAGGTTGCCATAACTCCAGCAAACAACAACCAAACAAAGCGTTTCGACCTCGGAAAAGCCCGGTCCTTGTAACAGTAATAATCAAGGTAATGGATCCAGGCCAGACTAGCAGAATTAGAATTCCAAGACTTGATCAATCCTCCATGAGCCTTTCAAGCTCCTTGTCACTGAGTTCACCTACATACAAACAAATGAGATTTTGTTTACATTAGCCCTTTAGACTTCAATAGAAAGCTTCAAAGAAAAGGCATGCCATCAAAATGCTCAAACAAAAACAGCTATAGAATTGAGCAATTTCTTTGGTTAATAACTCTTGATTCACAGCATCAGAAGCCACCCGACTCAAGGGATGAGAAAAACAGATGAAATCCAAATCTCCAACCGCATAGAACTTAATCAAATTTGTTCATAAGCTCTACAAGAAGTTGATTGTTTCAAAGAAATCCAACTCTATACAGGTTTGTATAAGTAGATTCTGGAAGCAGTATTAAAACTCTTAGTGAAAAAGGAACAGATCATTAGTTCAAAAGCCTACCTCAGCTAAGCTCGGATCAACAACAAAGTCGCCAAAGTACTAATAACCAAAGGCAAAAACATCATCTCATTCTTCAAAGACACCGCAGAAACCAACCCTTTGAGACAAGGGACCAAAAACCTCAAGAACGGCTAAAAAAGCAGCTTGTTCCCAATCATACAAGAAACTCTACAGCAAAGAAAGAACACAAAAATCAAATTTCAAGCAAATGGGTCTCCCCAAAAAGAAACGAAGCAGCATATTTCTCACATAAAACACTTCAATCAAATGAAAAATGATAAGAAATAATGCTACAAAATGGGACATTAGAGAAACCCCACTAACCAATCAGCTTCTTCAACCCCATTTCTCCATTTCTGAAGATCAGATTCACATTATATTTTTTGGGGTTTTATACAGTAACCCTCCAATGGTGGCTCGGCCGTTCGAGCAGAGTAAATGACAGCACTGAGATTATGCAAAAGGAGTAAATGGTATTAAGGGCTAATCAAGCCAATTAAGGAATTAACACAAAAAGTTAAACTTTAGGTTGTAATTAGTGTAAATCTATAAATTAGGACCCAAAATTACCCCAAAAACAAATCTTGAAAATGAGTAAATTAGCGTTGGGTTGATTGTCGACAAGGGAAAGTGTCATATTCTATTGATTTTGCTGTCTTTTGTCGTCACTAACTTTTGGAAGATTAGTGGGTTGAGAGTGATTAAGGAGCTTGAATCACCAAAAGCTACCTTCTACTTTATTTTTATCTTTATTTATATGGGTGTTAGTGATGATTATTAAAATTTTAAAAAAAATTAATTCTTTTTTTAAATCTTCTGCACGGTTGCTTGTGGTAATGATGTTCAAGCTGTTCTTTATTGGGTTTCTAAACAGTAATTGGTGCTTTGCATTATCGTTAACCCAGATTTTAAAGTTAAGAAATTTTATTTTCTGACTGAAGATAAGAAATTAAATATATCAAAGTTGATTTTTTTTTTTTTATTTTTCTGATCAAGTTTGTGTAAATAATTATAGAAGATATGAAAAAAAAAAAAAATCAAACTTGTAAAATTTTTAGATGGGATTTTTCCCATTTAAAAATTTTCTTGATCAATTTTGTTCCAAAAAATTTACCTTGATCGGTTCAGAGGGCATTTCATTTTAAATTATTTTTTTAATACAATAATTGAAAGAATTCAAATCTACTTCTCAAAAAAAAAAAAAAAAAAAAAAAAATTCAAATCTGTCACCACCCAAAATCTTTGAGGGTTAAGCTTAATAAAAAATCAAAATAATAAAGTTTTAGTTTATATAATTAAAGTCAATCAATGAAATTAAAGAAATTTTGAATTTCAAAATTCTATTAATAAATCAGTCATTTAATGGGTTAATCTCTAATATTTTGTGCATTTACTTCTCATTAAATTATAAATTTGATTAAAATTTTAAATTCTGTAAAAATAAATGAGTTGATTTATGGGAATTTGCGCTGTATAACAACTTTTTTACCACAATTTACAATTATAACACATTTTTAAAAATAATTCTTTTATAGCAAATTCTGTCATTTTTTAAAAAAAATTATTTACCTTTTTTATAGAAGACTTTGATAGAATCTATCATTCTCTAGTAATGAAAATCTATCAATTTTATCAGTGATTGATTCTATCGGCTCTTATTGATAGACTCTTGATAGAATCTGATGGAAGTCTATCAATTTACTTTATTTATTAAATAGTAATTGATTCTATCACCCTTTATCATAGAATCTATCAATATGAAGTCTATCGATTTACAATTTTTACTATATGTGCAAATATTTTCATTATTGTGCTATTCATGTAATATTTTATCTATTTTGTAATATACATGCAAAAGCCCCTTGATTTATTATCACATATTTTAAATCTTTAACTATTATTTTCCTCTTTTTGTTTACCACATTTTCAAACCAAAATTTCATAGTTTACCTAACTTGTATTTCCTGTAAAAGAAATTAATAGGACCAACAAAACCCAACTGTATCTCCCAATTTTTGCACAAAGTCCTCAATTATAAAAATTTATTCAATTCCCAAATATTCCTCAAATAATCTTCTATATTTTAACTTGCCCTATACTCAAAATCATGAATTCTCTAGTTTCTTTCATTTTACTTTGCAATAATCAACCTCTTTTATTTCCTTGGGTAGGGGGTTGAATCAAAATTTGAGGACAAGTTCATAACTTAAGAAAATAATAATAGCAATAACCAATTGAAGTATTTTGATGTTATAAGGTAGGCTGTCCATATTATTATACCATATTATACAAACAAATTGAATTAAATTGTGAATTATTAAATGATAATATAATCCATAATACAAAAGTCAACAAAGTTGTTCCTTCATCGAAATATGTGGAGACCCTCACCTCTATATATGTGGAGAATCCTTTCTTTTATAATGCAGCTAAGATTTGAACAAAATATTTGCTTTCAATTTTTTTTTTAATATATTGAGAATAAAGGTGAGAATGTACCTAATTCATAAATATTTTTCACTACTATTATTTTTCAGATATTATTATAGATGTGGAAATAAAGATTCAAAATTTAGCGGTTGAAGATATTAATATTGATATATAACTCTTTGTGTTTAAAAAAAAAAAGATATATAACTATTTGATAGCTATCTTGTTAATCTTCTTAGATAAATATCTTTTGATTAATAAATCAAAATTTCAAATCTTTCTTATATTTTATTTAGTTCACCCGTATATTGTATTGAATTCAAAAGATTGAAAAATATTTATAGATGATTAAGTTGAATTGAAAAAAATAATTATCCAAATCATACATTTATGCTGACATTCCATGACATGTTTCAATATTTTATTATTTAATTCTAACAATATTAAAGATTTAAGATATTCAAACTTGTATATTTTTTATTACTAAATTGTTTAATTCTACGTGGATATGTATAAAAACATGCTTCTTGTTGACCCTAATATCATCCTAACTTTTAAGTCGGCCGGCCACCTTCCTTCATAAATAACTTTAATTATCCACATGTTATTACGCAATAAATTAATTATAATAAACTTTACAACCAACATATATCGTCACCACGTGAGAAAATAAAACACTATAGTCTTACCCACAAATTAAAAGCCACTTTTTTCTTTTTTTGAGACAAATTAAATTAAAAGCCACTTTTCTTGTTATAGTTTCTTCCATTATTTATCATAAATCTTTTGAATTATCAAATAGCTAAAAACAATAATAATTTTTAGCTTTGACCCCCTTGCCCAACTTCCCCATTTACCAACCACCAGCAATTCATTCACAGAGATATTGAGATGGAAAGATTTCAACATAATTTAACGAAACATTTTAGACGCTGAGTAGTTCGTTGGTTATTTTGATTAGTAATAATCTATTTCAATTTTCATAGATTCGATTTTGAAAATTGATATTTGACTCTTATATTGTTTAAGAATAGTAATATCATCTAGATAGAGTTTTAAAGTCCTCTTCTTTCAATTTCAAAAAACAAACAAACAAACATTTTTAAACCATGGGAATTTAGACAATCAAATTATCTCACTATTATACAAAATATTGATATCTCTAAAATTCAATCCTTTTAATTTCATTTCATCTTCAAGTTAGATTAACATTCTTGTTTTTTATTTTATATTTATAGTACATCAATAATGTGGATGAAATTATTTAATATTGGGATTGCAATTGATACATTCTTACTTTGATAGTATCAACTTCACTCAAAAAGCAATTCTTAATGATAGGATCAATCATAGGGGATGTAGAAGGAGGCTTTGAGAGAGGGTCATAACCCTTCAAAATTTTGGAATTTATTATTATTTAGAGAGACAAAGAAATGTATTGCATAATTGCATATAAGATGATGTCCTTCTATTTTTGGAATATGCTTTTATTTTATATATAGGCACATCTCATTTATATTTTAATATTATTTATGATGTGCAAAGATTGTGATTTCTTAAATCTTAAATTATTATTTTTTGTAAATATAAGTAGACAATATTTTTCTTTTAATACTATTTATATTATGTATAAAAGTGGCTCGTTCAAAATCTAAATTCTTTTATATACAAAAATTACCTCTCAAAATAATTTAAATCTAGACTCAAAAATAATTTTTTTGGATTCGCTCATGAATCAATATTTTTCTAAATTTAATTCTACTAGTCTACATTTCAAATAATGAAACTAATCCTATTGATCAATTATAACATTGGTATATGATCTCTATAATATGATAATAAAATTTAATGTATGCAATGTGGGGTTGTTGTTAAGGAAAACACCAAAAATAGCAAAGGGAATCTGTCGGTGCTTTATAAGCTTATATTAAATAAACATTTAAGCAATTACAAGAAGAAGAAGAAAAAAAAAAGGGAAGAATTAAAAAATAAAAAAAAATAAATAACAAAAATGTTAAGTCTACGATTGCCAACACATTGTGTTGAATATTTTGTGCTTGTGTTGTTTTATCATATGGCCTACCCTTCCATTATTGGTGTCGCAAATTATGGGTGAATTTTGTCTGCCTTACAAAGGGGTCCGCCACTACTTGTTATCAATGGGTCCCTTTGAACTTTGAATCGTGCTCTACATATTACTACTATGCCCCGTTTGTTCGAATGTACGTCTTTTCTCAATCTCGTCTTTAACTGTTTAAATCTCTATTTTCGATATTGATTTAATGTGATGTTGACATGACATTTGAAATGTTAAGTGATAATATCTTATCAAATATGATTAGTTGTTTTGATGAGAAGTATGAGAAAATGTGAGATAGATATTAGATATTCTAAAATGTTATAAATTTGTATAAGATAATATTGGTTCAATTAAAATTTATTAATCTAGTTTATAAAAAAAAAATTGAGAATAATTTATAAACCTTCAAGTTTGTATTTATTCGGTCACAAAAATATTTAATAGATCTATTAATCTTTAAAATGTGTTTAATAGCTTTTGAACCATAAAAAAAATATCTGATAAATTTTTAATTTTATGTCAAATAGTAATTTATGAATCTACAATCGAGAATAGAAAGTTCAAAGTGTCATTAGAAATAAAGTTTAATTTATATATAATGAATTAGTTAATTTAAAATTTTGAACACTTCAATGGTCTATTTGAACAAAATTGAAGATTAATAACTTATTAGAATTTATAAATTTTAAAAATTCATTTGATACAAAATTGAAAGTTGAGAAATCAATTATACCCTCTTTAAAATTTATGCATAGATTTAGACTCAAATATGAAAGTTTCAATAATTTATAAATTATATCCAGTAATTGAGAGGTTACAAGTTCGAATTCATTCCTCTAATTATTACTGGATAAAAACAAACTATGTAGATGTTGTTACGTAATCATCTTTTTTCTTTTTTTGTAACCATCTAACTCTAATGATATTATTAAGTAGGGTTTGAGTGATGTTTCAAAGTAACGTGACGCAAAATTAAAGCTTTTAAAATATTAGAGAATTGAAAGGTAGGCTCCAAAAAAACTATTTTCTTATATATATATATAAATAAAATAGGGTACATTTCAAAATTTTCAAATGAGATTTAAAAAAAAGAGGGTCATGTGAATCTGTCTATTTCATTTTTTTAATCTCTCTACAAATTCAGATTTTGTTTGCACCTATTTTTCTTTCCAAAAAGTTTTAAACTTTATACTTTTTCCTCCGCATAAAGTTTCAAATCAAGAGAAATGAAAAGAAATATATACATAAAATAATAATAATAATAATTTTCTAAATTTTGGATATACTCGATTTGATTGGGTCCAAGTCCAATATGAAAATGTTGAGTCATTGGACAACTGGTCAAATTGATCAGAACCATCCAATTAGAGATGTCCACATGGGTGCTGACGTAGGATTTTCTACTTATTGGATTCATGGGTCCACTTGTCTTATGGGCAATGGGATTCATATTTTTTTTTTTTTTTTTGAGAAGCAATGGGATTCATATTTCTTCCCATTGTTATTCATAATTAAATAGTTGGGTCCCTCCAATTATAATTTTTACTTCAATTATCGTTTAATACTTGAGCAATATTGTCCTCTTTTTTTTTTAGTTCACCAAAATTTAGGAGGATTTCAAATGGATCACAACATTATAGTCATGAACATTAAGTAATATTGACCTCTTAACAATACAATAAGAGTGACTAAGACTCTCATTCATAATAAGTTTTAATATCTCAATTTCTAATTTAAAAAATGATTAAATTATTGAGTTTAATGCGGTTCATTAGTTTAACAAAAAAAAAGCACTCAAATTTTGCTAATAAAAGGATAGTTCAATTGGGACAAAATATGAACTACGATATAATTGTTGTAAAAAAAATGATATATATTTTTTATTAGAATGAACAAAAAAATCTAAATGGTTCAACTCAATGTTGATATATGACTTTCGAAATTATTTCGACAACCATGGTAATTTTATATCGCGTGCACAATAAAAATAGTCACAATAACCTTTCGTTCAAGGAATTCATTTGTTTGGCATTATTGTTCCGACATAAACTTCATCGAACCCATTTCTCACTCGTATTCTCCTTCCCAAATTAAAATTTTGTTCATTAGTCATTAATTTGGTTAAAGTAATTTTGAAAGTCAATGTATACCGACATGGAATTAAACCATTTATGTTTTTTCGTTCATTCCAAGCAAAAATAATTTGACTGTAATAGTCCAACCATCACAAAACTGTCATTGAGGAACCAATTTATTCTTATTCTTGAAATTCTAGTTCCAAAAACGGAAATGACTCATTCATTTGAAAAATGAAGGCTTCTAATAACATCGAAAGGATCTCTTCTACATAAAAGCACTCAAAATTTGCTACAAAAAGGATAGTTCAACCCGCATAAGGTATGAACTATTGACCAAGAGGTCATATATTCAAATCCTCTCCCATCTCAAATTATTGTTGAACTAAAAATGAGTCCTCCAATTCTAGAAACTAATTCTCATTGCTCATTAGAGTAAAGAAAAATATAAAGGTAAATAAAATTAGAGCTTGAATTAGAACTACACAACCTTTAATGAAGAAGTTGGTGCACAGGAACTGGAAGATAAATCTGCAGAAAATGCTGTAAAGCTTCCAAAATTGGAGATTTGTAGCACATTCTGCATGAATCAAAATTCAAACACCATCAATGGAGATTGTCAAGTATTGTTGAACAAAGACAATGACTTTTAACCCAAAAATCTGAAATGCAATCTCCCAAAAAAAGTGTGCAATTTTCTTGTGGGCACCCACCAATGCAAAGGCAGAGTCCTTTCTCATTGGCTTTCCTCTTTCATTTTCAGCTACTGTTTTATTTTTCTCCTCACCAAAAACTACATTCAGCTTTTAGAAACAGTACAACAGCCAAAACAAACCCCCCATCCTTTGATGTGATTTCCCTCTCAAAACTCATCAAACTATTTGGTGAGAGAGAGAATAGGGATTTGGATGTCTCCAAGCTTAATCTAATGTTACATATATCAAACTCTTCTCTATGGAATTTATATGGCTACCACAATCTAATATCGCATTAGAGTCGAACAATTAGCCCGTAAGAATAATCAGGTATATGCACATTGACATAAACACTCACAAATTATAAATGAATGAAATAAAGGAGAAGAAAGAAAGAAGATAAAATTTGGTAATTGTATTTCTACATGTTAGGTTTGATTCCAAACATTTGGTAAACTTATGGATGATCCATAAGTTTCTGCTAGCAGGGTTGATGGGTTAATAAGAATGGAGATATAATTGTGAAACTAACCACTTTTTTGAAGCTTACTGACCACCCATTTGATTTAGCTTTTTTTTTTAAACCGGAAATCAAAGCTCCACTACTCAGAGTTACCACAACCGTTCCTAAGCTATTAAAAGCATATATGCATCCATAGAATCTGTCTTCAAACAATTAACAAGTTCAGTCATCGGTGTCTTCAACAGCCCAAACCAAGAAAGAACAAAAAAAAAGAAAATAATGTATTCTGAAGGTTCACTGTTCTTAATCCCGATAGCATAAAAAGAAAAACAGACACCATGATGAACTTTAAGAACAACGAGATTGTCTTTGTGTGGCCAATGGTTTGAACATTTGCTCAAGTTTTGTAGAGTGCCAGCATGATTGTGATATGATCCAAGATCTAAATTATATCAAAAGATAACAAATTACAAGATAAGCCAAGTTTTGATAGGACTTGGAACCTCCCCTCTCAAACGAGTAAGTTGCTAACATACCCTTATATTATTCCTATTTCTACTAAGACCCAACCCTATCAGATTGTCCTTATAAACTTCTACAGAACTCCATGATTAAGATGCCTTCAGGTATCTAAAAAGAAAAGTTGAAAATAAGAGGGGCATGTGAATCTTTTGGACCCCAACCTAGAGATAAACTTTCAGATTATGTTTTTTATTTCTAGTGGAATAGCCAGCTCTATAGCTATACTAGTGGAATTCTGAAAAAGAAGGTACTTAAAAAAGTTGAAACTGGTGCTGTAAATTTGTTGGGTTTCCTCAAATAAGTAAAAATCATAGACATGCTTGTTCCTTTACAGTATTTGCTGCATATAAAAGGACAAAGGCCTATCTCTCACCCATGTGCCTGCTTCATCTTTTTCTCTTTCTCTTTCTCTCTCTCTCTCTCTCTCTCTAGATTCAAATCCATGCCAAAGAAATTTATTTAATGTGGCTTCAATGCTTCAATGGGGCTTAGAAGATGGGCTGGGCCTAGCCACCTAGGATAGGCCTTTGGTCCAACTCAAGCTCACTTGGTCATCACTTTGGCTGAAATTGGAATCTAAATCTAGTAGTCTAATGGGCAAGATGTTGACCGGTGGGATTGTTCCTTGATTAGACCTACCAGCAAGGATCTATAAAACATATGGCTGTTATCTGAACAAGATAAAGAATAAGCAAATTAATCACAGATCTATATAAATCAGCCGTCCAACGACCATTTCTACAAGTACAAGCTCGGGAAAACTAATATTTTACAAGATACGTTGGAGGTATTGGGCGTAGGGACACTAGTTTTTATTATACAAAGCTCAAACAGAGTACCACTGAGCAACATATTTTTCAACTAATTGGAAGATTGAAGCAGACTTAGCTCGAAAGACTCACAATTTTCAGTGTTGAGGGGTGAGAGAAGGGAAAGAAGGAATTGACTGCAATATCAATTTCCGGCCCGTTCGTGGCAGTGGCGATAAGCCGAAGTCACTCTGGGGCGGAGATATCCTTTTACTGTTGGGGGAACCAGTCTTCACGCCTGCACCAGAAGAGCAATCGCCGCGAAGAATATCTGGCATTTCATCTTCCAAAACAGGATTAATATTTTTCCCAAGATCCGATTGAGATCGAAGGATGTTCGGCTTTTCAAGTTTGTGGCCAGTATAAAATCCAGATGATGATCCAACATTGAGAAAAGAAGAACGCAGCGGCTTGCTCCTTGAAGAGAAAGGCAGGGGGCCCAATTGCCTGCAGATCTAGATTGTCAACATCCCAACAACAATAGAAATTAACATTATTATTTAGCTGAAAGTTTTCAAGATATCTACCTGCAGTGCTGTAATGGTGTTGCAGGAATAGAAGAACCTGGGTTCTGGTCTTCATTATTTGGGATTTCAGGGCCTTGCAAAGCTCTGCCCATCACAGTCTTTTGGTTTGTTTCAGGTTCTTCTTCTTGTTCAGTTTCTAATCCTAATAAAGAAGGCCCTGAAATAAAAACAATATATACTCAATTTTGAAAAGAAAGTGAACTCTATATAATCCCAGATGCACAATCAAGAAACTAGAGAATCAGTGTGCATTCAACATAATCAAGTGGAATCGCTCGTAAAACTCACCGTCCTTTCTTCCAAATGCATTTTTACAGCCCTCGCATCGGCAATTGATGGAGCATCCGACACCACCCTTTGAGAAAGACAAATGGTTTAAATAAGATCCCGCAAGACAAGAGGAAAAAATAAATTATAAACACATGATTTTCCAAGGGGGAAAACCTGATAGCATTCACAGTATTTCTTGAGGCAACTTGATTTCTTGCAATTGCATCCTCTTTTATGCCGTGCAGACGCTGGGGTTTTGTTAGCATCATCCTGACAGAAACAAATATCTCACAAGTTATCATCTCGCAGTTCCACATTCAAAGAGAAAAACCTAGACAGAGATTTTCATACCCCAGGTTCTGAAAGAGAATCCGAGTTCCGAATCACTTTAGGAGCAAATGCAAGCGGATTGCGAGATTCAATCTGCTTACGAGTTGCAAGGACAGTATCTTCATGAATGGGTTTGTTAAAGCAATCTTGACATGAACAAGGCTCGATACAGTAGACACCGGCTGCAAAGCATTCACAGTAACTGCACAGAGAATACAAAAGGTCAGATCAGATACAATAACCATGAAGGCAATTTGGAAGAAAAGAAACAGTTGAAATTTAAAGTGGGGAAAAGAGGAGTTATTAGAGGAAGTATAAATTTATTTTTACAAACCAAGTGCTGCTATGCAAGTATATCAAAAAATGATTCACTGTTGGAGTTAGAACTCACAGTTTTAAACACTTGGACATTTTGCAGTTACAGCGTTTACATGATGACTCAGTTTCTCCAGAAAGCTCCAACCTACGCCTGCAAAACCATTTGGCTTTTATTAGATAACAAGAAGATGCAGCTAAATATATATATATATATAAGTCAAATACAGTGATGAAATAGCCATTTCATAGAAAGAATTTGACTTGCCTCTTCTTCTTGGGACTATTTTGATTCAAATCCTCCGCAAGGACATATGCAGATGCCATATCCTCATCTTCTTCATTTTGAACTTCATTCTCTAAAGGATCCAAATCTCTTTCAGTAATGACTGAAGTCAAGAGAGGATCCAGACCAGTTGAAGGTGGATGACATAAAGCACTAGAATTGGGCAAATTCAGTTGCCTCTCAGATGAAAACTTTTCATGATTGAGATTTTTCACATCCTTTGATGTTGTTGCCAAAGCATTTAAGTGCAAGCCTATTCCAGTTAAAATGCATCTAGTTGAACCACCACCAGATTTAAAAGGGACCAGCTGTTTATCCATGGACGCCACCTTCTCTTCTGGTTGTGTCAACACAGAACCACTATTTGAACCATCTTCTAAGTTTTTTCTTCGACTGACTGCTGCCTCGAAGTCTAGACAGCGCCTCCGCATACCCCGATACAAATTAGATACTGGCTGTAGGCAAACAAAAGAGCCCCAACTAGTATAATTAGATCATCAAAACATACTAAATAATTCATAACTGAAACAAATTTCTAAGCAAAACTAACCTAACATGATACTCACAACAAAAAGGACACAGAATCTATATATATGGCAGTACAGCAAACAAAATATAACCAGATAAATTTAAATCTGTGCTAACCTAAAAATTAGTGTAATAAAAACAATGATAGGTTAAAACTTCATAGAAATGTTTGAGATGTTATACATCATAAGCGGCATGAACTCCAGCTCTCTTTTTCTTATCTCAATCTTATTGCCCATTATTTCCTTGTATTGTAGTTCTGACATGACATGCATGACGCAAAAAGTTGAATGGCAGCATTTGCATAAAAGGTTTCAAGGAAGATAATTAAACATTAATACCTTACAATCACCTGCAATATACCTAGCCACCTCATCATCTGTTATTTCCCTACTCATAGAGTTACTTGAACTTGGAAAGGAAAGGCTATCTATTGCCTGGTTCATATCTTTTAGCTTACAAGCCTCTCCAGCTTGAGATGACAAAAACTCTATTTCCTGCTTTCCACCACTAGATTCTATTGGATCAGCAATTCTCATTTTTGACAGATTGGCATTGTCACTTTCCATGATTTGAGCCAAGGTACTTGATGTAAACCCTGTCACAAGGTCTAATGGTTTCTGTACTAGTCTGATAGCCTCTGAGCCATTCGGCGAGCTGAATATCAAAAGATCAGAACCTTCAGTAATTAAACTTTCCCAGTCATAACCCGCCCCCTCTCTTTCTTCAGTGTGGCTTACAACCTGCTTATTCCCTTCAGATTCAGATGATCCATTCCCAGATTTATTTTCAACACGAGATTTGCTTAAAGGTGGATCATCGCCTGATTTTGAAACACTATCTGGTTGCTTTTGGTCACAATCTGGACGAGAAGAATCACTCTTCATTGCTTGTGGCTCCTCCTCAGTAGACGCTGGATGCTCAGTAGGTGGATTAGATAACAAATCGGACTTGTCATCCGATGCTGTAGAGTTATCTTGTGATTGAACCACACTCCCTGTAACACCTCCTTCGGTGTCAACTTTATTCCCGTTTTCAGACGAGAAGTCCGGTTTTGATAGATCTGCAAAACTGTGTCTGGTGACAAATAAAGTTTCAATTACAAAGAGTGCCATGGACTGTAGTTGCATTTCCTCCCAAGTAATTTTTTGGAAAAAAGCATCTAAAAGAGGCATGAACATTACCTTCTTAAGAATCTACTTTCCTTATAAGAACTGGCATGTGGTGAAGTAAAAACCGATGGAAGGGTGGAAAAACTTAAAGAGTTGAACGTCTGAGTAGAATGTACCGACTTGACAGGTTGGATCGGCGAGAGATTGTTAATGTAGTTGAAAACAGGGGAATCCTGCACCAGCAATAACCCAGTTACGGCATGAACAATGAAGTACTTAACAGAATTAACGCATGACACGCCAGCACGCACGCGGACACAAAAGTAAGAAGAACTCCAAGCAGAGTCACGATAGAGCCTCAAATGACATTAAACAATGTTTCCAAGCATTAAGCTACAGGCCAAAACCAAGATAGAGATCTACCCTTAAGTTTGAAGCAGCACAACAAAGTTAAACCCACCAAAATTTGAAGTAACAGTAACAAAGGAGGGCCCGAGCACATAAACTAAACCATAGCCATTATGAAAGCAAATTTTGCCCAAATTGTAGATCTGTAGCTCAAATTCATCCCCAGTACAGCAAACCATAATCATCAGAAGCACAAACGTCAAATTCATCAAATCAAAGACATAGAAAACGATTTCAGTAAAAAAAAAATCAACCAAATCCCACAAAAACAAAAGATCAAGGAATCCACAAGACAAATCCAGAGCATGCAACCAACACATCCACAAATCCAAAAATGGGATCGACCAAAAAAGGGCAAAGAAGTCAACGAAATCAAAGAACATGCACAAGAACAAGAAATCAATCCGAACCCAGAAAACAAAAACTCCCAAAACAGTGACAGAATGAATCAAACAGCAAAAGGGTATTCCCAAGCCCCATCATCACCTCAACTTTAGAGAGGGAAGTAGTGGCGATCTTGTTCCTCTCGGGAGTGTCCATGGCGGCGAGCTAAATGGGTTGTTCCAGCATCAGCTCAAAGAGAGGCCACGCCACACAAATCAAGGCTAAGTTTCCCCTTTGATTTGGCTCAAGTTTTTGCCCCTTCTTAACCTAGCTTTTGCTGTGGTTGTGATAATGGGGTCTCAAATTCAAAGGAGCGGGAAGGCGGGGGATTGGGATTTTTCTCGTGGGGATAACCGAAGACCCTACCGCTAAGTCCCCACCACACTCTCTCAGTCACACCTGTCCATCTCTTAATACAAAATCAAAATAGTGCTTAAATTATGCTCTTTAGGCCTTGCATGTCCAAATTTATCCAAATTTAGGTATAAGTAGGTTTCGATAATCCTTTGATTTTTTGTTTTTGAATAAATTTCGTGAAGTTTTTTTTTTTAATTTTATTTCGCTTCTATGAATATAGGTGAGATGTAAACATCCATATAGAAGAAAATATATGGTAATGGTAGTTGTTGTAGGCTTAAATTTCAAAAACAAAATCTGTTTGATAACCATTTTGTTTTTTGTTTTAAAAATTTAAATCTATCCTTACTCAAATTTCTTCCTATGTGTTCCACCCTTAAAATAATATATTCATCTTTGTCTAAGAAAATAGGTGAATGTCAACCAATATTTTAAAACAAAAACAAACTTTTAAAAGGTTTTTTTTTTTTCTAAATTTTGGTTTGGTTTCTACAAATATAGGTGAGCGGTATATATTCAAATAATAAAAAAATATATGTCATGACTGTCGTAGGCTTAAATTTAAAAAACAAAATGATAATCTCCTTTGATAACCACCTGACTTTTTATTTTTTGTTTTTTAACCCCTCTATAAATTCAATAATAACATGAGCAAAACTAGGCCCTAATTAGAAAGTACTTAATAATAGATATTTCTCACTAATCTTAAGGATAATAATGTGAGTAATGGAGGTACATGAAAAATGCATTAAAAATATATACAGGAACATGATATATGAAAGAAGTGGAATATTAGTATCTTCATAAATCGGGAAGTATATACTAAGTTCTTCTTAGAGTATCTAAGTATTACTCTAATAACATTATTTCCTACCCTTTTTTTTCCGTTTTTTAATTCAACAACAATTAAATATGATAAATTTGAATTCATAATATGTATGTCATTTGACATATTTATACTATTAAGTATCAATCAAATTAAAGAATTTTGTTGTCTCTTTAGATTTTGGTCTTTTGAATAAACGGAGTGCCCCAAGTATAGTGGTGTGAAATTCCTACTTTAGGGTTTGTTTTTAATGAACTCTTTAGCTTTTTCACAATAAGATTTTCATTTTTTTTTCTCTTTCTATGTTCTCTTTATCCTTTTTGCAGTCTTCTTCCTTTACAGCAATATATACTCCTAACTACTAAATTATTGATAAAAAGTAACGTATGTTAGTCGAATATGATTCCTTTTTCTCCCTTTATTTTTTATGATTTTCTTTCTTTTTCTCTTTTTCTCTTTTTTAAATTTAATCCTCGTTTTTACTACGGTTTTTTCCCACCTACCAATGAGTGCATTCAAATTTTTCTGAGGTTTTCTACTGTTTCCAAAGCTACGATGATTATTGGTTGTTGAATAAAAGTTACAATTTTATGGGTTTTCATATCATCATTTTACCCAGTGGATTAAATTGAATCCTACGGCTAAAAAAGGTCCTTTGTTGATCTAGAGGAAATTTCCTAACATTGAACTGTTACATTGACGATTTAGGCCTGGATTAACTGTAACATATTATAAGATCATGGCTTTTTATATTAATATGAAGATCATGGTTAATGCATGCTTACTTTGTGAGGATTTTTTCAAAGGGTATTTTTAGGAGTAGGCTAAATTGTAAAAATATTTATAATACTAAGCAAAAAATATATATATTACATATAAAAATTATACGGTATAATTAATACATAATACTATATTAATAATACATAATAATGTATCAATAATAACCCTAAATAATACAGTATGATAGTATTAGTAATATCGTATATTTGACTAAATTTGCAAATATTTTCAAATTTGACTACTAATTATTTTGTTAAATTAGACAATCCATTACAATTTAATGCAATTTTTATTTTTACAAGAATAAAAATAAAATCAGTTCCATTTGGTTTTGCTTTTGTTTTTAGTTTTTAGTTTTTTTTTTTTTTTTGAAACAAATCAGTTCCATTTTGTTATTAAACAAATTTTTTGAAATTGAGAATGAGATATAGGAAATTAATGGGAATAGTATTCTGTTATTTTAATTAAAATTAGTTCTTTATTGTTAGTTCGGATTTTTAATAACATTCTTAATCTGTTTCCATTATAAAAAATAGAAAATCAGATTTTTTTTTTTTTTTTTTATGTCGGGAAGTCAGTTTTTTATGTCAAAAAAAAAACAGGATGACGTATAGTTGTACTCTACATTGATGAGCATTGAATCTTCGGTGCACACGAACTTGCTGTGGCATATTGAACCATCAATGGTCACGCGCCATCGCGTGGCATGGCACACCCTAGATTGGGTTCGGACTATCCAATTAAGACTAAAGTTTTAATTGTATTATCATTTTTCTGGGTTTTGGTTAAATTATAAATTTTTAAGTTCTGTCGAGTGTGTTAGTCAATTTTTTGTTCTATTCAGTCCAATCCTTCAACTCCAACTACAAAAAAATATTCTATAAAGATGGGTTTGATCTCCATTTATGTAAACAGTCGAGTTAATTATAATAATTCGGCTCATATTTGCTTCATCATTTGTTATAAATTGTGGTTATCTAAACATGTGTGTTCGTTTATCTAAATCCTTATATATATATATATATATTACTTTTTGTTACATATTCTGTTTATCATAATCCTACTATAATAACTTGCTCCTAAAACATCATTTATAATGTAATTTTGTTTATCATAATCTTCCGTCTATTATAACCAAATTGGTGTTTCAAACACACCTTCAATGTGTATAAAATTTAATAATTAATAAAATAAGTTTTAACATATTGATGTGAAGCATGTATTAGTGATATATAGATTCAAATTTACTATCATCATTGTCTAACAAAAAAAGTTACTATCATCGTATATTAGTTTCTTTTGTTTTACAAATATCTAAGTTATGGTGGCCTAAACAATAAAAATGAGATACAAAAAAAATCACACAAAGTTAAAATTTAACCTATACAATTTTAAAAACTAGAATTTAGTTATTTTGGTTTTGAAAAAAAAAATTATAATTTAATTTTTATGATTTTAAAAACTATAATTTAATTTCTATGGTTTGATCAAATCTAAAAAATAGTGATTGTCGTTTATAATCTTTAGCAAATTGAGTGCGTGGAAATTAGTTATTCAAATGTCAAACGTTCGTGTGAATCAAATGACTTGTTGAACAAAACAATGACATCATTTATGTATGAATAACAAATTTTCACGTGTATAATTCTCGGTGATCACGAACGACAATGACTGATCTTTTTAAATTTTATCATACTATATACATTAAATTTTAACTCTTTTAAAATCACAAGGACTAAAATTTAGTTTTTAAAATCATAAACACTAAACTTTTAACTTTCTTCGAACCATATATAATTTACCCATTTTTTATTATTGGTTAGGTAAATTATAAGTTTGGTCTCTATGGTGTGAAAAAAGTTAGAATTTAGTCCTCACGATTTCAAAAAATAGAATTTAGTTCTTATTATTTGATAAAATCTAAAAAATAGTTCGTATAGTTTATAATCGTTAGCGAACCGAGTACTTGAAAGTTATTTATTCATGTATTAATGATAACAGTGTGAGTTAAATGACTCATTAGACAAATTTCAACATGAATACCTAATTGTCAAATACATAATTCACGGTGATTACAACCGATAAGGACTAGTCTTTAGATTTTATCCAACCCTATGGACTAAATTATAGTTTTTAAACCACAAGGCTTAAATTATTGTTTTAGAAATAATATGGACTAAACTCTAATTTTCTTCAAATCATGGAGACTAAATTTATAATTTACCATAAAATCTATAACTTCACATAATTTATGTCAGTTTTTTATTGCACCTCGATCTGTAAAGGCCCGACCAGAATGGGGCACTAAATGGGCCCTTACCCCAATGCATGCATTCAAAGTAAAGGACATTTAAACACACATGATTTCGGATTCCAATTAAAACAAAACATTCAAAATAACCCCTTTAAAAACTAGACAATTTCCCTGAAACCTGTCCCTGTTTCCAAGCACCTATTCCAAGATAAATACATTTCCAAAGTTTACTCTGATCAGAGATTTACTAAAAGCCATTCAAAACATGTCTAAATATAATAATGCTGGAATCCACAACATATTCAGAAAACAACCTAGGGCTTCGTGCCCGACTACATGCATTCAGGGGAAAATAAAACATAAAGAGTCATAACACAAAATCAGAGTTTGATGATTGAGCCCCATGATCACAGCTCCTCCTCCTTGACCATCTGTCTCGCAACTTGGTTACCTGTGGAAAAACCACAGTAAGGGTGAGTAACGAATTACTCAGTAAGAATCCCCAACCGAGGTACAATACGATATACATGGTCATCTCGATGAGCGTATGCAAGCTATGAATATAACACAGAATAGAGCACATAGCTTAGCCCACACTTGGGCCTCGGATGCCAACTCAGGGTCTTAGTCCGGAATAGTATCATCACACAATCCAATACATAAGTCGCCCTATTCGAGAAACAAGTCCCGGCCTCAGCCTGTCTACTGTCGACGAAAGGTACACTAGCTCACAATCCCGAGGAGCGCTCCGGTCGGCGCTGTAATGAGCGTAAGCATGCACCGCGTGCACTGCGCACCATGGGGTGCCGGGTCAGAGGCAAGCGCCCATGTCCGATCCACCACGCCTAACTAAATCTTTGGATCGGTGTCACTGACATATGGGTGTGAGACCTGGACACGTAAACTATGTCAGCCTGAACCACCGCACCTGGGGCCAAGGAACGGTCGTGGTAGGCTTACACCAGGAAGTCGTCCTTGCCTTAACAGGTGGCAATCAGGGGCTACGCCGAACACGCCGAGGACGCGTGCCGATCGCCGGGGACAAGGCAATGCCAAGTCATCATCCCGACGGTTGGGGCATTAACAATCGCCACCCTCACCCAAGATTGCGGGGCCTACCGCAGGTTAGCTAATCCTCACGGGGTCCAGGGGCGGAATGACTTGATCGACGTCCCCCGCCATGGATGCAAGGTTCTTTATGCATCAGCCCGGATGATGCTATCTACCGCAATTTAACTCGCCTACTAGCAAGCAAACAAACAATTCCATAAAATCCAATACGTGCTCAATAAGAATACAACGAGCCTAGCATGATACTACGAAGCAAAGGAGCAGATACGAGCATAGAGAGAGGAACAACCTAGCATGGATTAACATGAGAATTGAATCAGAAAAATCATGCTAATCGGGAATTCAGATTAGAGAACCTAGCTACATATGTCAATACACACAAACAAGCAATCAATCAGCAATCACATATAATATCGCAGGTCACACACAACCCGGTAAGAAATCCTTACCTTGGCCGGGGACAATTGACACGAAATCCTAAGCGGCGAACGAACCCGAACTAGCTATCGAGAACCTATCAATCACAACAAAAATCACACAATAGGCCTAAATATAATAAAATAAACGAGGCTCATCTCGGGAGCAACTCACGAGGCGCGATTTAACGCATTTAAGCAGAGGCAGCAAAAGGGTTGGCCGGGCGCGCGCTGGGGCGCAGGAGAGGGCGTGGCGTGGGCGTGGCGGGCTGGCTGGCGTAGTGGCGTCTGTGCCCAGGGAAGCGCAGACGCGCGACGAACGAACGGCACGGCTGGGACGCGCGCGGCGTAACACTGAGCTGGCGAGGCCGCGCGCGCGCGACGTGACGTGACACGGAAGCTCGGGCGGCCGTAAAGACTCGGCGGCGGCGGCTCGAGGCTCGGCGACGCGGTGCGCGGCGCTGGGTGGGCCAGGCGAGCCTTCTGCGCGCGGCGTGCGCGCGCGCGAGGGGCGAACAGGGCATGGAGAAGACGAGCTCGATTCCGCGATTGGAGAAGATTCGACTACCGATTTATTGATGGATGAACTCCCTACTCCAGCTGCACTAAAACCACCCAGCGTTTCACCTCGACACGGCCGGAAAATGGAAATAAAAAACAGGGGAAAGAAATGGAGGAGAAGAAGAAGAAGAAGAAGAGAGGAGAAAGGGAGGGAGAACTCACCGGAAGGGATCGATCGGTCGAGGGAGAGCCGGCGAGTCGCTGGTCGGCGAGGGGGAGGCCGGTCGGTGAGGAGAATCGCGAAGGAGAAGAAGAAAGGAAATGAGGGAGAAGGCTCGGGCGAGCTGCCTTTTAAACCAAAACAGGGGACAGACAAGCATACATAGAAGATGGCGCGTTTAGAAACACAAGAGCGCTCAATGGCTCGATTGGCGGCGATGCTTGCCTAGCTTGCTTCACGGTCCTGGTTCGATTCCTGCTCGACGCGCTATTTAATTCCTTATTTGTTTTTGCCTCAAATCAAGCCCAAAACCTAACAAACACATAACCGGCCCTGTCGGCCCGACCCAAAATTACCAAAATGCCCCTGGGCCTCCCGGGAAGACCGGGATGAAATTTCCGGGCCGTTACACGATCTTAGCTAATTAGATCAAAATGATGGTTTTATTATTTACCCGAAAAGGGTTGGTGGTTTGATGGTTTCATTGTTTAGTGGAATTCCAGTTCAATATCATCGTCATTGATTCGATCCATAGAATCGGTATTTAGCTCTTGCAATAACTTGTTGATCCAACATTTCTAAGCTTCTCGTTTTTTACTTTATTGGCTCTAAGTGTTAGTTCGAAGTATAATCAAAGTAAATATTGTGTACAATCTAGTAATAAGCTACAAGTTTAAAACTCTTGTTTCAAATATGATTAAATTAAAAAAGTTTGAAATATAAGATGAAGTTATTTATCGAAAGGGTTAGTGGCTTAGTAATTTCATTATTCAGTAGTAATCTTATTGAAGTCAAAATTAGAGGATAAAATGATGATGATTTTTCATTACCTCAGTGGTGAATTTATACACAATATATTACAGTTGGAGGAAAACTAATTGTACAGTTTTAACAAAACAAAACTAATTATAGGTTAATTATAACAACTAAGTAACAATATGAATAAAAAGTTTGAAGTAAATACTTGCATTGAGTGTGTATAAGTTTGAAAAATTGTGGAATAATAGTTACTACATTAGATTTTGCTCGAAGTAAATACACCCAAACAAAACGTGTGCAATCATCAACTAAAGTAAGGAAGAATTTATGTCTAGAATGAGAAAGAGTTGCAAAGGGGCCCCATACATCAGCATGGATCAAATCAAAAGAAGATGAAGACATTTTATTATTTGATTCAAAAGACAATCGTTTTTTTTTTGTCATAGGGCATACAGAACAAGGAGAAGAATGTTTAATATGTGAACTATCAAAATGCAAGACAATCTTTAAAGAATTTAAACGAGATAAAGATGGATGACCTAACTGTAAATGCCATAAATCCATCGACACAGTTTTAATGACAGCAATAATAGGAGATTTGGGGATGGTTATTTGAGGTACTTGGTCAAGGAGATAAAGTCCATTGTGCATTCTACCCTTGCCAATCATCCTCGTAGTGGACATTTCCTGGATGTGACAACAGTTGTTAGCAAAGATTACTTGAAATGGAGATGATGCTGTTAACATACTAATGGAAATCAAAGTTATCTTTGAAATTTCGTATGAACAAAGCACATTGTGAAGTATAATGCTACCAAAAACTGGAACAAAACCAACATATTTGACATCAAATTTGGAATTGTCAGGCAACACAACCGTATTTCTATATGGAAATAGAGATGAGAAAGATGCCTTAGAACAACATATATGAGCCGATTCTCCCGAATCCAAGATCCAACATGTTGATGAGTATGATGTCAAGCTATGAATATTGTTTAGGAAATGTAAAGACATACCGATAACATGAGTAATATCATTCTGAGGATTTGGAGCTTCAACCGGGGTGATGCTTGCATTTTGACGAGCTTGAAGATGTGCCAAGAGAGAATGGCATTGAGCAATATCACCAGCCAAAGACGATTGGTCCGAAGTATCATGGGCTACACTAGGCAGAGAGTTGGTAGCAACAGACGCAACCGGATGAGGAGTAGGAGAGTTCTTGGTCCATTCTTGGACGAATATCCAGGTGGAAAACCATGAAGTTTGTAACAACGATCAACAGTGTGACCGAGACGTCCACAATGAGTACAAATTGGCCGATCTTTCCAAGGACGAGGGCCATTAGAATGGCTGCTGGGATGGCTGGACACAACGGCCAGAGTTAGAGAAGGAGGAGAAGGTAAAATAGGCATTGCACGTTGTTGTTCCTCCTAGATAATCAAGGAAAAGGCCTTACTCACAAAAGGAGCAAGTTCCATGAGCAAGATCTGAGCTCGTGAATGGCCAAAAGAATCATTAAGTCCCATCAAGAAGGTCATCAGATAATCCTGTTGAAAGAAATCTTTGATGGCTTGGCGACCTCCACAAGTACAAAGACCACAAGAACAACCAGGACGATAAGTGCTAAATTCATCCCACATACTCTTCAACATGGAGAAATATGTCGTGACTGTCTGTTGATCTTGATGTAGAGTAGTCAGATTTCGCTTCAATTGGAATATTCGGGACCCTATTTTTCGTTGAAAATGATTCTGAAGATCCACCCAAATATCTCTTGCATAATCAATAAAAAGAATACTTGATGATATGGATTTGGAGAAGGAATTCAAGATCCACGCAATTACAACATTATTGTTTTGGATCCAAGAAGTAAGAAGAGGTCCAGAAGGTTTAGGAATGGTACCGTCGAAGAATCCTTTCTTATTGCGAATTGATAGTGCGAGCAGAAACGAGCGAGACCAAGTGACATAGTCATCTTCGTTGAGAAGATCAGAAACGAGGACGAGATTCGAAGTGTCGCTATGGTGAAAGGCGTAAGGGTTTTGAGAAGCCTCGAGAGAAGCAGGATCGCCATGTATAGAGGTGAGGATGAACCAGCGGGAAGATCGGTAGCCATGGAAAGGAGAAATGAAAAATAATAATAATAATAATAATAATAATAAAAGAAGGAGAAAGAAAGAAGAGTTTAAGCGGAAGGGGAAAAGACTTCTAATACCATATTGAAGTCAAAATTAGAGGATAAAATGATGATGATTTTTCATTGCCTCAGTGGTGAATTTATACACAATATATTACAGCTGGAGGAAAACTAATTGTACAGTTTTAACAAACCAAAACTAATTATAGGTTAATTATAACAACTAAGTAACAATTATAACAACTAAGTAACAATATGAATAAAAAGTATCTAATAAATCTAATTCAATATCACGGTCACAGATTTAATCCAAAAAAATTGATATTTGACTCTTAAATATTTTGGAGTAGCAATGTTCCTTAATAGTGCTCTCTAATAAAACAAACTCATCCTCATTATTCTCAAAACTAAAAAATAATAGTAATAAATGGGAAAAAGTTCTCCATAAAGAATCCCCACAAAAAAGAAAAAGATGAATTTGATTATACTTGGTGGTGTGATGAGAACGGCATGAGGAAAGTGGCCCCACTCCATGTCGCACTATATATATATATCACAATTCATCTATTTTTAGGTATAACTATTCACAAAACATGGCATGAAACATCTGTCCGCGATGGGAGTATGAAAGTGTGCAGCAAATAAGTTACTCTTATCTGTCATTTGTTATTATTACTTTATTACAAAAAAAAAAAAAATCTATTATTTAGACCACATTCTATCATTATTGTTTGGTTTTTTTTAAAATAAAGACTTTAATTATTACTTCAATTGGTTTCTTTTATTTGATCAAATGGGTCAGTGATATAATGATTTTATTGTTTGGTTGTAAACCAGTTCACCCGTTCAAATTATAAAAAAAAAACAAAGGAGTTGAAGTTGGACTCATCTACAACCCACTCGATATTGACTAAACGATAGCAATGGTTTGATGAAACTCTTAAAAGGGCATGATTGAAATTGAAAGAAACTATGGGGGGCCAAAGTTTAATTTTAATTAGTAGTTTAATGAAAAACCATTTTCCATGTCTTGTTTTTTTAAAACTTTTTAGGAAATAGAAATGATATTGTCTCATGCATGTGAAAATAACGCATGCATAAAATGTATGCCATCATTATACATAGATTCGGTGGCAGAGAGCATGAGAACAATGCACTATTTTATTTATTTACTTCTTTACAATTATTATTATTGTTTTTTTTTTTTGGGTCAAAATTGTCAGAGATGTTTTAATAATGAGATTGACCGAGAAAATAGGTGCTGAACCAAAACCTACCCTTGTTCGGCCAAATGAAAAATGACTGCAAAAAATATAAATTATAGTTTTAATTATTGGAAACATGTTTTATATTGTCTTTGTACTTCTTGTCTTGCTGCTACATGAAATTGCTGAGTAGTCTCGTCTTCTCAAAAAGTTTGGGAAAATTATGAGGCAGGGTGTGTTTGAGCCTCTATTTATATAAATGACTGAATTGATTATAATAATCTAATAGAGGTTTGCTTTACAGTTTATTAGCTACCTAAACGTGCGTGACTGTTTATATAAATCTATGTGATCGTTTATTTAAATCTTAAATATATTACTTTTTATTACATAACCGACCTCTCAAACATTGTTTATTATAATTTTTGTTATAATAACTAGTTTTTCAAACACCATTTATAATAATCTATCGTTTATCATAATATTCTGTTTATCACAATCAAACTGATGTTCCAAACACACCCTTAAATTTAATTTAAGTGATAAATGAAATTGTTTAGAGCCTCTTTTAATTGATTGATTGTTTCTTTGAGATTTATGGCTTTAGTATTAATGTTCAACAATATGAATTTATAGATTTGAGTTTCGTCTTGAAATTGATTATTTATTTACTTATTATTATTATTTTGTATTGAACAAATCCGTACAAATTTGAACTTTTGACCTATTTAATTTTGAGGATATAAGATGTATTTAGATAGATAATTTTGAATTGTGATAATAAATACTTAATTAAGGGAGGACCCAATTTCATTTGGGATAGGCAAAACTTGAACCATATTGTTGTAGGATTTAATTTGAAACTACGACATCAAACCTAATGTTACCATATTACAATATATTTTCGTGTATAATACCATAAAATAAATTAAAATATTGATTTGGTATAGATGTTCATGAATCTTGTATTAAAAAAAGGATATTTAAATGAAATAAGTTTGGAAATTTAAACCAGAGAAGAATATGAAACCTGATATACATATATACATAGTTGAATTATTAAAAATAAAAAATATAAATCACATTAAAAGTTTGGTAAATTAAGAAGTATATTATTAAAAAGGAAAAGAAGATATCTAGAGTTGGAAAAGAAGAGTGGGCCGGTATTGACTTTATGTTATTGGTTGGTAGCTTTTAGGTTTAGTTTTGGCGGCGAACCATTTGAAGTGTTTTAAGAACAAAATAAATAAATAAATTACATTTTTTAAATTTATTATCTTAACTTTAAAATTATCTAATTAAATCACTAAACTTGTTATTTCGAATTAATAGATCCCTAAACATATTAAATTTTTAATTAAATTTTATGTATGAAAAGTTCTAAAAATTAAAAAGAAAAAGTTGGTGGCGTGCTCGTTTAATTGATGAGTAGTAATCCATTTTACTCTACAATAATTCTAAAAATCGATATTTGACTCTCATATTATTTATGAACAATAATATTCTTTTAAATTCATGATTTCTTAATCATAAAAATATATTTATTCGGATTGAACTATTGTATTAGATGGTATATGACTTTTTTTGTTCCTAATACATTTGATATAGTATATAAAAAATAATGCTATTGAACTCATATCATTGTTAAGATGATATTAATGTTGATGCAAGATTATAACTAATTAACCGATCACATTGACTCAATCTTCAAATTGATTATGTGGAGGCTAAACAATCTTGTAAAAAATAACTCAATTTCGTGCTTGAAATAGTACTTAGTATATATATATATATATACCCTTAGTCCAAAGTGGTGTTAAGATGGATTTATATAAGATAACTTTTTTTTATGAGTCCTTTGTTAGATTAGTCTTTTTCCATCTGTAAGATGCCTTATCTTAAGAATATGCATGTTCTAATTGAGATATATGCTAGGAAAAAACATCGTTACTTTACATTTTCTCATAAACTTTGTTTGGTGTAATCATAAAGATTTGGTTTAGTACTAAAAGATAAAAATGTGAAAATTGATTAGTGTATTAATTTAGTAAATAAACATGTCATAAAATACATTCATGTCTTTCTCAAACAACAACCTTCTTTCTTATTTTTGTCGTGAAATAAGAGAACAAGTTATTGATCCAGCTAACAAGAGCACAATAGACAATAATATCAAAAGGATTGGTGTCAATATTGACTCTTATATTATTTAAGTATTATATCATTTATGTAGCATTTGTAATCTTTCTCCTCCAATTCGTACTAAAAATAAGAACACAAAAATCATTTGGTCTTATTTAGAATAAGAGTATTATATTACAAAGAGGAATACTCATAAAAAGTAAATCCGTTGAGTAGGTTTGTGGCATCATATGGTGTCATGACAAATTTTTTTTCTTCATTTTATTTCAATAATTATTTAATGGTTAAATTTAGAAATATTTGTAGTACATAATGAGAAAGAGGGACAAATTTCATTTATCGGGATCGAACCTGTGACGCTCAAACTGGTTCTCAATCAAACAATGAAACCATTGTGACACTGACTCATTTGATAATACCTTGATCCATTATAAGTAATCAATAAAAAAAAGATTTTTTTTATTTTATGTTAAAAATGAGTATGACTTTATAACATTATATATAAGTTAGTATGAGGTTAAGATTCCAATTATTCTTCATATATTTTTCAATAAAAAAGATTGCTCTTTATATCCCTAAAAAAATTCTTATTTTATCAAATAGGTCGGTAACGTGTTATTCATCTTGATTGATATCTAATTTTCAATTTCGCAATCACATTTTCGATCCCTAATTATCATCTTGGTGGAGAGTAGCAATACCCCTAAATAGAATTTGTGGTTGTCTCCCAAAAAAAAAAAAAAAAAAAAAAAAAACTTATCTTCCAGTTTAATAAGAGGATATCTTCCAAAATGTGAAGAATATATAAGACACGTGCCGGCAAAAATATATTATGAAACGAACAATTGGGCTTAGCTCAGGCCGGCCCAAAATGTGATTACTCATCACCACCCAGTTTCACGGCCCAAAGCTCCACAATTTTTTATTTTTTGTGTTCGATAAAAACCATACAAAAACTCGCAAAATAAAAAAGAAGAAAAAGTGCAAATACAATTATAATTATAATTCACATTTTCAGTGTTCAAACAATAATATTTAGTTGTCCTCAAACAAAAAAAACAATATATTTAGTTGGGAGATTCCAATCTAGGATTTTCTCAAAAAAAGAAGAAAAAAATAAAATAAAATCAAAGGATGTAATATGAATACATGTCATTACAGATAAGATAAATTCATTTTAATTTTTTTTAAAATTGATTTAATTGCTAGTGAAAATTAACCTTGGTAATGATAAACCTACGTAGTGAATTGTCAAAAGTTTAATGAACAAAGCAGGATAACTTTATTTAATTACCATTCAAATTTGTGAGAAATTGATAACATTTTAAATCAGTTGACGACTACAACAGTTTGTAATAAAATAAGTTATAAAAAATACTAATGATTATATATATTTAGGAGGTAAGGAATGATTATAGAAACAGAATAGTATAGAAAATTGTTGGCATATGAAAACTAGGGCAATGCCAATGGTATATGAAAACTAGGGCAAAAAACAAGGAGAAATTTCGGTTCATCCGTCCGATCCAGACAGGTAATTTAGTTGCAAATTTGACATACGATTCAATCTACGGATTCTCACCCTTTGCTAATTTTCATTCCAATACAATTCAACAAATTCGAAAGCGTTAGTGATGTTTCGATTCGTATTTCTAGAAAATTTAGGGTTCATAATTTTTTTTTTATCACGGCGTGATTCTTTATCATCCAGACTCGAAAACGACGGGCTTTCCATGATAGCGCCACAATGCGATTCTTTGATTTTCATTCTAATTCGTCGACTTTGTTTCTCTTTCTTCTACCTTTGAATCCCAAAAGTAAACCCTACTTTCCGCCTGTTTCATGGCCAGTCTTTCTACATTCTCCATCGCAGTCAACATTTCCGGCCGATATCTTCAACTCTTTCTCTTTCTAGCGAGGGGTTTTTTGGTGGGTCGTCGTTCCTGCTTCTACCACACCCATCCTTAGGCCAGACACGCGGAGATATCGAAGAAATGGAGACACCAGAAAGATTTATAGATTAATGTGACAATTAAGTTTCGAACTTGCGACCTTAAGAAAAACACCTTCAAAACCCAAGGTTTCGACCAACCCCTTTGGGGACTGCGGGCCCGATTATGGTGATAGGTGAAGAAAATTACAATTATTGAGTTATCTTCTTGTCCTTTTGTTTCCCCATTGTGTTTTTACCTTATTTTAGATTTATGAGTATCTGGTATTTGGCCTTTTGGTAGTCCTAATTTGGGTCGTTTTCTGAAGGGTTACTTTAGTTTTTTTCAATTGGGATTCTTTTTTTATTTTTGCGTATTGAGTTTTGAACTCCATTGTCAACTGGGGTTTTCCTGATCAAGAAGGGTTGCCTTTTAGCTTTTCTATTCTGACTATTATTGTGTCTGAAAAGCTACCCTTTTTCTTTTTAAGGTTAATTATTATATTTTGGGGGCTTTGGTCAATATTGGAGGTAGTTTGCATTTTTATTGGGTGGTTGTGTTGGAAATTCTGGATCAAACATTCTATTTTTGAAAGATCAAACTGCCTGTTGTTTGGAGTTAAACTTTGTTGGTGAAGTAGATTCAAATAGGGAGGGGTCTGAATCGGATCCTTTGTGGTTTTTTTGACTTTTGAACAGGTTAAAGGATTCTCTACCAACCATAATGGGAGCTATGAAAGAGAGCAGAATTCTATACAGTTCTTACTTTTCTGGGTTGCGTTCTTCAGCCTGTTTGATTTCTCAGGCTTAGGATTCCTTGTGTTCAAGGTGTTCTATTTGAGTTATCTGGGTCGATCTAAGAAATGGATTTGAAAGGAAAAGATATGGGGGATAGTACTCTGAATTCAAAGGTTGCTGGTATGGGAAGCCTTAGCAGCAAAGATATGATATTCAGAGCAGATAAGATTGATTTGAAAAACCTTGATATGCAGCTGGAAAAGCACTTGAGCCGTGTTTGGTCAAAGAATGTTGATGGGGAGACTCAAAAGCCTAAGGAGGAGTGGGAGATTGATCTGGCTAAACTTGATATCCGATATGTTGTAGCTCATGGGACTTACGGAACAGTGTTCAGGGGTACATATGACGAGCAAGATGTTGCAGGTAAACACCCTTAATGATTCATCTTTCCCTTCTTTATTTTACTTTTGCTTAATTGCTGAGAGCTGAGGGAATTTATTGGGAACTGGCTGTTATCTATACTTTTTTGTTGTAGTCAATAACGTAACATGGAATTGGGGACTGAAAAATAATATGGGAATCTTGGAATTCTATATGTATAATTTAAGTCTTTGGTGAATTTAGGATTTCTACACGATTTATTTAGAGTTCAGTTTGGTGATTGACCCTTAAAAACGTGAACACATTCTTCTTTATTTATGAAAGTAGGAGAATATTTTTTGAGTCCTAAAATCATGAAGCTTTTGACGAGTTGCCCAATTGTGGGGATGGAGTCAGCTTCAATCTTGGTGCTTGTTACACCTTTTTCACCGTTTCTTCTTGAGTGGGGAATAATCGAATTCTTAATGCTGTTACTTTCTGTTAATTAAAACATGTTCTATTAAATTTTGTCAATATCAAATTGTAGCTTAACTGTACTTTTCTATATTACAGTGAAGCTATTGGACTGGGGGGAGGATGGTCTTGTCACATCTGCTGAAACTGCTGCTTTGCGGGCATCATTTCGGCAAGAGGTTGCTGTTTGGCATAAGCTTGACCATCCTAATGTTACAAAAGTACATACTTCTTCTTCAAGTTCTTATAGTGAATGTTTGATGCTCATGCACACATTAAAATATTTGACAATTCTTTTACTGTGTTTTTCTTTATATGAATTTTGCTTTTTTGTACCTCTTTCGAACCACGTTGCTTGTGCTTTGTGTAGTGGAAAAGTATACAAGTTTTTCTTTACTCATTTTTTTTCTTCTCTGTTAATACTTCATGGTTGAGGGATAGGGTCATAGGGAGGGTACACATATTTTTCTTCCTTTTGTAACTGGTTTTTGTGCTGTGTAATCATTATCCTTTCTATCTTTCATAACAGTTTGTTGGAGCTTCAATGGGAGCTACAAATCTTAAGATTCCTTCAAAAAGCTCTTCAATGGATGACCAAAACTCCCTTCCATCTAGGGCCTGCTGCGTTGTTGTTGAGTATCTTCCTGGTGGGACATTAAAACAATACTTGATAAGGATAAGGAAAAAGAAACTTGCCTTTAAGGTTGTGATTCAATTAGCTTTGGACCTCTCTAGAGGGTAACTTTCCTCTCTCTCTCTCGACCAAGCCTCGGCGACTACATCATCTATTCTAAAGTAGAAGATTTGCTGATGAGGATTATAACTAATTTTACAGGCTTAGCTATCTACACTCCAAGAAGATCGTACATCGTGATGTCAAAACTGAAAATATGTTGCTAGACAGTAATAGAACCCTAAAAATTGCTGATTTTGGGGTTGCCCGTGTTGAAGCTCAGAATCCTAGAGACATGACTGGGGAAACTGGTACCCTTGGATACATGGCTCCAGAGGTATCTTTGTCTTTCTTTTCTTATTATATGTGATTATTAGGCACTAGCTATGTTGTTTAACATGTGTCTTGTTCTACCCCAAACCATGATTTGCAATTATGGAAATAAAAGGAGAAAACCGTGATATGCATCATGCTGAATGATTTTTGAATAATTTTAGTCAATGTGTGTATGCTCAAACATGTTCAAAGCTTTTGTTCAAAATGAATAATTATTGATGATAACCACATCTCATGCTAGTTTCTGTTTAGGAGTTAATAATGCCAATGTTCTGCCACACTTATAGGTTCTTGATGGGAAGCCGTACAATAGAAGATGTGATGTCTATAGCTTTGGTATCTGCTTATGGGAAATTTACTGCTGCGATATGCCTTACCCTGATCTTAGTTTTGCTGACGTGTCATCTGCAGTTGTTCGACAGGTATGGTACTTTGAGTCTAAGAAATGAAAGGTCTCTTAAGTCTCTTGTTTGTTGTTATATTTATGTTGTAACCATCATGGGTGGTTGGCCTAGCAATCAAAAGGACCTTGCAAAACAAAAAAGTTGTGGGTTCAATCGTAGTCGTCACCTATCTAGAATTAATTTTTTACTAATTTTTTTATATCCAACGGTTGTAGTAGGATCAGGCGGGTTGTCCTGCGTGTAAATTGAAAAAGTTATATTTATAATTTATGTTCGTTGCACATGCAATAGGAGCAGCATAGACCATGAAAATGATATCTATACTGAAGAACTCAATACTATACATTACCCTCTCCATTTTATTAGTTTTGTTATGAATTCCATGCATGTATAGAGTCCAATGAAGAAGTTCTGAAGCATAAGCATTTTGTTTTTCCAGAATCTGCGACCCGAAATCCCAAAATGCTGTCCGAGTTCTCTGGCTACCGTGATGAAGAAATGCTGGGATGGCAACCCATCCAAACGCCCTGAAATGGATGAGGTTGTCAAAATGTTGGAAGCCATTGATACAAGTAAAGGAGGTGGGATGATTTCTGATGATCAAACCTCAAGCTGTTTCTGTTTCAGCCAGCCCCGCGGTCCGTGATTCGTTTTGTACTCTCATCACTGGATGATGTAGAAATGGAGAGTCAAAACTATGGTGGGATTTTTGCTGCTTTTGCACCTTGTGATGTGTAAAATTTTCTTGTTAACTGCTGAAATTTGCTTTCTCATATTGAAACTGCAGTTACAACTCTGTCTTTGCTCAGAATTGTCAATGAAGCATTCTGTTCCCATTAGTTTTGATTCATGCTTTTGAAGAATTTAGTCGTAATAAACTTTACCCCTTGGTATATCTATTGTATGGGAACCAGCACAGCGCAAGTTGTTAACACAGTTGAGATTCTCACTATTTAAATCTCCTCTAATAATATTCATTTGTGGTTATGTGTAAATTTTCCTTTGCTTATTCAAAGAACTGGTATCTCCTGAATGCTTTTTTTTTCTTCTCATTATAAATATATGAAATTTGTTCTATCAGAATATTAGATATGTACTTTTTCTCTGCCTTATTCAAATTTAAAACCTACGAAAATAAATAAAACTTATGATATAAAATATCATCTGGGATGAGTAAATCCTTCATAATAAAGGAGCATGGAGCATTTAGAGTCATCATAAGTTGATATACTGCTTAATAGTCAAATAAGGTATTATAATTTATAAAATGTTTACTGTGTTGGTGCACGGCATGAATTATTTTTATAACTAATGGACCAATTCATGATCCTTTCAAACCCTACTTAAAAAGTTATAAGTTTAATTCACGATAGATTTTCTATTAAGGAATTAATTCTACTACGAAAGAACTAATTTTCTACAAATTATTTTGATTATTGATTATTAAGTATAATATGATCAAGCAGTTTTAGAAAGAAGGTTAAGATATGCATAATATGGCCATGGATTCAAATCTTTAAAATTAAAAAATAATAATAATTTAAAAAAAACCCCCCGAGTTGATCTGTGCAAGGTGGAAGCTATATTGTCGAAGAATTTAAGATACAATCTCGAAAGGAAATTACCAAACAAAAGGAAGCAACTTTGTGCAATGGCGGCAACTCTTCCACTAACCATCTCTGTCACGCCCACCGCTCAGCATGGCTCAAACCACACCCCTCCCCACAAATTTCAAATTGGGTTATTCAAAAACTGCAAAACCATGGATGAACTTCGACAATTGCACTGTTACGTGTCGAAGCAGGGCCTCATTCGTAAACAATCGACTGTAACGAAGCTGATTTCCACTTGCGCTGAAATGGGCACGTCACAAAGCTTGGATTATGCTCGAAAGGTACTCCAGCTCGTCCACGAAGACGACGAATCAAATATCACCCTTTTCATGTACAATTCGTTAATTAGAGGATATTCTGCTGCAGGGCTCTGTGATAAAGCTGTTTTTCTGTACATTCAAATGATCGAAACTGGGTTTATTCCAGATAGCTTTACTTTTCCATTTTTGTTGAGTTTGTGTGCTAAGACTGCTGCGTTTTTAGAAGGGGTTCAGCTCCATGGAGCTCTTGTGAAGATTGGTTTACAGGGAGATATGTTTGTTGCTAATTCTCTGATACATTTGTATGCCGAAGCGGATGTGTTTTCGTCTGCTCGAAAGGTGTTCGATGAAATGCTTGAGAGAAATGTTGTTTCGTGGACTAGCTTGATTTGTGGTTATGCGAGGTCAGATTCTTGCAGTGAGGCTGTGGCTTTGTTTTTCCAAATGATTGAGGCTGGTGTTAGACCCAATTCTGTCACTATGGTGTGTGTGATATCTGCTTGTGCCAAGATGAAAGATCTTAAACTGGCTGAAAGAATTCATGCTTATGTTGAACAGTCAGAAATGGAGATTAATACTCATATGGTGAATGCACTTGTGGATATGTACATGAAATGTGGAGAAACCGGTGCTGCAAAGCGACTGTATGATGAATGTGTTGATAAGAATTTAGTTTTATGTAACACAATCATGTCGAATTTCGCACGCTATGGTATGGTGAAGGTGGTACTGGATGTCTTGGTAGATATGTTTCAGGTAGATCTTCAACCGGATAGAGTTTCGTTGTTGTCGGTAATCTCAGCGTGTGGACAGTTGGGTGACTGTCTACTTGGGAGGTGCTGTCACAGTTTTTCTCTAAGAAATGGGTATGAAGCTTGGGATAACATTTGCAATGCAATGATTGATATGTATATGAAGTGTGGAAAACAAGAAATGGCCTATAGAGTTTTTTATGGTATGTCAAATAAGACCATTGTGTCTTGGAATTCATTACTTGTTGGTTACATTAGAAAGGGAGATTTAGAGGCAGTTAGGACGATATTCAACAAGATGCCTGAAAAGGATACAGTGTCTTGGAACACAATGATAAATGCTTTGGTTCAAGAGAGTCTGTTTGAGGAAGCCATTGAACTCTTCCGAGAGATGCAAACAAAGGATATAGAAGCAGATAGGGTGACAATGGTAGAAGTTGCATCTGCATGTGGATATCTCGGAGCTCTTGAACTCGCCAAGTGGATATATGGCTATATTGTGAAGAACAACATCCACTGTGATATGTTGCTTGAGACAGCATTAGTTGATATGTTTGCTAGGTGTGGCGACTCTCATAGTGCAATGGAAGTGTTCGACAATATGGATAGAAAAGACGTCTCTGCATGGACAGCGGCCATTGGAGCAATGGCAGTGGATGGGAATGGAGAACGAGCTATAGAACTTTACAATGAGATGCTAAGGCAAGGGGTGAAGCCAGATCAAGTAGTTTTTGTAAACATATTAATAGCTTGTAGCCATAGTGGTTTTGTTGAACAAGGGCAGGACATATTTGAGTCAATGAAGCAACATGGAATCTTACCACAGATTGTTCATTATGGTTGCATGGTTGATCTATTAGGCCGTGCAGGTAAGTTAGAAGAAGCTCTGGATATTATAAAGAGCATGCCAATGCAACCCAATGGGATTATATGGGGATCTCTTTTGGCAGCATGTCGTACCCATAAACACGTCAAAATGGCGACATTTGCAGCTGAAAGGTTAGCAGAAGTAGCTCCAGAAAGGACTGGGATTCATGTGCTTCTATCAAACATATATGCTTCAGCAGAAAAGTGGGCTGATGTTGCCAATGTAAGGCTACAGTTAAAGGAGAAAGGAGTTCAGAAAATGCCCGGTTCAAGCTCGATAGAAGTCGATGGAGTCATTCACGAGTTTACTGCAGGTGACAGATCACACCCAGAAAACTGTGACATTGACCTGATGTTAAAAGAAATGACCTGCAGGCTTGAAGATTCTGGCTATGTTCCTGATTTAACCAATGTCCTGCTAGATGTAGACGAGCAAGAGAAACAATATCTACTCAATCGGCATAGTGAGAAGCTGGCCATGGCTTACGGGCTTATAAGTACAGAAAAGCACATATCGATTCGTGTCATTAAGAATCTCCGAATGTGCTCTGACTGTCATGCATTTGCCAAATACATTTCAAAAGTATATGATAGGGTAATAACAGTACGAGATAACAATAGGTTTCATTTCTTTCAACAAGGGTCTTGTTCGTGTGGTGATTATTGGTAAAGAAATTCTCAGGTACGAAGAACTGTGCAAGAAAATATGCATCTTTAATATTGATTTACATTCATTCTCAAGATTTTACTTTTCTGTCTTCAAGCTACAAAAGTAAATGCAATCAACTACTTCACAGAAGAACAGCAACAATGGACAGAAGCAGCAATGCTAGAGCAAGTTCTCTATCAGTTGACAAATAAACTACACATTGAAGAGCAATGCGACAAAAGAACTATGTTGTTTCTATTACAATTCACATTGTCACTGACAGACATGTTAGCCCCTTCTAGATATGTTATGTTATCAACACAGACCAGAACAACGCAGCTATCATAGTTGGGGGAAAATTGAGTCGACATACGCTTCATGCATTGGGTCTGATAACCAGAGTTTAGCAACATGATGATGTGACGAGGTGCGCCTATGAATCTCTTCAACCAGCCATACGGTTGCTTCGGCTTTACTCGGATGAATTACAGTATCCAATGGCTTATATTCATCCACACTTCCAAACCTTAATTGATCCCACTGTTTGAGAAGAATGTTAGTCAGGTAATGCAAAGGCTGACCATAAAGCTGCTTTATAGATTTGCCTAGTCCCATCCATGTTGTAAATGGTATTACCGAACCGCGGCGTGCGGGAATCGGGACCTGTTTCATGTATTCTTGATACATTTCCGCCCTTTTAGTCAACATACCTGCATTATTAGATGACATTTCACAGAAGATCCTCTTTTAAAAGCTTATGAATGTGAGAATTATATAGACATCAGCATTGATAGTTAGAAATTCTTAATTGTTCCCATGCAACGCATTGAATTGTTGATCTCGCAAAGACAAAAGCCAAATTACCTTCAGATGTCATTTCTATAGCAGGAATTTTGAAATTGTCAATGGAAGGCTTGAACTCAAATCCATCACTTTGTCCTATTTCTGAATCAGAGGATGAAGATTCGCCTGATGATATAACATCTACTTGTTCATTCCACGGCATTGGTCTCTTCATTGTGTGAAGAATGAAATTCTGTAGAAAAAAGATAATAGATAGAAACCATGCCATACCAATTAATAACAACAGCTTACCAAAAACCAACACATTGGAAAACCGTGTTGTACAAGGCGTTAGAAATATGAGATGCCAACCACAATTAACAGATACGAAATATTACTACTGAGACGAAAAAACGATAGCAAGAGCCTTTAATTGGAACTATTCACACACACAAAAATAATAAAAATAAAAATAAAAACTTAGTCCAAACTGGGAACTAATCAACCAGTTCGAGTCTTCCTATGAGGATAACTCTTGACAAGAACTGACAGTGTGGTATGATATTGCCCACTTTGGTCGTGAACTGTTTTGACTTTATTTTTCCAAAAGATTTCCTACCAAGAAAAATAATTTTCCTCATTTATATAGCCATGATCTTTTTCTTTTCTAACCAATATGACACTACTTTTGTATCTTAACAATCTTTCCCTCCATTGGGTTCACCTTCTATGTTTGGCACCCGAGGATCCTATCCTCCCTTGAACAATACTATCAAGTCTTTCTTTGGCCTCGTCTTTTTATGTTTGGCACTCGAGTATTCAATTCTTCCCTCAAACAATGATTGAGCCTCCCCTCAAATAAGCATATATTCATCTAGCTCATATCAAGACCAACTCCTCTTCTTTCGAGAGTACACCGTTTATCTAATGGAGCACTTTACACCACGGATTTCCATCATGACTATGTCTCAAGGCTCCAAACTTCTTTGTCCTACAGCAGGTAATTCTACCAACATACCTAAGTTAGGGACATAACTCTTATACCACTTGCTAAGGACAGAAATCCTAGAATAATCTCTATATTGGTATAATATTGTTCACTTTGGACATAAGCCGTCATGATCTTGATTTTGGTTTCACCTACAAGATCTCGCACCAATGGTCTCCCTTTGTTTGTACTACTTTGTAGTGCTACTCACATACCCATAACCTTCCCCGTACTACTTTGTTTATAGCAATCAGTTTCACCCCATTCTCAAAGGCCACCTCGAACATGAAACTTAGGAAGCAATACACTCAGTTTCGGTTAGAAAACATTAGCACTACACTCAATAACCATCAATACCTAAAGCAATTTCTAAAAACTAATGAAAATCCATTACAACACTGCGGCAAACAATGGATAGTCATCCTCTAAGCAACAACCGGATGTCAATACAAATATAAAATTAAAATCGACATCTCAAACAAACAAACAAAAAATCATCAGATCTTGTAAAAAAAAAAAAAAATCCAAGAAAGAAAGAGTAAAACCGAAATGGAAGAACATGGGTTTTGATTATCGGACAAGAAGAATCACCAAACCAATTGAAATTCTACGTATGAACAGAGAAGATAAGGGATCGATGACAATGCAGAATGGTTGTGTGTACCTTCGTAATACGAAAAATCCGAATCGTGAAGGTGAAGGTGAAGGTGAAGATCTTCTGTGATGTGGGTTTCGCCGCGGATAATCAGCTGAGCTCTGTAATGAATTCAATAAGCTCGAAATTTGAGAGACCAGTTTTTGACTGCGGGGTTTTGTTTTGCTTTTGAGCGATGGGACTTCACAGCTGTTTCCTCATTGGTTCAAACGCCCGGTTCGATATTTCAAGGCTTTTCTTTTACAGGAGAACAGAACCCAACCGACGGTTCTATATGGAAAAGATAAGATAATTTTTGCCTCTAAATTTGGCGTATATATTATCAAGTTTTATCCTAAGTTTGTAAGTTCATCACATTCATTTTTAAATTGGGGCATTTTAAAAAACAAAAAAAAAAATTGAGGCATTTGCGGCCATAATAAATGCAAAAATAATTAAGGCTCGTTTGATAATCATGTTGTTTTTTGTTTTTTGTTTATGAAATTTAAATCTACTTCTACTCAAATTTTCTACCATGTACTCAATCTTTTCTACAATGTATCATTCTTTCTTTAAGAAAGAAAGTAGGTGTCTACTAACCAAATTTCAAAAACAAAAACAAACTTTTGGAAGCTATTTTTTTTGTTTACAAATTTTAGTTTTGTTTATTAAAATATAGGTAAGATGTAGATATCCAAATAAAAAAAAAAAAGCTATGGTAGAGGAGTTGTTGTAGGCTTAAATTTCAAAAACAAAAAATGAAAAACAAAATGATTATCAAACGAGGTCTAAGCAAATAACTATTTAAAAACTATTCGTAGATATAACCATAAAAGATTAACGAACCTTGACAAATTACAAGAAATCATTTACATCTATGACTTCTATTAGGGTGACTTTTATTAGGGTGTGTTTGGAGCACCGATTTAATTATGATAGATGGAAGGTTATGAGAAACGGTGAGTTATTATAAATGGTGTTTGAGGGACAAGTTATTATAGAAGAGATTATGATAAACGGTGTTTGAGGGGTTGACTATGTAACAAAAAGTAATATATGTGAGGTTTAAATAAATGCGCACGCAGGTTTAGGTAACTACCGTTTATAATAAACGAAAAGGCAAACATCGGTTGGATTATTATAACCAACCCAGCCGTTTACATAAACAAGTGTCCAAACACATCCTTAGTGATTTTAGTAAATTATATGGATTGAATTCGACTTCCAACAACCTATTGAGGGTTTTGTTTTTTTTAATTCATCAACATTTAGGAAATTGAAAGACTCGAATGTGTAACCACTTTACTAAATAATCTATTAGAACTCAGCTTGTTAGTAGGATTAAAATTTATTGATAACTTAAACCTCGTTTGATAATCATTTTGTTTTTCTTTTTTTGCTTATGAAATTTAAGTCTACAACAACTACCTTACTATACATTTTTTCCTTATTTGAATATCCACATCTTATCTATATTTTAATAAACAAAACCAAAATTTAGAAACAAAAAAAGTAACTTCCAAAAGCTTATTTTGTTTTTGAAATTTGGTTAGTATTTACCTACTTTCTTAAAGAAATATAGATTCATTGTACGAAAGATGGAACACGTGGTAGGAAATTTAAATAGAAATAAACTTAAATTTCATAAACCAAAAACAAAAAAGCTAATGGTTATCAAACGGGACTTAATTAGTATTAAGATTAAAGTTTAGCTAAGAGTAACTTGCTACTGTAAACAACGTTTGTTCAAGCAATATTTCCAAATTTGGGGCTTCACAAAAGCTTTTCTATTTTACAGAGTTACTAGAGAGAGGACCTATGCAAACAAACACTTGGATTTTAACATGATTGCAAAAACAAAATTTTAAATACCAACATTTATACCCAAATGATGTCCATGTGAGGGTGTAACAGTATGACATTCATATTGTTACATTCGTTAGCGTGAAAAATAGTCGAGTCATACAAGCTAGCCCGAATAATCACACACACATATATAAACAACCATATAGTAATAAAATGAATCTATAGTAATATAAGATTGTGAATGAATTAAATCTTCATCTCGCCATTCACTGTGAATGGATATGACAATCAATATTCATGAATTGAAATGTACAACATTGTTGGGAAGACGTATACCAAAATCTTCCTTTTTGTGTGTCAACAATGGAACTTATAACTAATGGTAAACAGATTTATTCAGTAACCATGTTTAGAAAGATTTATACTGCAACTAAATAAGATAACCTGTGCCTACTTGAATGGGTCAAAATGTAGAAATCCACAGCCCTTTTGCTGATGGTGCTCTTTTCTATGTATATATTAGCCGGGCAAAAAAACCATCCGAAATTCTCAGCTTTTCGAGCTACTGCTATGTAATTAGTGTCTCAACGACGTCGTTTTACACCGAAGGGCAGGAAGGGCTTTGAATGGATGTTGGACTTTAAGTGCCTTGTTCTTGGTCTTTGCCATCCTAGGCTTCCCAAAAATTCCTCAATCAGCCTGCATACCAAGATGTAGAGATTACAAATCACCCAACATGATGAGACATGACAAAACTAAATGTTTCTGAAGGACTCTGGGTGACATACATGCTGCAGACCGACTTCTGTGAAGCCGCCAGTTCACGGTCTGGGAATGATTCCTCCAGCCGAAAACTCAACCAAACATAGAGATCCAACACCTTCAAATTCAATAGCATAAGATATATAAACTTAGCATTTGGCAGTATAATACATTTTAGAAAACATTTCAGCATAGACTTGAATGTAGTGAATTCGAAAAAGGATAAAACTGAAAGCAAAAACACGTTAATTAACTCTGGTCACCCTCTTGCAACCAGGAATGCTTGTCAAACATTGAAAAAGCTGGAATAAAAGTAAGCTATACCAGTATTATATGATTAATGAAAATTTCTGCCTCTGTTTTATTTATTTATTATCTTTTTTGGGTGCCTCCTAATCATTTAGAACATCATAGTTTCTAAACTAAATTGTGTAATGGAGTGGTTTCAACTTTCAACGTCTAGACTATGTTAATCTAAGGAATTTTTTAACCATCCAATAACTTCAATTTCCAAATTCCATCAATCGCCTGGAAGGTTGACATTCATTACAGAACTTGTGTGTGAGGGGAGGGAGAGCTTAAGATTATATTTTCACCTTGTGAATGGATTCCAGTTCCTTCAATGCAGTTTGTGTTTCTGGCACTTTAAGCGTTCCTGCTGTAAATATTTCTCGAAGCCGAACAATGCCTTTGTTGGCATAATTTTGCGCAAACTGTTCATCATGCATGATGTATGCAATCACATAAGTTTCCTTTTCTGAAACAAGGTAACCATCTCCGTCCCTATGCCAGACATAGGAGTAATATCACAGGTGAGTCTCGAACCTGGAACCTTGAGAGGAGCATACTCTCAAAGCTCAAGTCTTCAACCACTGCGCCACCTCTTGGGAACCAATCATATAAGTTTCCAGTTGATAAAAATAAAGTATAAAAAAATAACGGATTATTAGACCTGTATAAGACCTTGGGATGTAATTTCATCATCCATCTCCACAGGGCTGCATTAAAAATTGGGCACCGACATTAGAATAAATGAGTTTGCAAGGAGCTCATAAAATTAAGAACATACAAAAAAGAGTTAGTGAAGTCAAACTAAAAGTTTTTGTTCTTGATATAATTAAATTTACCTCAACTTAAGTTGTTACGTTAATTGATGGCTTAATATGATTCAACTAGTAAAAGTATTAGAGCAGGAGGTCCTAAATTCAAATTTTTGTCGAGTTGTTTCCTCTTCATTTAATATTGATTTATATTTGATAGACGTTCTCAAATTTTTTAGCCCACAGGTCAAGGGAAAAGTTAAGTTTTTGAATTGATTGGTGATTTCGACACGAAAACCCTCTTGGTAATCACAACAATCACAAATGACTGAAAACAAGATTCGATTTTCCTTTTACCTGATGCAGAAAAGGTACTTATGATGCAAACTGAGAGGCATCTCATCAACGACGGCAGCAACTTTCTGATTCCAAGACAAATTGCAAGATAAAAAGTATTCACAAAGCGTTACCAAGAGAAGAAAATTAACAAAATTGCATAAAACTTCTGCTTTCAACAAGACATCAGCCAGTAGATAAACATACCAACATTTCTTCACAGTCCGCAATGAAATAACTTTCAGATAGTTTAGCATTCTCAACAAAGTGCTCCTGCATAAGTTATTAAATTATGAAATGTCGTTAGCCATAAATCTATACTATATATAATATGCTATGAGGGGAGACTCCTGAACTAGTATTTCATGCAATGGAGAAAAACCATAATTTTGCAGCATGCTCTGCTCTTGTAGAAATGCATATCATGTGTACAATAAAACCAGGCTACCGAGCTGAAGGTGCAGAAAGTCGATAACTTTCCGAAATTCCGTAAACTGTGATGTAAGGAACTAAACCAAACCAAATGTTTGCAACTACAGATTTAATTGAATACAAATAACTAAACAAACTATGTTAAATACTTCTGGAAAGTTGATCAAACTAGGTCACGTCGGAACGACTCTATATAAAGTTCCATGTATCATGGATATGAGTACATAGTACCTTGAACCTCAAATATTCGATACCCATGATTAATTAATTGACTGAATGATTAGTATAAATATAAAAACAATTAATATAAGGTCAAGTAGGAACCTACCAGTATCTGCCGCAGGCCATTTCCTGGGTGTAGACGGGAATATAAATACATGAGTTCAAAAGTTGGAAATATCCCAGCTCTCTGCATTATTGAGTTTTCAAAATACAATTTTAAAAATGTCAACCATTTTTTTTTATGATTTAAAGAATTACATCAAGCCAATTCATTGATTGAATCGCTTATAACTATATAAAAGATCACCTCTATAGTGGGAGAAGCAGACTTCAGCGATGTATGCAGCAAGGGCAAATCATCTCTATTTAAACAAGTTACTTCACCGATGGGAAATTCGGATCCATACCTGCCAGCTCTACCTACAAAACGAGAAATAAAACCCATTTCTGAATAGTAGAACAGATGCATAGGGCATTTTTTTCGAAACCAGGCAATTGGAGTTCTGCTCCACTATACCTGGGGTAACCACGCCCGTTCCTAGACCAAGCACTGAGAGAAATCGTCTACAAATTAACAAATTAATGTCACAGACTCACAAGTGAATCTCGAACGTGGACCTTGAGGGGAGCACACCTTCAAAGCCTAAGTTTTCAACTATTGTGCCAACTCTTAGGGACGTATGGATTGGGCATTATGGAACAGTTGATATTAAACTATTAATATTTGCAAACAAGAATTGATGAGTTACAAGTGACAGAGTAGCTAAGAATTGGAATAGCCATGAATCTGACAATCCACTTATTTCTATTGATGGAAGACTGATAGTATCCATATTCCACAGACAATCACTTACCTACAGAAAGTTCCAGAATTTTCTGCTCAAATGTTCGATCAAATTTTTAAGAATATTTCCTCATAAATAAAAAAAATTAGTGCCCGTTCAATTTACCTGCAATCTGTTTGATCTCTGGTACAGTAAGCTGCCGCATCTCAAAACCATCAAATTTCTCCATAGTTGAAAATATGATCCTTGAGATGTTCAAATTAAGACCCATCCCTATGGCATCGCTGGCTACCAGCACATCAAACTCACTGGTTGTATCATTGAACATCGTTGCCTGCAGTTCCAAAAGCATCTCAACTAAGCAAATTCAGGGTTGCCAATATAGTTAACCACTAATGTTTTAACATTGAGCAAAGTAGTTTAATAGGTTAAATTCTTTAAGAAAGAAAGCATGTAAAAGACAAAAGAAAGTTGGTGAAAAATTTAAGAATATCGATAATGGAGTTCAACGATGAAATCAGAAAGCACAGTTATTACCAAGGCTAAGTTTTATCAGAATCAGGCAGATACTAATACCTGCCTTGTTCGGGTTTCTGGTGGTAGTGAACCATAAACTACAGAGCATAGATGTCTCCCTTCGCTTTCAATTTTTTTCTAGCAAAGAAACAGAACAAAATTTAGTTTAAAAATTACACCAAATTAAAGTTGAAGCGTCAAAACTAAGCCTGTAAAAGTTTTGGACAAGTAATTATCTAATGAAGTTTTCAAAGCTGTGCAACGAATAAGCATTAAATGAGACCGTGCTTCATAGGATGAGATAATAAAGAGACTGACCTTATAACCATATATTTTAGGACGTGAAAAGGTAACAATGCAATCACCCGTTCTAATGTTAGAATAGGGTCCAAGAGGATCTTCCATTGGAATCAGAGGTGAAAGTCTCTCATAGTATTGCACCTAAAAAGCAAAGAAAGTGCTAGAAAACTTTACAAAACAAAAATATGAATATCATAAAATACATAATTATCAACTCAAAGTCTTTGAACTATTGAAATGGATGGGAAGACATCAAGACAATAACCAGATACCAATAACAGCACATATCTTTAAAAAGCATGCAATAGTTTGATGGATACAAGTAGTATACAACCATCAACTTTGTTGCATGATATAGTAAACACTGCAGAACACCTATAATTTTTCCCATAATAGGCTAGAATGGCATGTGTAACATGAATAGTGTTATTACCTCAATGTCATCACCAGTTACTTTAAGAATTTCCTGAATGAGGGGTACAGCAGCGGCATCTCCACAAAGATGAAGCTCATCAGCACAGATTCCAAGTAGTGCACGAGTAAATGAATAACCTCTCGACTTACATCCCAACATCTGAATTAAGAAAACCCATAAAAAATAAACTAGGTTCAAAACTTCAACATTTTATTTCAACGAAGAGTTTACCAGTTAGATCCTCTTTGTCCTAAACCACTTTCCAAAAGAAATTAATTGACCAATCTTGAAAACATAGAACACTTATAATGATTTATGATTAAATACATGAACTTAGATTAATTCAAATATAAACGTATATATACAAGCATTCACTGTCTTCTTTAGTTCTTTAGGTGCAAACAAAGAACATCTTTATTTTTTGCTTGAATCATAGTTAAGCTCCAGAAAATAAAGCCTATTGTTATCAGCGCATAATTTTTTATTTTTTTCAGTTTTACTAAGGCAAAATATTATTCCAACTGCACCAGCTACACATACTTCATTATTAAATATATATACATATATATATATATAGCTAACTAAAATTTTCACCACTAACAATTCTAATGGACAGAACTTAATTGAGTTGAGGTACCATCAGTCTCAATGGGTGGCCCAAATTTCGAGGAATGATGATGTAGAAGGATTAGTGATTAGTTATATATCTTGGTAAATTCTTTCGATAATGAGGATTAGTTTGTTTATTTCATGGTTAATAAGAATAAGAATTAGTTTGTTTGAGCAATTCCTTGGTTAATTAGGATTATGTTGATTGATATAATTAGATTTAGCCCTCAACCCACCAGGTTAATCGGTGATTTAACATAATTCGACCCAGAGCAAAAGGTTCTAAGTTCAAACCCATGCCGAGTCATTTCATCTCTATTTAATAATGGTTTCCACTTGATGGCATTCTTAAAAGAGGAATATTTAAATGCTACCTTGGCCGGTGGCAAAATTTTAACCACATATTTTGTTATTAATTTTAAAATCTATTTTTTAAAAAAAAAACAAAAAAAGAAAAAATTGACGGCTAAAATTTTGCCACCTTTGCATGCTGCCAAGGCAGCATTTAAATATTCTTCTTCTTAAAAATTCATAAGCTCACAAGTGAAGGTGAGTGTTGGTTAATATAATTAAATTTACCCAAACCCATAAGGTTAAGTTTTTGGATTTATCGAAGAAATGACCACTGATTAGTTTATTTGGGTAATTTGTAGGCTTGGTTAGTTAAAATTGTCCTCTTGTACTCAATAACTTATGAAACTATGATTCCAAATAAAGATCTGATTGATTCTTAGAGAGAATTATCTTTTAATCCACTTAGGCTACACCAAATGAACTCCAGTAAACATGCCTGAATTTCGTCGATAACAGCACAACTGTAGTTGGAGGTTACATCAGCCATCTCAACAGTTGCAGCCTTATGTTTTGCACCATCAACTTCCTCTCTTTCTAGTCCCGTGATCAAGTCACAGGGAACTTTAGCCTTATTCAACCGCTTTGCCACTTCCCAGGCCAACAATCTCAGGGGGCCACAATATATGCCTGCATAAAAAAAAGGTATGGATTCAGAAAATATCCATGAACATTTTCTATTCTTTTCCATGATAATGTTGGATCGAGCAAAGAATAAACTACAACAGTAAGTTGATGATATGGATTGCTATATACCAGAATCACTTGATTCAAGCCTCTTCAAAGCATTGTGAGTTTTGCCACTATTTGTTGGACCCATGTGCAGAAAAATTTTGCGATGTTTACTTCGTGCATTTGGATACCATGAATGGGGACGTCTACAAGTAAAAGAACCCTGTATTAGTAAACGGAGAATTGAGTATAGTTCTTGCAAATGCTTTACAAGAAATATAAAATGGCTGTGCAGTAGCCAGTAGTAAAACCATTGGTCATATAAGATAAGAGCGTTGAGAACTCCAGCACATACAAACAATAGAAAAAACTAGACACTGTGACCGATTGTTTCATAGTCTAAGAAGGTATCTCTCTAAATCAATTGCACAGTAACTATTAAATAAACAAGGAGATAGATATCAAATGGAGGTAGGCACAATAAAGAGGCAGTCACACTTAATATTTCTCTTCTGATAGGGGTATCAAACTTCTAAAATCTTCTGAATAGACGCAATAAAAACTAACCATGGAGCACATAATTAAGATACTTTAACAGTTGTGACGATGCTGTGCAAAATAAAAATAAAAAAAAACTATAATTTATACAAAACTCAATGCTTGAATTAGAAACTTCACAAAGCTTTAAGCCCAACAGTCTTACGTCAAGTCTGTGAAGTCAAATTTTTGGGCACTGTTATTGATACTGTACAGCCTACAACAAGAAGATCCAAACTTCAATTGGGAATCCTGGTTTAATGCACCCACAAAACCTACAAAATTAGAAAATAGAAATGTTTTAGGCAACACAAAAGGGTATGAAATCTGCCCTGTTATAGTACTGGAATGTTTTATTTTACGTGCTTATTGGTCCGGAGTTACAACCCTCTATATCAATTCAATAAACATACATGAAATTGTCTTGCTTTCCCCAAAGCATGAGTTTACTTTCTTTTTTTTTTTTTTGAAACAAGGGTAACCATGTCTGTCTCTAGGCTAGGATCTGGAGACATCGAAGGAGTAATTTCACAGGTGAGTCTCGAACGTGGGATCTTGAGGAGAGCATACCCTCAAAGCCCAAGTCTTCAACCACTATGCCACCCCTCGGGGGAAGAGTGAGTTTACTTTTAGTTTCTTACAAAAACAAATCATGATGAACAAACTAGACTACTTTGCTGGGTGCAAGAAGAGCAAAGTGAACAAAAAGGCCATGGCATTATCAACCAATCATAATATCGTTATCACATATAGTACACGACTCACTTAACACATTTTCCCAACAAAGATTAGAAGTAAGAAGAAAACACCTATTTAATAGAAGAACCGTGAAGGTAACAATACCAAAAAAAACTTCGTTAGCCTGATATAAAAGCAGGAGAATCCTTCAAACATCAAGAAATTAAACACAAAAACGCCATTGACAAAATGCCTTTTCGTCATAACTATTCTCTTCCGATGACACCCTTGACCAAATCCATCACCAATTGAGCCCAACTATCTTTTTTTTTATAATCCAAAATCGAAGCTTTACCCCACTCCATATTCAGAGGCACCCACACAAATACGGAAAACTATTGAGTTTTCGATCAACCAGCATGGGGTGGCTCGATTGGTCAAAGAGAGACTTTGGGGTCCATAAGTTGATGGGTTCATCCTCGTGGTGGCCACCTAGGAATTAATTTCCTACGGGTTTTCTTGACATCCAAATATTGTAGGGTCAGACGGTATTCCCCGTGATAATAGTCGAGGTGCACACAAGCTGCCCCGGACAGCCACCGATATTAAAATAATAATAATAATATTGAGTTTTCAATCATCAAAGAAACTAAAAAAACTTAATAGAAAGAACACAATACTTCAAGGAAATGCAGACAAATAACAAAACAAACATGATAAACAACCAAAACAGGCACCGAGAAACAAACCGGGAAGGGAAGAATAAGCCGCCGGAGAGAAGAACTTGCGGCGGAAAAGCACGGACGCCATTGTGAGTTACGACGGCGAACAAATTGCGGGGTGGAAAAACATGGGGTTTGAAGAGAAATCATGGAAAATAAAGGAAAACATGTGGGTCAGCTGAAAATGGCGAAGGTTTGTGCCACAGCCAATCAATCCAATTCCGAAACTCATTCACTGAATTCTCGGCGTTTCCAAGGCATAATCCCTCTTAACGCAGACTTCGGGTCCTGAAATCTTCAACCAATATGACTCTTCTATGTTTCTACTGCTCCTTCCAATGTATGGTGGCCAAAAAAACAGGGCTGCTTTCTTTACACGTTTTTTTTTTTTTTGACAGTATTTGGGTGATTCCAACCCATTGGGCTCTTCCGAGTTGTTTGTTTGAGGTTTTTAGCTACGAGTTAGGTTTAGGATTTACTAATTTTATCTCAAAAATCTATATCTAAATGAATTTTTACCAACTCTTTTTTAAATTTGTTTTTGAAAATAATTTTCATTTCTAAACATTCATTTTTAATCATTTATTTATAACTATTCAATCATTTCTAACCACTCAGTTTTTAATTATTTATTTCAAATAAATCAAAATAGCTTATTTTTAACCACTTATTTGTAATCATTTTCTTTTTAACTACTAAAAATAACTACTTATTTTAAATTTACATCTAAACAAAATTTTGAGTATAACTCTTCTATACAAAAACTACATCTAAACGAGTTTTTGGCACAACTCTTAATTTTTAACTCATCAATATAACTTATTAACCTAAAAACTACTTAAATATGTCAAACAAACACCCCAGTTGGGCTCTTGGGGGTGTTTGTTTGACATATTTATGTCGGATTTAGCTTGAACAGTTTGTGTTGAGTAGTTAAAAATTGAGAGTTGTAATAAAAAAAATTGATGTAATTTTTTGTGTAGGGGAGTTAAAGTCAAACCCTTGTTTAGATGTAAATTTAAAATGAATAGTTATTTTTAGTAGTTGAAACAGATAACGATTAAAATTAAGTTATCTTGATTGATTTGAAATGAATTGTTAAAAATAAGTGGTTATAAATTATTTGCGTAATTATAAATGAATTATTAAAAACCAATGGTCAAGACATGAGAGTTGTTTTTAAAAATAAAAATAAAGAGAAGTTAGTAAAAACTTGTTTTGATGTAGATTTTCAACGAGTAGTTAATAAATCTTAAAATTAAATGTTACTTAAATATGTCAAACAAATTAGGCTCTTTATACCCATTTTTTAACCCATGTCCCTTTTGTGAAAATTATCCTGATTATTCCATTATATAACTATATAAGCAAATTGTATTATTTTTATTAGGATGGGAAAGCTTAGACAATATTCTAAAGATGAAATCATTTGTTTTTTTTTTTATAGGAAACCAAAACTTTAATTTTTATTTATTTTTTAGTACATATTATGGGAGGGGACAAATACTGATTATCGAGTTCGAACTTATGACGCTGGAGTTGAAGTGGTTTTTTTGAAGAAGAAGATAAATAAAAATTTACAAAAAAGTCCAAAAACCGTCTAAAAGTGATTTTTTCCCGACCATTGTTACATGTACAATAAATTCGATGGATTGTGTACTACTTATTTATGATTTTCAATTCTTAAATTATTGTAAAATTAAAAAAAAAAAGATTGTACAACAACAGCGTAGAATTGTAGAATTGAGTTTTTTTAAGGATAAGTTGAGGAAGAGAAGACAAATCCAACTAAAAAAATATTACTTACTATTCTTAAATAGACGAGAATTAAGTATAGAGATCGAACTCGTGACCATGACATCAAATTGAGTTTTCATCCAACAATGACAGCCACTAATCTTTTCGATGATTAAGTTATTTTTTAATCTAGGTCAAAATTAAAATAATTAATTTCATTAAATTTAAAATCGATCTAGAGAATGTTATTAAAAAAAAAAAAAAAATCGATCTAGTTACTCGTAGTACCGCAGTTGTCGTCTCCTCTCAAAAACCCTCACCGGTTGGCTTCACTCTCAGCACTGATTATCGGCATCGATCAGGTACTCTCCCATTTCCGTTAATCCTTCTTTACTTCTAAGTTTCGGATCGAATGCTTTGTATATGTTTTGCTTCGGCTTCGACTTAGATTAGGTTTTCAAATCCGTTTCTATTTAATGCTGGATTATATACCACCCTGGTTGAATGGATTAGGGTTTTGTTCTATTGTATTGAATCGCTTGTTTTACAGTTGTGGGATTGATACATACCCTTACTCTTTAAGGGTTTAGGGTTATAAGCATTCAAATTTTGGACTACTTGCTTTCATTTTGAATTTTTTGGCCGTGTGTTTTTTATTATCGGCACCGGAGCATTTTCGCGCAGGTCCCAACTGTTTGGGTAACTGTATTTTCGTTATACTTTCTCTCTGAAATTTGAATTTTGGGTGCTTGTTTCTTGTATTATGAACTATAATGGTTTTTAGCTTTGAATTTTGTTAAGCTGTGGTTGAACCTTCCATTCTCCGCTTTCTTTTACCTTATTTTTTGTGTTTAGTATTGTTTTTTCTTTTTTTCCTGATTCAATGAGGTTGTATTATTGTTACGAGGCTTTGTCGGTAAGCTACTATTACTGGTAATTGAGAATGGGGATGGGGTTGTGGTTGTGTTGATTTGAACTTTGGTTTAATTGTTTGGTGCTCTGTTTTTTCTTCTTTTTTTTTTTTTTTAAGTTAACAAATTATGAAGGGTATCTACACGTCAACTTAACAAGGAAGTTGTCTTATTCAATCATGATCTTCATCCCTATCTATGCTTTTCCAGCGTTTCTACAATGTGAACAAGGAGGAAGGAAATCTGTGCGGACTGCCAAGTCAGTTTCTTTGATTTGAGGGATATCTGTACTGGCCATTTCTTATGTCTGATTTTTCCCACTGGGTAGAGTTCTGACCACCATTGATGAAATTGAAGGATAAATTTTTTTCCGATTAAACCAATCCACACAAATTGCCTAGATGCAGTTATAGGAATTAAGACATTTATGAGTTAATTCATTCATTATGGGTTGTATTGTTTTTTTTCCCTAGGCATATTATATTCATGTAAGTAGGTGGTCGGTTATTCAAAGAGTTGGCGTTGCTTCATGTTCTTAAGGAGAGGGTTTGCTTTTATTAGCCCTCACTTTGTTGTGAGGGCCTGCATTTTTAGCTCAAAAGCATTGCCCTCGAAAATCCTTGGAAGCGAGAATGAAAGGGTAGCTCAGTCAGATAGCATTACACATGGTTCATCCAGGCCTCAGCTATTTCCATTATTCCCTGATGGTAAACCTGTTACTTATAATGTTGAACTTGTAGACGATGATACGTGGGCAGTTTCAAGTGGTTTAGCACGAGCATGGGAAGGGAGAGAGAAGGGCTCTTCTGGCTTTGATAACAGGTACTTAGAGGATGAGGATAATGAGCCAGTTGATGATTGTGATTCGTATTTTGATGATATTGACAACATGAGGGTACGTGGAAATCTCTTCTATAAACTTGATCGAGGTTCCAAAGAGTTTGAAGAATATAGCTATGATTTCCATCGGAGGAAAAAATCTATAAAGGAAAAGGAAGATCTGCAGCAAAGCAGAAGCAAAGTCAATGATAAACTCGATAATCGTTTTTCAAGTGGCCATGTAAAACTTCCTGAACATCTGAAGAACAGGTATGTAATAGTTGAAAGGGAGAACGACTCTGAGAAGAAGCTTAGGACACCCACGTTTAATCAGCTAACTGGTCCTTACCATGAGCCATTTTGTCTAGATATATACATATCAAAGGCCTCAGTTCGTGCTTGCGTCGTTCACCGAGTGACTAGTAAAGTTGTTGCTGTGGCACATTCAATTTCTAAGGACATGAAATTTGATCTGACTTCAAGGAAGGATTCCTCTGCCTGTGCTGCTGTGGGGGCTGTTTTGGCCCAGAGAGCATTGGCTGATGATATCCACAATTTGGTCTACACACCAAGGAAAGGCGAGAGGATAGAAGGGAAGCTTCAAATTGTACTTCAGTCTGTTATGGGTAATGGGATTAATGTGAAGGTAAAGATTAAGCAGAAAAATAGACCCAGGAAGTTGGAAGTCCGCGTTTAGCTTAGACAGATGAAGATCTTGAGGTTGCCCTTTGACGTAAGACAACTTTCTTGATATACTAACAGCCTAGTAGTAGTATTATTGATCATTTTTCCATTGTCAAGATGTTTCAATATAGTTATTTTTCAAAAAAACATTTACCTTAATATTTTGAAACATCTCTCTCTTTAATGCTTACTAAGTTTTTTGAATGAGAAACGTATTCTTCATCAAGTTTTATATGAAAGTGATGGTTTTGTTCTCTTCTTCATATTGTTTACTAAGTTTCCAACACTGCACAGATCAAAATGGCAAGCTCGAGTGAGAGTGAACGCAAGGAACCGGTGAATGAGCAAATGGTAGCAAACATGTATGGTGCTTTAAGGTCTGAGCTCAATCAGATATACTCAAAAATCACAGAACTCGAAATGGAAGTCAGTGAGCACTCTCTGGTCATATCTGCAATAGAGCCACTTGACCCAACAAGAAGATGCTACAGAATGATCGGGGGCGTGCTGGTGGAAAGAACTATCAAAGAGGTCCTGCCTGCTGTTCGACGCAACAAAGAGGGAATCGAGGAGGTCATTTCGAGACTCAATGAAGCCCTGGAGAAGAAGAAGGAGATTGCTGATTTGGAGGCCAAATACAAGATCAGGATTAGAAAGCCTGATGGTGAGGCTAAGGAGGAAGACGGTGGGCGGAAAGAAGGTGCAGCTCAAGGAGTCCTCGTAGGCCCTGCCGCTGATAATTAAACTCGAACACCGGCATGAACTTTTATCATTTTCTTGTAGTGCTAAACTTATTATTTTCATATTTGTGTTAAATTTTGTTTTGACAACTTTCAGTTCAATAGGAAGATTCAGGACTTGTTTCATGTGTGGGTACATAGATGATTTTGAGGGGGCAATTTTGAATGGGAACGACTTTCCAGCATAATCATGATATCGAAGATTTTTCTCAAGTTTTAGACAATCCTTCTAAATAAATTAGTTGGATTATGCATTAATGAATTCTGCAGTACAAGTTTTTCTTTTCTTTTTTATAACAGGAACTGAAGCTTCATCCACTTATCAAGGTTAAACAAGAAGCTTATTCGTTATTCATGGATGTTCAACCTGAGACTTCTAGAGAAGTATAATGTATATCTAGGACACTTTTGAATATGAGACCTCTATAAAAGTATACCTCAAAGACTCTTGGTCCATTTAAGAATGAAGAAGTATAGGAATTGAAGTTTCCCCCACTAAATATTTAAAGTCTCTACATTCACCTCAAAATCCATACTCTACCATACAATAAACTTGTTTTTTTTATAATTATTTAATTTTTGAAATTTAAATTATTTTTATTCAAATTTTCTATAATATGTTAAACTTTTTCTATGATGTATACATCTTTCTTTAAAAATATATGAGAATGATAACCAATTTTCAAAAACAAAAAACATGTCTTTGAAAGCTATTTTTTTTAGACGTAGATATCCAATAAGTTTAAATTTCAAAAATAAAAAACAAATGGTTACTGAGTTTCAATGTTTGAAAAAGCTTCTATAAACTATATAGTATATACCATGTGGCCCATTTGGAAATGAACAAATTTTATACAATTAAACTCCGATTCCAAGCTTCTACAAAATATGCTGCCCACATTTGGAAACATGCCTTTTACATTGTTAGCTCGAAATTACAAAAAAAGCGGTCTATTTGAGTAAAACCCATTAGATTTCTCAAAATTTCGAAGTTTACAACCCAAAATAAGTAGTAATAATATCCCCTATCAGCTAAAGAAATCCTGAACTCCTTTTCCGGCGAAAACTCGATCGGACAGCTCCGCCAACAAGGCATTCACAGTGAGCAAAACGACACTGGATCCAGCAATTACGCCGATCACCACCCCCGTCGTTCCCAAAACCTTCCGAAACGCCGGCCACTCGATCTCTCTAATCTCTTCTCCCACTCCGCCGATCAGATCCCACTCTTTCTCCACTTTCCCCTTCTTCAACGCCTCCCGAATCTCGGCGCCCAAATTCGTGCCGGATTCCGCCGCTTCATCGGCTCTTTTCGCCTCCGCCCCGTCGGATTCCGTATCCTCTTGGCTCTCCTGCACGGCATTGACGGCGGCGCATCTGATGTTCCTTCTAGCCCTAATCGTCGGTAATCTGATCGTGTGTTGCGAGTGAGGATGAGAATGATGGACGGAGCTCCGCCGTGCTGCCACGAACAAGGAGGCGGTTGTGTTGGATAGAGTGGTCGGTACCGCCGGAAAGTTTAGGGAGATCGGAGCGGCCATTTTTCTCGACGGTGAGCGGTCGAGAATGTGAATGAGATTGGATAAACCGGTTTACTAGTCTAAGAATCAGAGTTAGGGATAGCTGGGGCTTGGATTGTGGCCCACATTATCTTGTGTTCTATGTGGGCCAAATTGGACAAGCCCAAATGTCTTAACTTGGGCCTAGCCCATGACAAATTGGAGTACGAGTTGTTTCATGCACAAAAGGTAAAAAAATACAAGGAAATTAGAGAAACTAAAAAAGGGCGGTAATGTAAAATGGCTAAATATATTTCCCACGGCTATGAGATAACGAGTTCAAATTTCCACCTTAAATGCTGTTGAAAGAGAATTTGAACGATATATGTCAATGACTAATGTGTTCAACCTGCTTTAACAATAATGCTAAAATTTATTATAACATAGCTATATAACTAAATGTTAATTATGATAATGACTAGATTAATTTTAAATTTTTATAAATTGATGATGTGATTATTTTGATTTTAATGTGAGTTTATTTTAAAGAAAAAAAAGTAAAAATGGAAACATAATAATGCATGCACACATGTGGAGATTAGACCAAGAATTAAATTGAACATTATAAAAAAAAGTTATTTTATATCATCTTCCATCGTTCTTTAACCGTGCCTCCATCTCACCATTTTCAATTTCCAAAGTAGGATGCCATTGTAGTACCACTTTTATTGGCATAATGATTTTTAATTAGTTAAAAGTAATTTTGAATATTTTATAACTCATATTAAAAAAAAAAAAAAAATAGTTCTAATATATTTGGGATAGTAAGATTTGAACTTACAAGCTATAAATGATTTTTTTTTTTTTTTTTGAAAATTGAAAAATCGGAGTTTCGCTCCCCTATATCCGGGGCACCACTGGTTCGTCCTTAAACTATGGCAACGAGATACTTCGAAGATATTCTAGTTTAAGCGCTTTTCAGCGACTTCGACCCAGAGATCTCTTAAACAAGCATGGCTTGAAGTCCTTATCCTCAACCGCTGGGTTGCCTTTTGGGGACATCATGCGGATATATTTGTATGATTAACAAATTGTTATTGTTGATATTGTCAAACACATTCTACGTTTTAACTTTAATTTTAGGTTACGCTATTGGAATACATGAATAGTAGATCTCCCTACTCAATTTCCATACTAATTGAAAATAAATCAATCAAGGCTAATTAGTTACTTTTTATCTTCACTTAATAACTTTATATATATATATAAAATTTCTACTAAAGAACGTATAGCCTTTATACAAATAAACGTATAGTTCTTTTTTGAGACTACAAGTTAAATTAACGTATAGCTGAACCTTTTTGTTTTTCCCATATGAAATGATTTATGCTTTTGAACTTTGTGAATAAAGAAATGTTAAAGCGAACTTTGGTTTGATCTCAAATAATAATAACAATATAATAATAAAATAAAGCGGACATTCGTAATACTAAAAAGGAGAGAGAATCTCCGATGAATGGTAATGGTGACGACCGCCGGTTTTTCTTTTTCTTTTTTTTTTTGCAAAAAAGGGAAAAACAAAGTTGCCCAAATTGACATGCAATCAATTTTCTACTTAAAAGTTGGTATCGAGGTATTTTTGTAAATTATCTAAAAAAGGTATTTTTGTAAATAAATAATAATATATTTTTTAAAAGTTACATCAATTAATGAAGATTTGAACTCATAACTTTTTAACTGCTGTATTGGTAAATAATAATAACTCTTGCATTTTCTATCTATCTTTTAACTATTAAATAATAATAACTCTTGCATTTTCTATCTATCTTTTAACTATTAATATTTTATGATTTAAGATAATAATAGTTATTAATGTTAAATCAACATGAACAATATTCAATCAAGTAGTAGTTCAAGTGGCATCAGTGTACATCTAACGACCTAAAGGTCTTAGGTTTGAGTTTCCCCCATTCCCCAATTGTAAGTTGATAGGAATTGATAAAATATAATTTTAATAAATAATAAGGGTAAAAATGTCATTTGGGATGCCCTATACATGAGAATCCTCAAACCCCACGTTGTAGGAGGATATCCAAATGTCTCCAATCTTATGGGAATTATGGATTACCACAAAGCAAACGGTCCCTTAAGTTTTTCTTTTTTGTTTAAAGACACCTTAAGTTTTGTCAGACTATCATACATTCTGCGCACACCCACTTACAGTTTGTCATTTCTAATAGAAACAAAGAAGAATGATCTTTCAAAATTAATACTAAAATGTATTAGAGAATATAGGGTTCCACCTCAAAATCAATTGACAATGAGGGGAGTAACTCATATCGCAAATGAGTATCATTAGAGAATATGCGGTTCCACCTAAAAACTAATTGGTAATGAGGAGAGTAACTCATATTCCTTATAAATGTGTTGAAGAATCCTCACTTTATCAATGTGGGATAATTGCACCACAAGTGAGTATCTCCAACAAAATGAAATCTACGACCAACGCTATAATTCAACGATATCAATAATACATCCAATTTTTCTAAAAAATAAAATAAAATAAAACAAAGCTCTTTCTCTTTTGCTTTCCTTTTTTCTCATTCACCAACCAAACATAATATATTTTTTTTGCACATCCCACGCTATCGTGGATTCAGTGTGTGAGATCATCAAAACCCACATTTTGTTTTTTCTTACAACAAACATTCTAACCTTTCACCAATTACTAAGCTTTCCTCTGCAAACATAAGAAGAAAAAAAGCTAACCCATCACTTTTTCAAAAAACAAAGAACTTTAATTATTGAAAAACCTCATATATGATTATCAAATCATTTTCCTTTGACTCTATTTGTTCTTTCTTTTTCATGCATGTTCTTATGAGATCTCTCTGGTTGGTCCCTTCAAATCGGGCAAAATAAAAAACGAAAAAAGAAGAAAAAATATATCTTCGATCTTTTATATACTTTCTATTTGAGGTATATACTTTAGAATCATATACTATGATTTTGATTTTATTATACATGTTTTTTAATTTAAATTTATACTCCTTTCTTTTAAAAGTTGAATTTATTGGTTGAGACATAAAATAAGCTATTTATTAATATATTTAAATTTAAAACTAATTCAATCACTATATTATTTCAACATTCTATTATATAATTAACTGCAGAAAAAGTTATAGGTTAAATGTGGCATTTGTACAATCGGTTAATCAAGAACTCATACATATTCAAAACTCTCTATCTCCGAATGTTATTAAACTAAAATAAAAAAAAAACTATTTTACTACCTCAATTAATAATAATAATAATAATAAAAAGAAACATAACAATCAAATAGAGATTATTTCCCAAATGTCCGGACAAAAAATTAATTTTCTAAAAAAAAAAAAGCTTGCCTCCACATTGTTCACGATCGAGAACAATTCGTTGATTTTGGGCAATGGGTGAGATTTTTTGGATTCACCTATGATTAATTATTGCACCGCCGTAGACGGTGGTCGGAGGGAGACGCCGGCGAGGATTCCAGCAAAAAGACGACAAGATCGGAGAAAGCGTTTAATATAAACTTGTGGGTATGAACGGGATTGATTTGGAGATAACAAACAAGAAGCTCCTGCAGATATTGCCAGTCTCGCCGGACGTCCACCGGCCGATCTCTGGCTCCGATCATGTCCAGCATTGAAGCTCGAAAATCGGCAACGGGGTCCACTGAAACCATCGGGACCTTTACTCCGCCGCGGTCGGGAGAGGAGTTGAAGATGGACTTGGAGTAGCCGGGTGAGGAGAAGAAGAAACGACGGGAAGCTACGGCGGCGGAAAAATTGGGTACGGCGGCGGCGGCGGCGTCGGAGTCGGAGGTGGAGTCTTCGGAGAAGAAATAGTCATCGGCGGCGGTGGAGGTGGAGGCGTAATGGTCTGAGTTTTCAAGTGATAGGGGTTTTTTGTTGGGTGTGTGCGGCGGCGATGAGGGTTTCACGGCGGCCGGAAAGCAGCGGAGCTTGGAAAACCAAAGGTGGAAATTTTTTTTCTTCATTGTGAATTTTGTTTTTTGAGAGGGAAAAAGGAAAATGAGAATTTTAAGAGTAATTTAGGAGAGAGAGTGGGGGATTTTATGGTGTTTGTGTGTGGTGATAAAAGGGAAAAGGAAGAGTGGGGCTATAGAATAAGGTCCACCAAACTAAGCAAATTAAAGTGCAATGAAAAAAATAAAATGTAATGAAATTTTAATTAATTAAATAATCAAAAGTTTTTTTTAATGCATTTCATCAAAGTTTTGTGAAGATAAGGAAACATATAGAAATGGAAATATGGTTAAATGATGGTTAAGTGATTTAGAAATATGTAGCAGTTATTTAAAAATTGATGTTTTAGAGAAGAGATATGGTAAGAAGTACCTATTTTATATTATTATTTTTTTAATGTAATAATTGTATATTTATATTGATTGATAAATTTAATATATTTTATTTTATATTATGCCGTTGAAAATTAAATAAAGTTATGTGATATTTGATAAGATTAGATAAAATATATTTTATATTATATTATAGGGTTTAAAATTAAAAACCAAAAAGTTTGAAGTGACATTTAAAATAGTAAATAAAATATTTGAAGTGATGTTGGAAGAGTGATTGAAGAGAAATTGAGGTGAGATTGATATACTAAAACAAACATGGAGTTGGGAACTTACACGTCTTTCTCCTTTTACCAAATCTCAAACATTCCCCAAAAGGTTAGATTAATACTATTGTAAAAAAAATATTCGGTTTCAAATTTAGTTTATAAATGAAAAAAAATTAATTTAGAAGAAGTTTACTTTTTGTTTGTGTGGCATTATTAGACATAAAAAAATATATATATAAATAAAGATATCAAAATGTATATAAATTTTTGTAGCATCTAATAATGTCATATAACAAAAAGTATAACTCCTCTGCACATGAATCCATTTTAAATCCATGACTTTTGAGGTTTAGTTTAAATTTGTTTTATACCTCTAGAATATTCGAGTTTTGTTGTTGAATTAACGAGGTTACTTTTTCAATAGATGAGAATAGACTTTCATCGCATTACTTATTCGAGGACTTGTTTCATACTCAAGAGATAATAAAAGGTTTTACAATTAAGATCATTCGTAGGTCCGAAACTAAAACCCCTAATAAACATATTTTTGACATCCTAATCATCTACTAATGAGATTACCTTTGACAACTCAAATAGGATTGTTTCATCCATCAAAATAAAAGATAACTCAACTAAAATAACTTCTATTTTTTTTTCAACTCATAAAACTTCTATTATTAACCTTTGATTCATCCATATAGAGTAAAAAAAAAAAAACTATTTTGTCAAGGGACAATCATTGTTATGCCTCAAAATCCACTACTTGTTATTGGAAGTTATACACTTTAATTCCATAAATGTATTTTTCTTAGCATTTTTGTTTCTATGAATTTTTTGTAGTTACAAAAATTGAGAAAAATGTGTCCTTTTAGTTTGTCTTGTTATTAGTTTATGTCTTGTTATTTCAAAGTAAATAACCATTCGTGTCATCGACCGAGGTAATAATTTAAAGTTTTTTTTATAGTGGTTGTTTTTGTACATATTCATAAATATCCTGTTTTGTTGATGAATGAATAGATGGACAGCAACTATCAGCCGTCCCAAAAACGCACGATGACAATATTTGCAGAATAATCAACCGTTACAGAGGCTGAAAAAACTACTGGCGTTTTATAAACCTGAACATAAAAATATTTTTTTTAGAAAAGAGTAAAGTTTTTTTTTTTAGTACATTGGAGAAGGAGGAACATATACCGATTCTCGAACTCGAACCTGTAACGCTGGTGTTGAACTAGTTTACAATCAAACACTGAAACCAACTCATTCGGTGAAAAGAGTAAAGAGTAAAGTTTTTAGCGAACACTTACCGACAAAACTGATAAAATGGAAAGTTGGTAATACCAACAAAACTAATAAAATGGAAAGTATAGTCATTTTTACCAAAGGAAAAATATGATAATTCTTACCAAAAGTATAAGAAATTTGTTGCAGAAATATAATTGAAGTTTATCCATTTTCGATTTCAGAGTGACTATCAAATTAAAGTGATTAAATATCAATATTAAGGCAATATATATATATATATATATATATATATATATATATATATATATATATATATATTTTATAAAACTAACTAAGTTCCATTCTCTTAAAAAAGAAACAAAAAACCTGACTCAATGATCAGTCGACAGATTCTGAAACAAAACAGCTGGGTTTTCCCCCTATTTTTTTTTCCTTTTTATTATCTCCACGTTGTAAACGAAATACAGAACCAAAAAGAAGAATAAGAAAGAAAAACGAGAAAGAAAACAGAGCAACAGAGTTTCAGTCAAACGACACAAATAACGGTAGGTATCAGAAAAACATAATTTCTAGATCAAATCATACACTTTTTTTTTTTTTCTTTCCAAAAAGCACACTAAAGTTCAGTTTAGTCTCAGTTTACACCCAAAAAAAAAAAAAAAAAAAAAAAACTTAAAAGAGTGACCGTTTTCATATATTTGCGCCGCCCTCATTGAGCCTGGCGGCGGCGGCGATGGAGGCCGCCACCCCGCCAGGTTGGGTGGTCAGGTTTGGATCGTTCCTCAGCTCTGCACTCACCACCCCTTCTGCATCCTGCCGGTTCACTGGCTTATGGGCCGTCAGTTTAGCCGTTGCACCCTGTGAAACCGAAAAAAATATATATAGTTGGGTTGGTTCGGGTTGAATAGTCGAGGTGCATAAATTAACCCTCTTTCTATTATTAAGTGAATAATAGTTTTGATTGTTGCAACAAAAGAGAGGACTGTTTTTAAGAACATGTTTGTATGAAAGAAGAATGGAGTGATTTGAATGAATGGTTGCACGAAAACCATGTTTGAATAAAGTTCAAAGTTAAAAGAAAAATTATGTTTAATTGGATAAGCTTGAGGAAGTGGGATAATTCTAAGAAAAAGATAGATCTTTTGAGGAAAGTTGGTAGGAAAGCTTTGCTTGGAAAGGTAGAGAAGGGGGGGGGTTAGAGTGAAGAGTTTGACTATGGAGTTGAGGGAAATTTTTTGCTACACTATGTTCCTTACCTAACTCCCCTTATTCATGCACCCTCACACACACACTTTCAATGCTAATATGAAGTTTGGTAGTTGTGTGATACCGTGAGGACATAGTTGAGCTTGATCTTGTCCTCGTCTTTATCGAATCCGGCATTGAAATTTGCTGCCGACTGAGCAGTGGCGGCAAGTCCACGTGGCGTTATAGCAATGCTGCCGGTTGCTCTGACCTCTGCGGCTTGAATTGCTGCAACATCACTCTGTTCCACCGGCTTGTTTCCTGCACTTTCACCCACCGCTTCTAGTGCTTCTCCCATCGTTATTACATTCTGCTCCGTCGTCGCTGTTCCACTCGCCGTCGTGGTGTCCAAATACTGGCCGACAACCTAGGAATTAATTAAGAAAAGAACTCACCAATATGAAAACTATTCTTCAAAATTTTAATATGAAAATATAAATTTAACTTTAGGATCGAAAGTGTGGCTATTTTTTTTATCTACCCTTACAAGAATCAACTTTTTTATGAAAAAAAAGGTTTCAAATTGGAAAATAGAAGGGCGAGATCCTATCATCATCAACTTATGGAGTTGTGCACGAGTTTATATTGAACTCCCACTTTTGTGTTTAGTTTAATCTTTTTTACTTTTTTGTTTGATATATAAGAGACATGGACATGGGTTCACTAGTCAATAAAGATCAGGCAAATAGTAAAAGATAGATGATAATTTAATAAGGTTCTAGGTTGTTGCATGAGAATATGATAAAATTCATACAATATAAAGACTATTTAAGTTCAAATCTATAAGTTGAACTACAAAAATCCAAATCTAAAAATCCAGGAACCCAACTGGTAATTTTCTCAAGTAAAAAGAGATGACTTGATGGGAGAAATTTAAGAAAGGGAACCTGTCCGGCGATGGATTCGGTAACGACACGAGCTCCCGGAATATCGGTCTCGCTGATGTTAATGCCTTGATTTTTAGCAGCACCGCTTACATCATGGTTACTAAGAAAACCAACTCGAACGTTATGCACGGCTGCAGCGTGCATGACATCGGCCGGACCAGCCTGTGGCACTTCCCCCAACACCCTGGTTTCAGCACTGCCCATTATGCGAGCATCCTGAGGTGCAATGGGGTTCTCAGCCAGGTCGCCGGAGACATTGAAAACGTCGCCGTATTTGATGGCTCCCTGCCCCTCGTCATCGTCGTTCCGACGAGGCTGCCGCTGTTCTTCCCTATGTAGTTGTTCCTGACTCATGATTTCAACACTACAAAAAACAAAAAACAAAAAACAACTTTGTTGCTTGCTATTTGAAGGGATTGTTGGGACAAGTGTTGAATGAAGAGGAGAAGAATGGTGATTTGATTATGTTATATACAGATGGCGACTGGGGAAAGCTCGAGACATCCACCGAGGAAAAGGGACTCTAATTTTTTTGACACTTTAGCTGAGTTTTGAGTACAGATGGCAGGTTCTGGAGATTTATTGGTATTGGAGGAAATATTCTCAGATGTGTAGAGTTAAATTAATTTCTCACCTATGATTTAGGGTTAGATATATTTGGGTTAATTAAAGGTTTAATTATTTAACTGCATAAGGAAAAAAAAAAAAAAAATCAAAACCATCAGATAGAAATGATAAAAGCTTTGGATTTTTATCATTCTCATTTTACAATGAGATAATTTGAAAAGAAGCAGGGGAAAATAGTAACTTAATTACATATGCAGCATGTGAAAGGCACTGGGGCCAACAGCAATGACATTGTTCTTGTGATTATGGCAGCCAAATTCTTGATATTTATCTGATTGATTCTACAGTTCAAAGTAAGCATAATTGGAGTCTGCAATGAATACAGCAGTTTCCTGCATCTCTTTCCTCAGCTTTTCCAGCATGTCCTGAATTTCAGGTCCCTCACATGGGTTTTGTCATTTGCTTGGAATATATGAATTATGTTGTTTACTGTTATCCAACTGGACCCAACTCCTTTTTTATCCCTCTATCTGGTTTCGTATGAAAATCACAATTGTATAAAAACGTGTAAAAGACTAAGTATATCACAATCCATTACTTCAATTTTTTAGTTAGTGGTGAAGGAACTTGTAAAGAACCATCTACGAATTTAAATTTTTAGATAAAATCATTATCTTCTAATTAGTGTTGATCACTCGAGTGATGTGCTAATTTTAGAATGTAGAAGTTGAGTAAGACTGCTATGAAATTTGAGAGTGGGTTACCTGCCAGTTGCAGCAAACATAGTGGACAACATAACGTGGTTTCCAGAGTTGTTTGGATCAAGTTCGAACAACTTCTGAGCGGCCATCTTTCCCAAATCATACGCACATTCTACCATTCCAGCACGCCCAAGCAAGCGTAGTGCTCCGGACCTTGCTTCATGGACTGAAAAATTTACATCATAATCTTCAAATCTCCTGCTCTACTGCAGGCAGATAATGCACAGACCAAACTCACATAGCTCGGTGCCATGCCCACCGCTGACGCCATCTCCTCAAGCAATGTCCTCGGTGTGCATATCTACCCAACAATGCGTCCCCAAGGAGTAGTATAGTATTTGAAAGTTTGAGTTTTGAAGGTGTGTTCTTTTCAAAGTCTCAAGTTCAAGATTCACCTGCAACCCTAATTTGTAAACACCTACTGTGTCTCCATTACTTCTATGTCTCTTGGTGCCTTAGAAACGGACATGGTTCCCCAGTTATAATGGAGCCAAGTCCCAGTTACATCCACCCAACAACTCATTCAAGAGACCAAGTTTCTCTATGGCATCTCCTTGAAAGTACGCTCTGCTTTATCAATGCTTCCACATTTTCCATACATGTCAACCAATGCACTTCCAACAAAGCATTCTCCACTACACAAGACTTGACGGCTAGTGCTTAAACTAACCTTCCCAACTCGAATTTCGAAAGACCTGCACGAGCACGAAGTACACTCGTTAGCATACAATCTGTTGGCTTGGTGTCTTCTTTCCTTGCCCGCAAGAATGAGTAGCAAGCCTTCTCTACCTCATTGTTTTTAACTTAATCGGCTATCAAAGAGGACGAAGAGACGCTGTTCCGTTCTCTCATTCTCTCGAAAACGATCTCAAAAGATTCAACCTCCCCCACATTTCCCATATAAATCAATTAACCCATGGAAACAAAGACATTCTGCACACACCCACTTCGGATAATGAACCCATGTAGCTGCCATCAAGGGTCCAAGTCAAGTCCCACTTCGGATAATGAACCCATGTAGCTGCCATCAAGGGTCCAAGTCAAGTTGTCTGTACACGCATTGTGATAAATTTTGAGATAGATATAAAACTTCTAGTTTTCCATTAACTTTCCACACGCATTTATTATCTAATCATATCAAAGGTTAAATCTATCTTAACTATATCAAAGGTTTCGAAGACAAGACTCAGATGAATGATGTTTGTCTGTTGAAACGAGCTATATACGGTTTAAAGCAGAGTTCACGTCAATGGAACAAATGTTTTGACAACTTAATCAGCTCGAAAGGTTTCATTCGAAATAGTTATGACAACTGTGTTTATAGAAAGGATACTAAGAATGGAGATTTTGTAATCCTACTTCTATATGTGGATGATATACTAATGTGTTCTAACAGTCAGATTGAAATTGACACTGTACAGAAACAGCTGCAAGAGGCCTTTGAAATAAAAGACTTAGGATCAGCTAGACGGATCCTAGGTATGGAGTTGATGAGAAACAGAGAAACCAATTCTTTGCACATTTCGCAAATGAGTTACCTGCAGAAAGTGGTTTCAAAATTTCATATGGACAAGAGTTCAAAAATGGTGAAAACACCATTTGCACAGCATACAAAGCTCAATAATCGACATTCATCAAAGTGTGAAGAAGACATAGCAGAGATGAAGGGAATACCTTATGCTAACCTCGTTGGAAGCTTGATGTATGCAATGGTATCCTGTAAGCCAGAGTTGGCTTATTCCATGAGCATTGTCAGTTGTTTTATGGCGAATCCAGGAAGAGCTCATTGGGAAGCCTGCAAATAGGTTTTAAGATACGTAAAGGGCTCAATTTTAAATGGTTTGCAATACTCGAAAGGAGGAGAAAAAATTGCAAGCATTGCTGGTTACGTAGATTCGGATTATGCCACAGACGTGGATAAGAGACGTTCACTCACATTTTTCGTTTTCTACTTACATGGAAACGTCGTAAGCTGGAAGGCAACATTGCAAAATGTTGTGGCTTTATCGACTACAGAGGCAGAGTACATTGCCTTAGCTGAGGCGGTAAAGGAATCGATATGGTTGAAAGGGCTGATATATGAGATGACTGGAGAAGAGTGTTATGTAAACATGTATTGTGATAGCTAGAGCGCCATTGCGATAGCAAAAAATCCAGTTCACCATGGAAGAACAAAACATATTGATGCGAGATTTCATTATATGCGTGATGTAGTCCAAGCTGGAACGATTGCTTTGCACAAGGTAGAAACGGAGCACAATCCCGCTGATATCTTCACAAAGGCATTGGGAAATGACCATTTTATGTATCTTTGTGACCTGCTCAAACTGGACAGTGGTTGAGCTCAAGCATTTGCACATCGTGTGCCTAGAGAGTAGAAGAGAGAGCCTGAGTTTTATATTTTTCGTTTAAAATCTGGAGAGTTTCGTTCAAAGGAGGATTTGTCAAAATTCAAATTGAACTTTACTCTCTATTTTTTGATAAGACAAAAGCAACTTTACCTTCTACTGTGATTGGTGTACAATTAAAATGGCAGGTTAATAAATGGCCTTTTAATTTCAGCCGTTGGATGTTTTTCTTTTTGATGAAGACTTGCTATTCATTGTCTTCTTCCCCAATTATAAAATGGGGTCACTATCCCTTGTACAGTGTGTGAAATTCATAATAAAATCTCTCCTTCTTAGTTCAACTCCAAGCTCTCTTTTCATCATAGTTTCTTATTTTTCGTCAACTTCTCATTTCTCTATCTCAGTTGGTATTTTCGTGGATCTCCGACTTGTTCTTGTTCCGATTAGAACTTACACTCTCAAACACCATTTATAATAATCCACCATTTATCACAATCTTTCATTTATCATAACCAAACCGATGTTCTAAACACACCTTAAAGATCTATAACCATTGGAGTGGGAAAAATCGACCCATAATTTGTTTTGACCATCGGTATAAGAAAGCGAGCGTAGGCCCTAAACATAAATAATGGGCCGCTCGGGTTAGATCATACTGGACCATACCCGGCAGTAAAGCCCATAAATATAAGGTAAAACTTTTGATCCGTTGGGCTTTAAGCCCAATAGTTTCGTGGGCCATCAAAGACATTAAAAGGCGTTAATACTCCGTGCTGGTTTCTTCTACTCCATTATTAATCTCTTATTCCCGCGAAAATTATTTGGTGCATAATCTCTCTGATTTCTTCTTTCATTCTCTCCAATGGGAGCTTATGATTATGGTATTTTCAATCTATCCTTCGTTGTTGGATTCACTTTAGGCTTTTTGTGAGCTGATTAGCTTTCTTCTGTTTGCTCGCGTTTTGCAGATGAAGAAATGATTTCTGGACTGAACAAACCCTAAAGTTTTCTGGTTGTGTAATTGAATTCTTCAAGGTGAGCTTTATGTTCTGGACGATCTTCGTTTATTAGCTTAAGTGTGAGTGAACGAGGCCTTGGAAGTTCTTTTTTCTGCAGAATTATCATATCCATGATCTGATTTATCTTACCGATGCTAGATTACTTTGTTTGTATCCCAATAATTCTCCTCTCGAACAAGTACCATCGCGAAGGACCTTACCCAATAGTCACATTTCCGAATTACACTCGAGCCCACTAGAAAGCTGACTACGGATGACATTCTAATTACGTTTGAGCAAGTCACTTCCATAAGCACCCCTCATTTCATAAGACTCAATAACGAAATCACCATGAGTAACTACTAACTATGATATTTTTCATTTGAGTTTTTATGTTAATTGTTTGATATCTGAAGATTTTAGTGATGGTTTTATGCTCTAATACCACTCGTTAAGGCGACAACTCTCGACAAACCTTTACATTGAGATAAAAACTCATGATTTTGCTTTTGCCAATTGAGATGGTTGTTTCGTTCATATATCGTGACCCACCTTTTATCTAACAAAAGTTGGACTACTTTGTTTGTATTCCTAACATCTCTATGTTTATTATTCCTCATTTTGAAGGAAGAAAAATGGGAACGTGCTTGGTTGTGTTATTCTGGTAATCATTTATTTTTTTGGCTATTTCAAATTTTAAATTAGAAAAGTTAATTTTTTTACCTGAATAATAACTTTTAAAAATAAAACGTTCCAAGTTATATTGTTCTGTTTTATTTTTAGTATTTATCATGGAATTTATAAGTAATTTTAGAAACTTGAAAGAAGTAACATCGAAAGAACTAGATTTTTTGGTTTCCATGTTTAGTTTCCTTTTTCTTGTGTTCTATCCCTCATCAATCATAATTCCTTCTGTTTGTTCTGGGAGTTGAGTTGGGAGTTATCTGTATGATTTTGCATTGCGAGTTGCCAGTTTGAAGTAATGAATGCTTATAGTATTGCTATTGCCTATGCTTATAGGTTCGATCCTCGACCATTGTTAGATGTCAGGGGATACTGTGGCTGTGGAGCCTGAAATTCTTGAGGATACAAATGGCAGCCCACCTAGGGGAAATAAAAATGATCCTGAAGTTCTCGAGGATACAAATGGCAGCACACCCAGGGGAAGTAAAAATGATCTGATCCTTAGGCCAGTTTCTCCACATGAATCTGGGGAAGGTTTGCCATATGCTCCTGAAAATTGGCCCAATCCGGGTGATAACTGGATTTGGAGGGTGGGGAAGAGAGTTTGCATAACTGGCCATTTTATTGATAGGTTCCTTTATCCTCCTCGTCATATTGGTATGCCCGAGTACTCATCTCGTAGAGGACAGGGTTTTCCAAGCAAGCTTGCAGTTGAAAGATATATCCAGTCTGAGTTTCCTAATGCAGACGTTGATGCATTTTTTGCCTCATTCAGCTGGAAGATACCTGGAACAATGTCATCTTTAGCACAAGGTTAGCTTATTAAATTTGATTATTCTCTTCTTATCCTATATTGGAAATGTAGCTGTTGTAGTTCCATAAAATTTATCATCAATCTCAGTTCTAGCATTCTCTTATTGCCTCTTGCATCTGAAATGCACTATTGACAGTTTTGTTGGTTGAAGTTGGAATGCCTATTAAAGCTGCAATATGTTGGAATATTTTTAAGTGCCTTTAAACGAAAAAGGGTTTCTGATGATTATGTAATGCATTGAATTTATGTGCTGCATTAAGTTCGTTTTTCTTGTTTCAGGTAGTCTCTATTACTTTCTTTTTGTAAACTAATAATAAATTCTTTCGGTTGGATCACAAGCTCCTGGTAACTTAGTTTGAGTTGTCAGAAACTTTCTTTCCCTTTATAAACTCATCAAAATTTAGATGCTATTCGTTGGTTGGTTCATTTTCTTTCGTGTCAATGGCTAACAAGATTTACCCCTTAGGTCTCTCCAGACTCTGAAATTTGAAGAAATTATATTTGTCCTATACATTGGATATATTTGCAAATATATATCATTAGTTAAGATATTTGCAAATATATATCATTAGTTAATATATTTGCAACACGTCTGTATGTGTCTGATGGTTCACGCTTCACATCGTTTTTTTTAGTGTTTGTGAGGCTGGTTGCTTTCATAATAACTGTTGTAATGTTTTCTAGAGATCCTTATTGTACAGTGTTATCTAATTTTAGGTAAGCGAGGAAAACAAGTTCCACGTCCTCTATTCTCAAGAGAGACGAACGAATGCTCGGCATTGGATTCCCAGATTGATGTCGTGGGTTGCAAGGCTGGAAACAAGAACTGTAATAGTTTATCTATAGAAGAAAACCCATCTTCAGTAAAATCCATGTCCTGTAATTTTTGCTGCAGCGAACCTCGGTTCTGCCGCGATTGCTGCTGCATACTTTGCTGCAAGATTATAGACACAACCAGGGAATGTTTTAGCTACATAAAATGCGAAGCAACTGAGGGAGATGGTTATATTTGTGGGCATCATGCTCATGTAAAATGTGGTCTTAAGTCATACATGGCTGGGACAGTTGGAGGGAGCATTGGATTGGATGCTGAGTATTATTGTCGACGTTGTGATGCTAGAACAGATTTGGTGTCACATGTTGAAAGATTTTTGCAGATATTTCAATCAACCGATCATCGTGATGATTTCGAGGAGTTCTTAGGCATTGGTCTCTGCATTTTGCGTGGTTCGCACAAAATGAAAGCTAAGGAGTTGTTAAGTCATATTGAATTGAACATTAAAAAGTTAAAACTGGCAAGTTCAACGACTACTAAATAATTTTACAATTTCTTAGGCTTGGACTGCTATGAGAACTTAACCACGCTATTTGGTTTGACTTTGAATGCTTGCATCAGCTTAAAACTGGAACTTGCTTGGAAGAGATTTGGAAGATGGAGGAAGACATCTCAGCGGATTGCACTGGTAACTTTTTCTTTACATCCAATAGCATGATTAAGTTCCCACAATATTTTTTTTTGAAATAAGGGTAACCACGCCCTTTCTAAACCAGGCACCGGAGACATTGAAAGAGTAATGTCACAGGTGAATCTTGAACCCAAGACCTTAAGGGGAGCATACTCTCAAAGCCTAAGTCTTCAGCCACTATGCTATCTGGGGACGATTAAGTTCCCACAGTATATAAGAGTGAGAAATCGCAAAACAGTGTACTACTTATTAGGGTCAGCTAACAGCACTGGTAGTTTTTCTTCAGGTTCCTGCCCTCGATAACTATGGAGAAAGATTTCATGACATAAAAATAGGGTCTGATTTTTCTACATACTCGACCAAATTCTTCCTATGAACAATGTCTCTCTAAAGTGATTAATTATTTAATCTGTCAATATCTAGTATGTTCACCAACCATTTGGGCCATTTAGTGTGTCCGTGTCAGACATTTGGGCATTCTAATACTTGTTGGACATTTGTTAGATACTTGTTAGTACAATAAGTATGTGTCAGTTGTTTCCAAGGGGCGAATCGTTAGTAGAAGCTTGAGGTTTCTAAGTTATGCTCCCTTGGAAGTCACATGATCCAAACACAATAGTGAACTTAATTTCCAGTTATAAAAAACAGAGATATTACTTACTTGGGAAATAATTTCTTACAGATTTTCTTGACTTTCCTATGTCGTAGGGTCAAACGGGTATATTCCGTGAAAATAGTTAAGATGCGTGTAAGTTGGATCGGACACTCACGGATATAAAAAGATACATGTGTTAAGACACTAACTATACTAAGTTAATAGAGGTTCAATATTTGTTTGTTACGTATTGAACTTTTGTCAAGTATACTAAATAGACATGTATACTTACAGAACAAAAACAATATTTTTTAATCGATACCTTATAAATAGGTAATACTTAAAAATCTAAATACATACTTAAAAAACAAAATAAAGCAAACTCATTTTAAGCATATATATATGAGTGCATTGACTTGGAATTTCCTTCTGATATACAAATGATATACATTTGTCCCCAAGGGACATGCTCGTTGGTTGAGCCTTGGAGCCTCCAAAGTATGCTCTTCAGAGGTCTCAGGCACAAAACCCACAAGCAAGTATAATTGTAAATCCCTTGTCTCTCAGGTCCAGGCCTTAGGACGGGCACGGGTGCCCAGATTACAGTGGGGAGCAAAATTCCGATTTCCGGTCATAAAATTACGTTATATTTTTAAAATAATATATATAATCGTGTCAAGTCCGTGTCCTAGGCTTTCAAAAATATGTGTCACCATGTTGATTAGTACTCCATCAATATTCCTTACTCTTTCCTGTTAAGACAACGGTTTTTTATGCGCAGATGCACCTGATAATCCTAACCTAGGAGAAGGTTCTCATGACACTTCAAGCTCCGTTTTAAGCTCAGATTGGACAATGTCCACTCCTTTTGATCATTGGACGGAGTCCCTAAAACTAGAAGATGAGGTTGATCGGGTGCTGCAGGCACTCAAAAGATCACAAGAGTTCGAGTATAATTTAGCAGAAGAAAAGCTTCTATTACATAAAAATTATCTACATAATCTATTTCAGCAACTTGACAAGGAACAAACTAATCTCAGACATCAAACATCACCAACTAGACAAAGTGCCTTCCAGAATAATGTAACCAACAGAGTAAACCAAATAAAACGAGAAGTAAAGAAACTCAAAAGAATGGAAAAGGTTGCTCATGGATTTGGAAAAACTCCTAAAGCTATCCTCCAGGAGGACTTCGGTTTCGAAGTCGAGTAGAGACACGGGCATCTTAGGCAAATACGATGTCTCACATAAGCTCATTGGACTCTGTTCATCCATTTAGCCTTATGTAGGCTTTAATAATGTTTATTGTGTATTATGTCTTCACATGGAGCGAGTGTACGATATCGAAAGGGCATCCCAACTTCTCGAGTAAATTTTATGTGAAGATAACTGGATTCAGCTAGCAAAATAATGAAGCTGCACGACTCGTCGAGTTGCCTGAAAGTGTGTAGAGTAGAAATATTTTGGTGCCATTGGAAACTAACCCACGGTACGCCTTATCAAATTGTCAACACCATGCCTTTTTAGATTCTCTTCTGGCCAAACTTTTGAATTTTGCTCATAATTGTTGCCATGAACGATCAAATGAGAATCGAAAACTATCGTTGTATTCAAGATGGGGCTTTAAATCAACTAACAATCTTAGGAGAGGTCGTTACATGAAACTTGTAGTTTTATATTATTGGGTGTATGAGAGATAATTTTTATCAAGCAGTCATTAATGAGCTTATAAAGTCTTTCCAGTTTTTATGGTCTGAATTTTTGAGAACGCTGGAATCTTCTTTTACAAACATGCTCATCCTAGTCGGTATATATATGTATATATCCATGAGTATCTAGATTCATTTTGTGCACACTTTAGTTGAATGTTAAGTAGCTATTATAATTTTTTTTTTTTTTAGAAATTGGGAAATTGGAAATTCACTCTACTATATCTAGGGTAACTACTCTCGTCTTTAGATCAAGTACCGAGAGACATCGAATGAATTGAGACATAAAAGACGTACAAATTAATGTTACAAGTGAGTTTTGAACCTAATATTTTGAGGGAAATACTCCTTCAAAGTCTAAAACTTTTTGAGATTTGTAAAGCTTTTCTTAACCACTAAATTAAGATAAATATTGTTCCCAAGGGGTAGCGCAATGGTTGAAGATTTGGGTTTTGAAGATATACTCCCTTCAAGGTCTCGAGTTCGAGTCTCCCCTGTGACATTATTTCTTCGATATATCAGATATCTAATCTAGAGATGGGCGTGATTACCTTATTTAAAAAAAAAAAAAATTCAAGATAAACATTCTCATTGATTCATTGAAGCGAAATGGGGAACTTTTTTTTTTTGTTGGAAAGATATAGGGAAACTGTGTTGTACTTTCTGTTAATTACAATGCTTAAATTAGAACCAAATTAGTGGGCAATAAATGATTTAGGAGAAATAAGAAGATTTGTATAATTCCATGTATTAGTTTATTAAAGGAAGGTTCGTGGAATGTGGTGAAACCGCCATTTTGTGTATGAGAAATTGGGGATGACGATTGATGAAGGAAGTGTCGACGCGTGACTATAGCAGCCTCACGACAAAAAAGTCGGCAACTTTCTTCATCATTTGGCTTTTCCCATCCCATGCCCCATTGTATTTTTGTGATTCTATAATGTATGAACATTAACAAAATATTGAGGCTTTTTTATAAAAAAATTTAAATTTTCAAAATTGATTATCCATATTGGACAATCAATTTAATTTTTAAAATCACTTCCTTTTAAGTATCTGAAGACAATTGTCAAATATTAATTTTTTCAAAATTCAATTCGTGATCTTAAAGTTAAATTAAATACAATTCTGTGTAAATCTATGATCATAACATCAAGATTTTTATTAAAAAAATCGATCTGAATATTAATATGTTATAGAAAATAGGCAATAAAGCAAGAAAACTATCGTACACGTTATGTTTATAAAACTAATACTAAAAAATTAAAAAAAAATGGATATCATTTTTAAAAGTTAAAGGGGAGTTAAAAATTAAGAGTTGTAGTAAAAAACTTATTTGTCTATGATTTTTATATAGAAGCTAGAGTCAAAACCATTTTTGAACGTAGATTTAAAATAAATAGTTATTTTTGAATAGTTAAAACAGAAATGATTAAAAGTGAGTTGTTAGAAATAATTGATTAGTTATAAATGAATGGTTAGAAATAACGAATTATTTTTAAAAGTAAAAAATAAAATGAGTCAATAAAACTCGTTTGGATGTAAGTTTTGAATTAGGAATTCGTAAATCTTCTATCTAAATCCTCCTTAAATATGACAAACAAACACCCCCAAAAGGATTAAAGAAAATACTTTTTAATAAAACAAATGATTATGGTGAAAGATTTCAATTCATAAGCTCCTCTCCATCATAAGAAGCCGTAAGAAATCTAAGGTTTGCATCGGCTAACCTAGCAATACAAGAACATGACCCACGAGTATTAAAGATATCAAGCCTCCAATCAACCGTAAAAAACAAAAAAAAAAATCTAAGGAATCAACAGGAAATCTGGAACAGCATTAATAATGATGGAGAATGAAATTTCCAACAGTGGATACAAAAAGAAAAAAAAAAAAAGAGCAAGGATTGGATTTACTGTACAAGAACAAGCCGCCCTTCCATTCCATCTCCGCAGATATCTCCTCCACCACCATCTTCAGAATTCTCCTCCTCAGTCCCCTTTGGAACAGTAACTATAAGCTCTCCATCCACAAAGGCCGCACTCGCAAGCTCGGGCCGAGTCGTCTCGGGCAGCCGAAACCTCCACATATCCAATTCGAGCTCATCCAATGCCATTTCCAACGATTCATTTTCACGCACGACGATCTTAACAACCCCAGGATGGATTTCCACAGCATGAGCCCTTATTCCATCGCTCATATTACCATCAGTCTCAGCAATGAACCGAAAACAATCCGGATTCTCCTGCACTAAGACATCGGCATCGGATCGAAACGGAAGCTCGAGGACCCGACTGAAGATATGGGGTAATCTCCTGAGATTCTTGTGGTTCAGAAGGGGTTGATCTTCGAGAGAGAGTCTCGAATTGGGGTTGTTTCGGATGGCGATATTTCGCTTCCTCGGCAATGGGTGCACCTTCATGGCGGTGGTGGCGGTGGCGGTGGCGGTGGCGGTCGGGTTGATTTCGAGCTCCTTCTTCTTCTTCACAACAACAACAACAACAACTAGGGCTGGAACCGAAATTAAGAGGGAAATCAAAGGGAAAAAAGACGGTGGGATATCAAACAGAATCGAAATCTTGATGGGGTTTCTGTTCAGAGAACAAAAACGAAGAATTATAAAAGGAATCAAACGAATTGGTTTGGGGAAACAGAAATTGGATAAGAACCCTAATTTTTCAGAAATGGGGATTGAAAGAGAGGATTATATGATTGAGGGATTTGGGAAGTTGAATCCAAACGAAGGAAGAGAATGAAAAGGGAGAGCCGTGAGAGCCCAGAGCAGAGAATCTCTCAAGCAGATAAAAAGGACGGGAAAGTTTTTTATTTTTTTTTTATTTTTTTATTTTTTTATTTTTAATTTCTATCCTCAACCTTCAATTTCTATGAAATTACAAGGTCGGTCATATTATTTTAGACAAATTCCAGATAGAGTTTTTTTAAAAAAATATATAAAATTTAATTCAATTTTTCTTCTGTGATTTGTAAAATTTAATCCAAATTAAATTAAATCTTTTTGGGGGTGCTTGTTGACTATAGGGAAGATTTAGCATGAGGAGTTAAATTTGTTTGACATATTTAGGTCAAGGAGTTATATTGAGTAGTTAAAAATTGAGAGTTGTGCCAAAAACTTGTTTCGATGTAGTTTTTGTGTAGAAGAGTTATAATCAAAACCTTGTTTAGATGTTGATTTAAAATAAGTAGTTATTTTTAATAATTAAAAAAGAAATTATTAAAAATGAGTGATTAAAAATAAGTTATTTTGATTAGTTTGAAAGGAATGATTAAAAATGAATAGTTAGAAATGATTAAAAATCAATGATTAAAAATGAATGGTTAGAAATGAGAGTTATTTTCAATAGTAAAATTGAGGAAGAGTTGGTAAAAACTCGTTTGGATGTAGATTTTCGAAGAAGAGTTAATAAATCCTAATCTTAACTCTTTAGCTAAAAACGTCAAACAAACAACCCCTTAGAATCAAAATCTTATTTTGATATAAATCTAAAATGAGTAATTATTTTGAATAGTTAAAAGTAAATAATTAAAAATAAGTCATTTTAAATGATTTATTTTGATTAATTTAAAATGAATGATAAAAAAATGAGTAGGTTATTTTTAATAATAAAAAAAGAAGAAGAAGAATTAATAAATTATTCCATTTAAATCCTTCATAAATATGCCAAACAAACACCCCTTTTGTTTTTACTCTCTTTTGTACTTTTTCCTTCATTGTTATAATAGATTAATGGTATGATATTATTTAAGAGATTTATTCCTTTTTTTCAATAAATAGTGACGTGGGTTGAGGCACCAAGTAGTTTAATAATTAAAACAGGTTTAGCAAATTCCATCCATGTACTTTATTTACTAACCTCAATGAAGTTTAGCGATAAGAATTGTTAGCTGATTACATCAGTGTCACATCAACCTACATATCAACCATCACATATTTCGTTATCTTTAGCATTGATAAAAACAACAAAGATTATGAAAATTAATACATCAAAACACAATCAAAGGTAAAAACATCTTAAAATATTTGAGAAATTAACACAAAAATAAAAGTACTAGAACAAATAATATTTAGTATAAACCATGAACATATAACCTAGACCCTGTGTCGACAAAATATATGACAAAAAATGGCTTAATGAAAACAGAAAAATTCTTAGATCAACAGTAATCACATGCCCTACTTGTACTATTGAAACTTTAACTTTGATTTTTTTTTTTATATAAAAAAATAATTAAAAAAAAAAAAAAAAAACAGAAAAGAGAAGGTAGGGTTTCTGAATTATGTCTGGATATCTATTGCGGCACTATGCATGCTTCAGATTCGAAACTGATAAAAGTTTCCATACAAAAAGTAAATTATAAGCTAGTCTATATACTTTTATGGAAAATTAAAATTTAATCTCTATAATTTCATAAATTTAAATTCAATTTTCATATTAGGAGAAAAGTTACAATTTAGTCCTTATAATTTTAAAAATTAGAACTTAATTTCTATGATTTGATAAAATCTAAAGTTTAGTCTTTGTTGTCCATAATCTCTATAAATTATATATGTGAAAATTAGCTATTCCTATGATTTTTTGTTCAATTAATCACTTGGTTATAATTGACAAATGAATAACTAATTTTCATGTACTCAATTCACCAACGATTACAAATGATAAGTATGATTTTTAGAATTTATCAAATCATAAGGATTAAATTTTAACTTTTAAATGATTTAAAAAAAACAATCTAGCATTTAAAATAATTGAGATTAAATTCTAACTTTCTTCCAATCATAAAAATTAAATTCTAATTTTTAAAATTATAGAGACTAAATTCTAACTTTTTTTCCAATTAAAAAGATCAAACTTATAATTTACCCTTTAAAAAACTACTGACCCATAAAATCATTCCTTTTGTGTTCAACTGTTCAGTCTCATAACTAAAGAAAAATGTCAACAAGATTAGAGCTCAATTAATATGATGAATAATCTCGTCCCCAAAGAGTGGCACGATGATCGAAGACATGAGTTTTAAAGATGGTGTTTCTCTCAAGGTCCTAGATTTCGAGATTCACCTATAACATTAATTTGAATACAATGTTATCATTCTTTTAATATTTCTCGATACCTGATTTATGGGCGGGCATAGTAACTCTAAGTATAGTGGAACAAACTTCCAATTTTCTAATTTCGAATCTCCAATACTCCAAAAATATTGTTATTCAAAAGAAGAAAGAAAAATACAACAAATATTTTCACCTCTCTTTTATCTGAGAAATTTTACACCATTAAATGTGGTAGAGAATATATAATAAATATATTGGATCAACATGAATTCTATCTTAAAATTAATGGACTGTGATAGACATATCACAGACCATCCTATAAACTCTATAAACGTTAGAAGGTTGTTCCATCTTTTTAAGCGATTATAAAATTACTAAATTTGTATCAAGTGATGATCAAGTTGTCAAATAAAGGTTTCCCTCTTTCAATCACAACCATTAAAAAGAAGGGGGAGAATCACAAATTATTAATGTAAAAAGGACAAAGCATTTACCACTCTTCACGCGTAGTCCTAATCGTGTTGCTTGGGTAGGGATTCCCACACGCCACATGGTCTGAAAAAACAAAGAATTTTCGCCACAAATCTTCTTGATGATGTTAGTAAATTGAATAACTGGTAAAGAGATAGGAGTTTGCAACCTTTAACGCTCCAAAGGATTACATCCTTATTGTAATTATAGCCTTTGTTCTGTCAGACCATGCACTACGGATGGCTATGGCTTCTTGGTAAATACTGGCCATTAATTCACAAATGGTCCGGCAGCATAATCAAAGAACCTGATGGAAACGATTATATACCCTATGATAGGGAAATGACAGCACTGCACTCCAAGTGTATGAATACGATAAAAATAAAAAATATATTATAATACAAAGACAATAAAGATACAAGATAACCAGAGTGTTGGAGTAACATAGACTCTCTCAAGCTCTAGATACTCACTATCTCAATATTTCTCAATAGATCCTTATCTCTCTATCTTCTCTTATTTATAGTCTAATATTTTTATCGTCATTTGACCAAGGCAACAACATAACACCTGAATCCCTTATGAGACAACAACATAAGAAAAGCTCATTTTGGCTACCTCGTTTGTTCTTGTCGTATGGGACATCCTTTTGACGGTGACAAGAAGACCCTTTGGCAGCTGTTTCTTTTTGCATTTTGGTGGATTATTTGGAAGGACAGAAATGACTACATCTTCACAGACAAGCCGCAAAACAAGGGGAATGTTATTGAATCAATTACATACTTAACCATGACATGGGCACGCACTATACTATAGTTTTGTTGCTCTGATTAATTATCGGAGAAGCTTTATGCAACTTTTGATACGATTTTTTTGGAACTGTATCTCCTATATTTCATTCATCGTTTTTGTTTCCTATAAAAAAAAAATATAACACCTGAATCCCAGTGAATCTTCCCATTTGAATCCACTACATTTAATTTGTTTTGGTGCAAAGGTAGACGATAACCAAATTATAGCTAACTGTGCCGCAAATTATAGGATCGCTGGCTTCTGTAAATGTGCTCACTATTCATTTAAAAACAAAAAAACGATATCAATAACTCTATTTTTTTTTACATTTGTGAGTGTTAGAGTCAGTTTGACAAATCTCATGAAACATCTGCTTAACTCTATTACATTCAATTGTCAAGAAAATAAGTAGACTTCCTATAGAATAGATTGAACTCAACCCCTCTTAATTTCTCAAGAACCTCTTGACCACTAGACTAACCCACGATGGTTGACGAAATCGAAATACTAATTTCTAGCAATAGATATAACAAATAAAGAACATGCATAAAACAAGATTTTAACTCATAGTTCCCAAAAACAAGCAATCAAATCTACATAACTCAGATATTTTACGTGGCTCATAACTTACAGTGTTGTTTTGAAGGGGTCTCTTTAAGAACATCAATAAGCCTTGTGTACTGGCATGACATAGTTAGAAGATTCCAACATTAATAAGGGCGAGTAGAACTACATATTTGCCGGCTCCTTTTGCATTGTACTTCCATCCAGTGCAAGAATATGATCGATGCTTGAATTTAGGGACCTGCTAAATCTCCATAATCAATTACCGCAGCAGCTAAGTCCAAAATACAACCCTTAATAAATGTATAAAAAGTAACTTCTGAGCGACTCAATAATGAGCAGTTCATTTTGCTTCGTGTGTGTGAGAGAGTTCATCTTACCTCCAGAAAGATTGAACCGAATGAAGTTATTCAGCCTCCATGTTCCTGCCAGAGAAACCAAAGAGTGATTGAGAGAATTATTGAGCAGGAAAAAACTGCATCTACAAGATGCTGAAGACATTTAAGAACCGATATATATCGCAGTGCGTGTGCTATTTCTTGTACCCCATCAATATTCAAATCCAAGAAGCAGCCATTAAGGTGAAAAATAGAAGGGTTTTGGATAGGAACATGTTAAGACAGCGCTAACAATAGAGCATATAAGATAACTATATTGAGATATAATAGAGGTTACAACGTCAATAATCCTCTCGATGGCTACGTCTCTTCCAAGACAATACAACAATATTTCCTACACTCCAAAAAACCTAATTCTGCAGCATTTTACCCACCATACCTGTCCACGCCACGCCACCGCCAACGAGAGCTCCAAATGTACAATCAAGGCCAGCCTTAGACTTTCATGTTTGATAAGAATCGGACTAGAACAAGAAAACTAACAATATATAGAAATAAAAGATAAAAAGAATGCAAGATAAAACAAGTTTGAATAGGACTTGGAGCATTACTATACTCTGAAGAGAATCCTCTCCATGAGCCCCGATGAAATCACTAGAAATATGCATATCCTATGACTACCAATCCACTCCTATTTATAGTATAATATTCTTACCTAATCTTAATAGGATTTGTCATTTCTTATCCTACTCTTAAAAGGGTCTTACTCTTATCAATGTTTCGAGCCAAAATGAGTAATCGTCAAATAGTAGGACTGCGTAATCAAAAACAGAAATCTCATTTTGCAATCCAATCAAACGACAAGCGATTCGGCAATTCTTGGCTCGAACCAAAATTAGTTCAGCAATCCCACTAGGAACCAACTCAATGGAAAATGAGCTCTATTATGAATCAAAACCAGATAAAATGGAAGAATAGATTCGTCGAGATTCTATGTGGATTCATAACAATCATCTCTAAAACAAACTTAGATTTAGTGTAGGGAACTTAATTAGGTGAGTTTGATATGGTGCAAATTTCAGAATGGAAAGAGAAAATGAAAGGGAGATTAATAGTGGTAAGTGAAATACCTGTTTGGACCTGAGAACTCGTTCAAGTTCGGAAAAAAGCTCCGCCATCCATGGCGGAGCTCCGATCAACAGCCACGACGGTTAAACAGAGCAAGTGAGACCTGAGATGTCAAGAAGCAAATTCCTCCGAGTACTGGCACAAGCAATGGGCCGAAAACCCTGGGCCTTGGTTTGTCATATTCATGGACCAGTAACGCTTTTTGGCCCAACAAATTAAAACGACATCGTGCAGTAAATCTTAAAAAAAAAAAGTGACAATTAGACAAATGTCTAGATTTTGGATAAATATTAACGGAACCTCTACCATATCTTGGAGTTTAAATAAATGTCTTTTTTTTTAAATCTGAAAAATTAATTATTAATTTGTAAATAAGAAATTGACAATTATACAATTCTACTTAATTTTTGTTTTTTTTAATAAAAATATCATTTGAAATCTCTTTTTCTCTCTAACAACCTTGAGAAAAATCTTAACAAGTTTTTAACCAAAATATGAAAATTTTAAATTTATTTCAAAAGATAAAAAAGAAAGTATATAGTTAATTATTTGAAATTATTTTTCGAAAGATTTGAGATAACATTTAATCATAACAGTATAAATGGTCCACGTGAGTGAATTATTTAATATTGAAAGAATTAACAAATATAAAAATATAAAATGAATTCACGTCAAATCATCTCTTGAATACGGACTTTGGATGCGAAAAATGCATGCTTAGCATAATTCTTTGGTGTTGTAGGTGTCTTTTGTTCCTGGTTGTATACCATGTGTACCAAAACATACTATCATGATTTCAACCAATTTTGCATATTTTGTTCCTGGTTATATACCATGTGTACCGAAACATACTGACATGATTTCAGTCAGTCCTATTTATATATCATGTGTACCAAAACATACTGCCAGAACGCACCAGTTTGTCTTTTGTTCCTGGTTATTGTTCCTGGTTATATACCATGTGTACCAAAACATACTGTCATGATTTCAACCGCTTTTACATCTTTTGTTTCTGGTTATATATCATGTGTACCAAAACATATTGTCATGATTTCAGCCAGAACGCATCAGTTTATGTACACACCATTTAATAGCCCCGCACTTCTCTATCTCTGTTACCGTCAACCTTATATTTGTAAAGAGAAATGCTAGACACTCAGGCTTGTATCCAGCTTGAGACTTGGGGTGAAAGTGGATAAAAATTGGGATATTGGGGATCCGATGTCAACACATTTTGTGGTGTAGTTTGAATATACATTCGCGTCGTCCAATTTCCATTAAAAGCAATTGTACTCGGCGTCACTTTTATTGATGGAGAAATCCGTGAAAATCAAACAAAAACTTGTGAATAACTCCCCTCAACGGAAGTGAGATCCAACAAGACTCATGAAATATCTTGGGTCGCAATTGTATCCCCAATCTCCAAAAATTAAAATCATGAACAAAAAGTGTGAGTGTGAAAGAAATCATGAATAAAAAGTGTGAGTGGGAGTGAGAACAATCGAAGAATGTGGCAAATGTTGGATGCAATGAGTTGTAAAATGAATAAAATGATAATTCCGTTGTCGTGGAGAAGACGATCAAAGACGATTTAACAATTCCTTGCTGTTAAATAAAAAAAAGACTTGACAAAGATATTAAATAAATTAAACAAAAAATTGAAAGATATTAAAAACAAATATATGACTTAGTTGTATGGAGATATTCTCTCTTAGATTGAGAGTGTTAGTCTTGATAAAAGAAACGTTTAATTAAGTTTTGTAATTAATAAATTTGTTTAAAAAGAAAATAAAATCAAGGATATTATGGATATATTTTAATTATCTATCTCACTGATTTTTAATTTAGATACTTCTTACAAAATTTAGATATTTTTTTAATTATTTTTTAAAAAGTAATCATTTACTATTATTTTCCAAAAAAAAAAGAAGAAAAAGGTAGAATTCATTGTTTATTTATTTAAAATATTCAAAAAAATTGTTTATGGGGGTTTAGGGGAAGAATAAGGAAAATTATTATGAAGAAGATGGGAATTGGGAGAAGCTATTGAGAAGAATAATTATCGTAGAGAATAACTAACATGATAATTGTGAGAGAATTATTTATTGTTTTTGAGGGGAAGAGAATAATTAGGGAACAAATACCGAATTGGGCGATAGTAGGATTGATTATCTTCCTCTGATTTGTGTTAAAAAATAATAAATTAGTGAAAGAAAATAAAAAGTGATTACAAAAAAAATAAGATGGGAATTGATTTTCGCTTGTCCAACATCATTCTCTCTATAACTATTATCACTCTCCTTCCTTCAAATGTTTTCTTATTTAAAGACTAGTTATAGATCTGACTAAAATTTAGTGCAACTCATGAATGTATTAAATTTTTATTTGATTCTTTCAAAATCAAACACTTTTATTTTATCTCTTTTTTTTACTGTGATATTTTGAGAAGAGATTTTAAACTGTAATGTTGTGATGGCTAAGATATATAAGATGTCAGTTATATACTTGTTGGCTTCTATCAATATTTCAATAATGCTAAAATGAGCTTCCTTCTCTACTAAATTCATAACAAAACCAATAGAATGATGAGCACATCATATTTTGGGAATTTAAACAATCAAGTAGATAGAATCGTAGTTCCACGAAATTACATTTACAGTTAGTATCAAGTATGGGACAAACATCTTGATCCTAAATATGTGACATCCACCAAAAAAATTAAAGAAAGAAAGGAAACAAGAATTTCCAAAGTTTCTTCTCAGAAGAGATGAGAACTTAGTTTTCTTCACTTCATGTTGGAGTCTTAAAATCACGTCTAGTTTCATGGAACTTAGTATCAACATCCAAAAACAGCCATAGCTCGTTCTTCAATCTTCTTGTGACTTTTGACATCCAATGTTTGAAGAAATCTGCAGCCATCACATTCAAGCTCGAATCCTCTAACATCGAACTTTGTCGATACTCGAGAACCCATGTTTGAGGATCTAACTGCACGGCTGAGGAACCCCATCTTTTCTGCACCCAAGAAGTGTTCGCCTCTCGAACCACATAACCGATCCCTCCATAAGACCACTAAGAAACAGAAAGACCAAAACATCATTAAAATATCATCATGTCTTTTGTTCATTGTCACCAGAGTTTGGATGTTATCTCAATCCAACTCAGGACTTCTTGTCTAAATGATGTGTTTTTTCATTTAAACAGTTGTTTCAAAACTTATAATCAAAATGAGGTTTTTTTTTTGTCTTATTTAGTGGCGTTTTAGTTATCATTAGCTCCTCACATGTTTTCGGCCAGAAGAAAGTCATTTCTTTAACCGAATATGGATTGTAAAGAAGACAAGTATTCAATAGCCAGAGGTTTCATCTTTCATCACGAAACCAATTAGCAATAAGAGGATTAACTCACCCTTCTTCTAAAAATTGTGATGTCTTTACACTTTCAAACGTGAGGATCTTCACCATACCCAATCAAAATGATACCTTGGTGGGTTCAAAGAGAATTCCCATTTGGACTTAAAAGGATGGTACAATCATATTAAATAGCACGAGCTTTCATCTCAAAACCAATTGTGAATTGTCGTTGAAGGAGTAGCACACCTTTCTTATAAGTGCTGGTCTTTTATTATTTCAATGTGAAAACTTCAACTAGCAGTGAATTAAAAAAACTGATAACTCGAGCAACCATGACTACCCATCCAATTCCGAACTATCAGGGTTGGTCATAATTTTGTGTGTGGATTCAGTTGATTTATAATTTTCTTCGGATTCGGTTATCGAATTGGCCAATTTTATAATAATTCAACTCAACCTAACTAGGAACATATATATATATATATTGGTAGGCTCAACACTAACAATACGATTATCTTGGATTGGAAGAGTTGGCTAATTGATCCAAATTTTAGGTTTGTTTAAAAATCATCCAATCCAATAAAACCCAAATCATGTACCCCATATCTCCTCATCCACATGAATAAGACCAAAAAAAAAACCCTCTGGATAATAAGTTTTGAAACAACTTGTTTTGAAAAGGAACACCACAAAAAAGTCAAAGCTCAAAAGCTTTAGACTTTACCTCTGTAACTCTGCCTGATAGAATTGTGAACGATCGCTGTGAAAATCCAGTGCGAAGCAATCCAGCAGTCTGCAGAGGCCATCCCCAAATGCTCACTGCCTCAGAAGCAGATTTGTACATTATACACCTTGAACTTAACAGCATTCCTTCCTACAATAAAAACCACAAACTAAATAAAACCAAACCGATTTCTCAGCGAAACAAACCACCGTGGGTAGCCTAGTGGTCAAAGAGACGTGAATAAATAAATAAAATTACAAGTTTATTTGACATTCAAATGTTGAAGGGTCCGAGTGTATCTCCTGAGGACAGTCAAGTTACAAACACTCACAAATATAAAAAGAGAAACTTAACTTTTTAGTACTCAAGGATCGAATCCATGATCTTGAAGTAGAGCTAGATTACCAACAAATAATGAAACCAACAAGTCATTGAACCATTTCCATTTCAATAATAATCACTTTTAGTCTTTGTTGACACCCCTAAACAAAATTAAAACTCTTTTGAAGATAAATTAAAAATAGACCCCAAATCTAATAACAAGCAAAATTCTCAGTGAAACAATGGTTTCTGAATGTACCTGATCAATTTCCCACATGGAATTGGAGAAACTACAATTGGAAAAAATCTCCCCATTCAACGACGACCCCTGCAATTCCCTTTGCAAAACCCCCAATTTCAATTCCAAATCCTGCACAAATCGAGAATTCTCACTCGCAATTCTAACAATTTCAACCGACAGCTTCGGCCGAATAACCCTAACGATCGCACCCGAAAACCCGGCACTCGCCACAAAGATCAAACTCAAAACAGAAATCAACGTTACAAATCGTCGCAACAAACTAGAATCTATTTTCTCATCCTCGGCCTTGAATCTGGAACTCAATTTCACCGGCGATTTGAAAATAGGGAAGATCGAGATCCGAGACATCCCCGATGTCGGCGTCGTCAAGATCGAAGGGTTGAATGAGATCGGAGTGGTTTCGACGTCAGGTCTCGAAGCAGAGAGCTTTGTGAGGGTGCTTTTTTGGACACTGTAAGGCATTAGATCCAATGTCGCGTTGATGCTGTCCAAGCAAATCTCGCAGTTGCAATTGGCATCTTTTTGGCAACCCGGGTAGTAACAGCTGTCGCGGGCTTCGGATCGCTCGTCGTCGTCCATGGCGGTCGCGGTGGTGGTGGAATTAGAAGAAGATGAGGTTGAAAGGATCGTTTTCATGGCTTTCTTTTGAATTCGTCTCTCAATGGCCATGTTTTCAGCGTTAATGAGAAGGAAACGAAAATTTAAATGAGATTTGGTTTTCGAAATTTGAATTGCCAACGGTCATATATATGAAGCCACGTGGAAATCTGTTTCTTTTTTTTCCTACCTGGTCAAATAGGGAAATTTATTTCTAACAAAGGAAACTTTTCCTTATTATTTTCATTTAAAAATATTAGTTATTGCATTTGGGTTTTTGGTTTTTTGTTTTTGAAAAAAGTTATTTTATTCGGTTTAATCTTTTCATAATTTAGAAACTTTCACAAAATTTCGTATTTATGGTAGAAATTAAGCTGCCGTACTTGGTATTGTTGTTTAGCTTATTATATATTAGGAGGTATTTGGGGAGGAGATCAAATAAAAGAGATATGCAATTCATCTTACCTATTGAGAGACCATCTTTCTTTGAAAATACTATTTATCTTCTCACTAATCTCATTCTTCAACAATGGAAATCATTCCCTTAAATATTAACAATTCACCATAATCATTCATTTTTCTACATATAAAAAAATCATTTTTCATTAATTATTTTATCTCATCTTCTTATATTTTCATTTTTTCATAATCAATTTATTTTCTTTTATATTCGATGGAAAGGGACATAACTTAATAATCATATTGTTTTGTGGTAATTTAGTTCAATATCATAGTTACAGGTTCGTTCTTGAAAATCAATATTCATTTATTTGAGAGTAGTAGTATTTTTTTTTTTGAAATAACAGTAGTACCTTCTTTATTATTAGGTAAGTGATCAACATATAGATTGAACTTATTATCTTTTAACCTCCTCGATCACCATTGATTCACTCCATGATAGATACTTTTATGATCATTTTCATTCTTCTTACCTCAAACCCCTCTTGGTTATTTTTTGATTTTGTAAATGAAAAAAGATATGTTTCATCTGGTTAATATTACAAAGTATTGTTCAATGCTAATTGATAGTTTACAAGAGTACATTTTATTTAATATAAATGTGTGTTTACGATCTCTCTCATAAGTTTACTCGGTGAAGAATGGCAAAACATCAAACCCTTCATTAATCAAATAATATAAGTTGGTCCATTGCACATATCCATGGATTTTAATTTGCCTAGAATTTTTGGCATTTTTGTAAATATTTATTTGGGACCATCAAAAGTGATTTTTTTTTTTTTTGAAAATAGTGAAGAGAGTCTTAAACATTTTAAAGGTGAAAATTTTAATCCAAATCAACTACATTTACTTAGAAATTAATATCTTACAAGATTTTTTGAAATAAAAATTTTGAACTTAATTGACATTATCATCAAGTTTTCTTTATTAGCGACTCTTCAGATTCACGTAGGTCTCAGTCCAACATGTGGGTTGTGACAGAAGTTTTTATTAGATTTTGTAATATTCCTTTGCAGTTGTTCCTTATTGGTAGGAAGGCTGCTTGTGTCACATCTTATTATTATTCTTAATGAACGTTTTGATTCAAAAAAAAAAAAAAATACAAATCCTCCAATACCTTTTTTAGAGTAAAATCTTCCAATATTTTATTTCTATACTAAACCAACTTGAAATTTATAAAAGAGATTAAAATTGAGCTAAAAAAATTAAATGACTTTCATCTATACAGAAAGAAAGCAAGAATAGTTAAAATTGAGAAAATTAAATAGACTTTCATCTATACAGAAAGAAAGCTTTTAAGAAAAAGCCTTCAATGGCGAAAATCAAACCAAAACATATATTACTCCAACAACAATTAATCAAGAAAGAGAGAAAGGCCGAAACTTTAATTATTGGTCAATACTTAATTAACAAACCAAATTTCTAAAAAAAAAAAATCAGTAGAAGGTGGACAGCGACGACATGTCGAAACCCACCTGCGACGCGGTGGACGATGCAGCGAAGTTCCGAGCCTGCGAAGAAGAAGAAGCCGACACGTCGGTGGATCTCCTCCGAAGCAGGAGCCTCATTCCGTCAGCGACACGAACCGCAGGGTTGGCTCTGAATTTACGGCAAAACGACATGTGGGCACTGACAGCCTCGTCCAAACCTGGCAGTGGGTTGTTGCTTCGGGTAGCTTCGTCTCTGACAGCTTCGGAGCAAAGGCCACAGAGCCATTTCCCTTCGAACTTGGCCTTCACTTCGGTGATGTAGGATTGGGTGCAGTCCTCTTTCAGGCCACAGCATTCGCACGTGACAACCACCTCCGTTTCCATCATTAATGAAAATTATAAGCTCTAAATTTTGGAGTTTTTTTTTTTTTTTTTTTTTTTTTTTAAGGAAAAGAAGACGACGATCCACTAATGGAATGCGAAATTTAGGGGGAATGAGACAAGGGGTTGTTGGTTGTTGGTTGGATGGGTGGAGAGGTTCTTTAAGGTATTAAATATACCAAATTTCTTTTGGCCATCTAATGAATCTTTATAATAAATAGCTTCAAATGCCCTTTTTTTATAAAAAATATATGTGACTTTTGGAAAGTCTTTAACTAATGTTATGAGACATAACCCATAACAAAAAAAGTAATAAGTATAAAATTAATTCTTAGATACATGGTTATCTTTTTTTTAATACAAGTTAGGAGGAAGACTACAAACCTTGCAAATAAGATATAATTGCCTAATTCCGAGGTTCGAACTCGTAATCATGGTGTTAAATTGAATTTCCACCCAATAATAAAACTATGACCACCAACGCTTTCTGGAAGTATATAGTTATCTTGGATTGAACTCATTATCTCTTAACTTTTCGAAATTGGATTACTAAATTACTTCATGATGATGTAGTATTTTTATTTTGAATTGATATCATTTTTGTTTTAGTACTTTTAAATGTTTATTCTTTTTCGTCTAACTTTCTTTAATATTTTTTTATTCGATAATATTTTAGAAAGAAAATTTGAACAAGTATTTATTTATTTAAAAAAAAATGGCAAAGAAAAAAAAACAATTTAAGTGGGTGACCTTTATAGATAAGCTCGTAATTTTGTGGTTCTTTAGATTGACTACTAAACTAACTATCATTGGTTTTTTCTACCTAAATTAAAATTATTTTTTGTGATAAATTTGAAGAGAGTATTATTTTTTTCATAATTTTTATGATAACTACTCACTATTTTTTTGTGATAAGTTTAATATTATAAAAACTACAAAATATAATACAAGTAGAATGTGTGTGGAAGATAAATTCTCTAATAGAAACATATTTTTAAACATTATTGTTGAAATCTAATCAGCCATACTCATCTAAAAGCAATATGACTATAGTCGACATATTGCTTGGAGTCTCTTTTTCTCTCTCTCTCACTTCTCTTCAAGAAAAATCTGCCGTTTTATTACAACATAATAATGCATTTAATCATATTATATAACATTAACGATGGAGCACTTCAAAATGGGTTGGGTTTTACCAAACTTATATTATAAGCTAAAATTTCATCTACAATGGGCGAACATGCAAAATCTAGTATTATTGAAATTTATATTTAACAAATTAAATGCCCCCTACTCTCCAATTTGTATCTGTATGTTAAAATAAAATGTTTATTAAGAATTGAGAAATATAGTGAATTGCAAGTGTCCTGCTAACCAAACAAGAAAAATATTAAGAGGAGCATAGTTGGATCATATAAACTACTTAATAATCCAAAAGTTATAAATTAGATTTTCAAATATTTTTTGTATTAAAAAATAAAATAAAAATAATCACCTGATAAAAATTATAACTCAATGCATATAAGTATGTATTATTGACCAAAAAAATTACAAATAAACATTGTGATTATAGAGAATTGATTCCATATAAACAACACTACGACGATCTTGGATTTGATCATAAAAATCGATATTTAGCTCTGATTTATTTAAGAACGGTTCTTTTCCTCCAATTTGTACTTTAAAAATATCCATGTGATCAAAGCTACCCACATGTGTTCTAAATTGGTTAATTATATCCATTAATTGGGGAGTTTGTCTTTCTGTTACAAATGGGGGAAAAAATAGGGCATTTGTCTTACAGGAGAGAGGAAAGGTTAGGGTTTGAGATTGGGAAATCAATTATTTGTTTTTCTGTTTGTTTTTATGTTAAAATTTGACCCCTAAGTTTTGATTCGGTTCAATAGCCACTGATTGGCATTGAATGGTTGGGATTGAATTAATGGTGATTGATGGACCCTGCCCCAGAATATTGCTGAATTTTATATAAGAGTGTGTATATATATATATATATGTTTTTTTTTGTGAAGCTAATTAAATTTGGAGTAATAGATGGAACCCTTCCTTTTCCTAAACCCTTCTAAAGATAAATTTCAAAAAAGAAAAAGAAAAAGAAAAAATCAATTACAATAAGGGACCAAGTATATGTTGGTGTATTCCTTTTTTACATATGCTTGATGTTGTGCTGCTCATTCATTCACATATTTTATTCATTTTTTTAAGTACAATAATCAGGAATTTGGGATTGGAACATGCAACATCAAAATCATTTCAATTTAAGAGTGATCTATAAATTTCTATTTTAATCCATCAGTGGTATTATGTAGTGGGGCAATGATTTCTCACATGGCTTCTCTCTTATATTGAATATTTATATATGTAATTAGGTGGAAGTGATTGAGTTTTGAGAGATACCCTTCACATGGGCAACCCATATGCTCTTCCTTACCTTCCAACAGAGCCCTTTTTTCAACTCCCTCCCAATCAATCATTCACTGTTCATTTCTTCAAATATTTTCTCAAACAAAAGTTCCTCTTAATATATTGTCTCAATGACCCTAAAATCCAATCATCACTCATTTAGTTCTTAACCCAAAATGCAACTGTCTTTTTTTCTTGGATTATGAGATGTATTTTTAAAGAAACCAATAATTATACTTTTTGCTGGGTCAATCAATCAAGGGCAATGCCCCATGCCATGGAATCTCCAAGCATTATAGATTTCTTTTGGTTGCAAAATTTAAATATTCTATTGTTTTTTTTTCCTTTTGGCTTTACATGTTCTTTAATTAATTTATGCTCAATGATTTGAAGTACTACCAGACTTTCAACTTAAGCTTTTGTATTTCTCTTTTGTGTTCTAATTTATGACCACCCATACATGAAGATGAAGTAATCAAAAAGGGCAATTCCCCTGATTTCTAAAGTTATCCTGTTTGTTGATTTGATGTCACACAAACCAATAATAATAATCAACAAACCCTATATAAAGGGCACAACTACTCTCAAATAATACGAGAGCCAAATACCGATTTTCGGGCTCGAACTTGTGACCGTGGAGTTGAAATGGATTAACACCAGACAAGATAACCAACTGCGCCACTGACCCTCGGTCATTTTGTATTGATATTAAACACATTAAAAGTTAATATGCCATTGGGGCAAACCCATTGTTCATGCACAAAATTTTATGTTATTGTTAACATTTTTTCCCTCTAAAATAAAATGAAGAGTACATAAATTCCATAACCACACCCACATGTAACTTGTGATAATTTAAAAGAAATTAGAAATACTGTAACCATTGATCATAACTTGAGGTAGAGATGTTGTGTAAAAAATTGAAAACAAGCTAAAGTTCATCCTAGCAATAATGATATGTACCCTCGATCAAAAGGTTGCATATTCTAATCACTACACCCCAAATATTGTATTGAATTGAATTTAATTTTTTTAAAAAAAAACATATTCAATCACCTTTTCTTTGTTAATACTTTTTCTAACATACAACAGTCATTTAGAATTATTTTCTAAACTTCAAAAGCCATAGTGTCGGTAAAGTCTCAAAAATATATTTTATTAGTAGATGGGAATGTTTATATTTATAATCAGAAAAGGCCATAACCTAACTCAATTATTTTTCCGTATATCAATCTACCTTCCATCCCAAAACTGGGGGCACAGATTGGATAAGCGAAGGGAGTCAGGGCCCACCCACGTGGACGACACAGTCAGCTCGCCACATCATTATAGTTTAAGGTGGACCCCACATTCAGGGGTGGTCTATTGCTATTTGCTACTCTAAGAGGCAGATATCTTGCTATTTGCTTTTTGGTTTTGGGAAGTTAACTACCAAATTTCAGTTAGACTTCAACTCCTTGTCTGCAGTCACTGAGTTCGAGTCCGGAGTTTCTTTGGGAAGGAGGCGGAGCAGCGGCAATGGCAACAATGAGCTCAGATTGCACAGGATTATCAAGGTGGAAAGGTTATCGAACGAGTCTTTGGTGACACCGAACAGTTGTGTCAACCAGGCGCCGATCAGGCCCCCGAGCAGACTCCCTCCGTTTGATATGGACATGAGGGTTGCAAAAAGTGTGGCTTCCATTCCTTCTGGACATAATTTGGCTGCCAGCACAAGAACGGGCATGAAAGACGCCTGCAAGATAAAGGAAAAAAAAAAAAAAAAACTCTGTTTCATTACATTCTGGTGAAATCAAAGGAAAAATCAATATTGTACTTTAGTATATATTACCTGACCAAGTACCGTCATAACCAACGAATCTCCGATCGCAAACCACTCGTCACTTATACCCCACTCGCGATTTAATCCCGTAACAAGTAGAACCTAGAAGATGGCCAGAAAAACAAGATAAGTAGATAGTAAAATATGGATCGCAAACATGACCTGGTGAAACGTTTCTATCATGTCCCAGACCTGACTCATTCCAAGTGCACAACCAAAAACGGTGGTTAGAAGAAAAACTTTCCTCAGAGGGACTTTCTTAAGATACCCATTATAAAGCCCAACGCCAATCAGTGATGCTACTGATGTAACAAACCTGACACGCCCTAGAAATTCGGGAGTGAATCCAAGTTTATTTGTACTGAGAAAAGATTAAAACCGACAGTTATTCAGATACAAGTTAGAAGCTGAGAACATAAAGGGGGGTTTTGATGCAAGAGGAATGAAAATGATTATAGGAGAATAGGAATACAAGAAAGAATGATTATGATTATGATGAACAATTATCTTATCTATGTTTGAAGTGTAGAGAATGATTATGAGAAACAAAATAGAGGTTGTGGGGAGAATCATAAGTAGTTATGATGAGGGAATGAATAGAAATTATAAGGGAATGAATATTGATTATGGGTAAGGGAATTATTCTCTATAATCATTCTCATTCACATTCTCCTTGCCTCAAAGACCCCCGAAATCTATAAAGTGGATTAAAATGTGGAAAAAGAAGGTGACATTTAGAAAGACCGTGATCATACGTAAAGAAAAACATGGCAGAATCTGATTGTGGTGTTGCCTGCCACAAGAAAATAAATAATGTTGGAAGAAGCACATTTCTTTGACTAACGGCATCCCGTAATTCAACGACGTGCTTTCTCGAATTCCGGAGAAAATCATAGTTAGCTGAAGGACGATTCATCCGTCTCACAGGCTGCTCTTTTACAAGAACAGCCACCACAGATGTTATCAATGGCAGCAAAGATGTGACTCCAAAAACAAACCTGAGACAGCCAAATCCGCTTATTAGAGTTTACAAACAGTGCAATTTTTTATGAAACATCCATGCATGAAGAACTACAGTACCTTACGCCATATGACTCCACCAGTGAGCCACTAAAGTAGGAACTCACTATTCCACCAAAAGCCGAAGACCCCCAACATAAGGACTGAAGAGATCCCGACATACTTTGTGATTCACCACGAGCCCTCTCAACTACCATGGAATCTACAACCTATACCAAAATTCTGATGTTCAGAAAAAAGAAACCCCATATAACGAATTAAGTATGGCTAAATTTTTTTTTTTTTTTTTATATAAGAAACAAATAACTTTCATTGATGTATGAAAAGTTATGAAAAGTTACAAAGGTAATTCAAATCAATTGCAATAAACTTTGCCCATAAGAGTCTAAGACAAAAGAGTGGTAAGGCTATAACCCTTGAGAGGATGAATAGCATGAGCTTGGAAGGATGAATAGCATGAGCCCAAGTAAGAGCAAGTACAGAGATGGATTCAAAAAGGTTTTCTATATCCTGGTCCTCATCAGTAAAGAGTCTCGCATTCCTAGCTTTCCATATGGACCACCAAAACGTGACCATAAAGAGTCTCCATGGCTAATATCTAGGAATCTTTGTCAAGTAGATTGGGCAGAGAGAGAGATGCACAGGCCCAAAATTCTATAGTGGACACTAACACTCACAAGATACGAAATATACTTCAACTACAATGAAGTTTTTGTTTGCTTTCTCTCCAAAAAAGAAAAAAGTACAAGTCAGTTTTCCTCTTAGGAGTCAAACTTGAACATTTATTGCAGCAAATGCAAGCCATTATATAGGACACAATCCATTCAAAGCCCATCCTCCAAGTCTGTCTTACTGGTGAAGAAAAGGGAAAGGTGCGGAGGTTTTGTGATGACTAAATAAATTCCCCATATCTCACATTGATGAGTTGCTAGACCAGCAGAAAGGAGCCATGACTTCCTCAAAACTTGGCAAAAAATAAAGATACCACCAATACAGGTGAGACTAGGACGCACTGGACTTCAAGATGAGTGATCCCAGGTAAATGCTCACTTCGCCCAAGCCCAATTGATACATCTCAAAATTTTCAAGAGATACAACAGCATCAAAGCAATTAGAGAAAGATCTGTTTGGGTAAGAATCAAATAGCAAAGAAGCCTTTCAACAGCTAAACAGAGCCACGACAATAATCTTAGTATTCGCCCTACTTAACTTCTATAGCTTACTGAATCCAAGTCCTAATATAGTCATGACATTGTTTGTGGCTTCAATAACTTCAAAGAAGATTTCCCCAGGTCATAAATGGCATTAAAAAACAAGTCATTTATAAAAACATATGATCAAATTGAAACTTCACAAAATGACATACAAACTTGACTTCTTGTGTTGTGCAATGGAAAAATATATCCGCGGGGCAAACTACGAGGTAATCACTGATCATGGTTTGGAATCACAATTAAAAGGTGAAATAATCTTGAATCGATGTGTGTTTAAATTTCGGCGTGCACCATCTCACTTAAGTTCCAAAGTTTATTTGGCTCGTGACACCATGCCATGAAGTAAAGCAAAATGGAAAATTACCAAACAACACAATTACATTCTACAAGCATTGACAAACAACAAGATCAAAGCTCCAAATATTTGAATGAAATTTTATCTAACTAATGAATTATTAATATGCCATCCCTGAAGTCAGGTCTCCATAAAAAAAACATAGTTATCATTGCTGAAAAAGTACTTTAACGAAAAAAGAGCAAATAAATGCAAATTACAAGACACTTACAACATCCGAGAATGCTACAGAAAGAGATCCAAGAAGTATACAGAAAGCTGCACCATACTTGCTATCAACAAGGGTAGCCATTAAAGCCCATGAGAGTGCACCAAGCAGTCCTGATAAAATCAAGTATGATCTCCTCCGATAACCAAAAAGAGGAACAGAATCACTGCATTCACCCAAAAACTCATTAGAAAATTAATCTTCATTCTTGTGGTGTTTCTGTGAGATTGAGAAAGCTAGATAGGCAACTCAGATAAAGAGTCAAAGCAAAGAAGAAAGACACTTATACCTGATAAACCCATATAAAGGTTTGACAAGCCATGGAAATGTAGCAAAGCCAGATACTACAGCTGTCTAGGTAATAAATAACATTCATCAGATACCTAATTACCAAGTCTTTTTTCCTTAATAAAAAGAACTTCATTAAAAATTTCATCACGAAGGAAAATGTATCAATTGTGCAAATAAAAAAAAATTATATAAACGAATAACAGGCGGAAAAACAAATGTGAAAAGTCAACAATATACAACTGATGCAACTATACTAGTTGTCCACATTTCATCCTGCATCAAAAATCATCAGCATGAACCATTAAGGTAGGCCAACACTCCACATCATACATTTGTAGGTAAGACCTAAATATTCATGAGCACAGGACCATATAGTATATACCTCTGCAGGATCTAGGTGTAGATCATCCTTTAAGTAAAAACTGACAGCAATTCTTGATAAGCCTAAAACCCCTTGAACAAAGTAGACCATGGCCACAGCCACATTGTCTGGAGATAGGTCCACCCCAAAAAATTTAATGGTGCTTGAAGAATACTTCTTCTTATGAGCAGCACTTTTTCCACCGTTCGAGAGCATAGCTTTCCTTTCGTTACCTGGATCGTACACGCAATAGAACAACAAGAGAAGGCGAGTAATAAGGTACAAGGTACATTCTTCAAAAAAGAATAATAATAAGGTACAAGGTACGATAAAGAATCTTAAAAGGTAAAATGGAATAGTGTCCTCGTTTCTTAAAAAATATTTATTTCAAATCTATGAGTGTTTGCGCTAGTTTCCATGCATCTCGACCATTCTTACGAAACAATTGGCCTGACCCTTCTATATTTGGTTGTCATGAATGAAAAACAATCAAATGCAACTGTAAAGCGCCAAAACCATCAAAAATTAAAATTTAAAGCTCTTCAAACTCTTTTACATCCACTTCTTCTATAAATTAATCAAAGGCATAACAAAAAAAGGGCCCAATTCACGATAAAAGCTTAAATTTAGAAGATGGCTTCAATCCAAAATTATTTCCAACATAAATCCATATCTATGATCTATTAATCAACCTTCACTATGCACGCAAGGTATCATCCTTAACTCCGAAGATTTTGATTTTGATTTTCCTTCTTTTTTACCCCAATTCTGTGAAAAATCAATTACTAATCACAATTTATTTCGATAGCAAAAGTGAAACTGCCGCTCCAATCGAACCTATTTCTGTATCAATAGAAACCGTTCAATCAATGAGCCTTCACGTTTCAAAACCCTTAATCCTAGACTCTGATGTATATTTTGAGATTCGCCAAGTAACCTAATCTCGGCAACGAAACAGGACAACAACAACAACAACAACAACAAACAATTCGAATTCAAATCTCAATGTTCAAATTTCCAAATCGAATAAATGGCGTACTCCTACACACGCAACGACGTAAATCAGAACAAAATTATAATCTTACTACTCCGAGAATCGGGCAAAGACTCGTCCTCCAAGTCCATTTGCGACAAGGGAACGGCAACGGAAATGTGGTATTTCGGCGGATCCCGACAAGGCGGTGACGGCGGCGGATGTCGACTCCGATTGAACGCTCCGGCGCCGAGAAAGACTGGCTTCCGGCCAATCTTGTAGATACGAAGGAAGGACAGAATTGGGTTTTCAAAGCGCGAGATTGAGAGCGGGCATTAAAATGCAGGCTATATGGAGGGATATTTAATTAAGCTTCCTAATTTGGATTATAGTATTAGATGCGATTTAGTAATATGTAAATGACTAAATTGACCCTCCCATTCGACACGTATACATGCCAATGAATTCTGTATTTGACTTTGTGCGTATTCCGAGGTAGAAATTTTCTTTTTCTTTTTTGTTTTTTCAAAATTCCTTTGGGACAAAAAAAGGTTGACAAGGGTCCATGATTAAGAGGTAGATTTATCTATATTTGTTTTCAAACAAAGTTTTAGTGTGATTTCTAACCAATTTGTTTGATATTATTATCATGAATTTGATCTTAGAAATAGTCATTAGACTCTCATTTAAAAATAAACTTGTTATTTCTGCAAAGTTTATGGTTATTAAATAATATGAAATTTTATATTAAAATCAATTGACAATAACTAATTAATTCATATGTTTTTTATATTATTACGAGGTCTTCATTTTTTTTCAATGTGAGATCTTTAATTGTGATCTCTTTCTCTTCCGACGTATATTAAAAAGAAAATTACTATAACTTTTGCTAAAAAAAAAAAATCTTGCAAACACGTTTCATATAAAAATTTTATTTACATCGTACAACAATTTATTTAAACACACTTAATCAAATACAAACTTTCTACTACATTTATTCAAATAACTTTATCTAAACCATTTTATAAAAAGTGTTTCAGTGAGAAGTTTATGAGTTCAATTTTTTTTTAACTTAAGTTTTCCCATCTCCTTTCAAGTTTAAAGTTAATCCCAATTTTATCAAAATAATTAGTGATAGGGTAGAACAGACATTTCACAACCTCGTGACGAAAAAGAACCAATCACAAATCATTCAAATTGCAAAGACAAGCAGCAAACCAATTTTGACTTTTCAAACCGAAAATTCTTGGCACCCTCTCATTTCTCCTCTCTATTAAACACTGAAAATCCCGACGAATCACAGGCAAGTAAGTGGCAGCCATGGCCGTGACTCTCCGCCGACTGGATCTGACCGACATCGACGATTTCATGGAGTGGGCAACGGACGAGAAATCGGCTCGGTTCTGCTCGTGGGAGCCCTACAAGGACAGATCCGACGCCGTCAAGTTCATCAACGACCAGGTCCTCCCTCACCCCTGGTTCCGGGCGATCTGCCTCGCCGGCAGCCCGGTGGGGGCGGTTTCGGTGACGGAGAACGCGGCGGCGAGGGACCGCTGCAGGGGAGAGATGGGGTACGTTCTCGGGTCCAAGTTCTGGGGGAGAGGGATCGCGACGGCGGCGGTGAAACTGGCGGCGGAGAGGGTGTTTTTTGAGCGGCCGGAATTGGAGCGGCTGGAGGCGCTGGTGGATGTCGACAATCTGGCGTCGCAGAGAGTTTTGGAGAAGGCGGGGTTTCTGAGAGAAGGGGTTTTGAGGAAATATGGGGTGTTGAAGGGCAAAACTAGGGATTACGTTATGTTTAGTCGTCTTTCTAATGATGTTGTTTAATTAATCCAAAACTTATGAATTTGTATTTTCAATTTGGTTGTGTTAATGTTTTTGCAGATATTGCTAGTTTGAATTTCTGGGCAAGGGCTGTCATTGTTGTATAATGTGCTTATTTTGTGTAACTATATGAATTTTAAAAAAAAAAAAAAAAAAAACCTAATAAGCCTATTAAATATATTGGGGGCTGTTCGACTTACTTAGACAGGATTTAATTTTATGATTTATTAATTTGTATTTGAAAATCTATGACCAAACATCGACTCTTTCTTGTTTTTACTTTAAAAAATAATTCTTATTTTTAACATTCATTTATAATTACTCAATCATTTCTAACAAATTCATTTTTAATCATTTTCTTCAAATCAATCAAAATAATTTATTTTTAATCGTTCATTTTTAATTATTTCATTTTTAATTACTAAAAATAATTACTCATTTTAAATCTAAATTTCCTACAGAAAAATTACATTCAAACGAGTTCTTGACACAACTTCCAAATTTAAATATAACTCATCAACCTAAATCCTACCTAAATATGTCAAACAAACACCCTCCTACCTATAATTGATGGTCAATGTATCTCTTTCTATCAAATCCATAATTTTTAACCATTAAGTGGACTGTTTTTTACTTGATATTTTCAATATGAAATTGCTTAATTAACAGATCATACATCAGGACGCTTAATTTCAATTTTTGTTGCAAGTAACACTGTTAAACAAAAACAAATTTGGAGCATAGAAATTTGAATCATTTTCCTCTATCTTCACCTCCCATTCACGTTACATTAGAATGCACTTTTTTTTTTGTTTTGTTTTTTTTTTTTGTACATTAACACATTGCAAATATGTAATTTTAAACTTATATTCTTTTATTGAAGACACATGTAACTAGCTTAAAATTAAGCCTCCAACATTAAAATAGCATACATTGGTTTAAATGGTACCCTATAAGAATAATGAACGAAATCACTATGAAAACTTCATACAAAATCTTTCCATGCTTGTTTCTTCATTATGTTTATTTTTTACCTAGAGACCAAAAATAATGAAATTCCTAAATATTATGTAGTATCCCCTTATGGGGAAGCCAATTGTAAATAGAGAAGAGATTTGAGTACAGCTTATTTAGATTAGTGGTATCAACAATTTTAATGTACAAATAACAAATGTTTTATGCCTAATCAATCATGCAATCAATTCAGTAGTTAAACTTATAAACCATTATACAGTGAATTGAGCCAATCGATTCATTGATCTTTTCAAGTTTAGTGTTGAGAAAAAAAATATAAAAAAAATATGTAGGTATTAAGTAAATAAATATCATTAATGGATGGTTTTTCAAAGACCCAATTAAAACTCAGCAATATACTACCAATACTAAGTTGAAAATAAATTAAAATCGTAGTTTAAAAAAAAAAAACAAACAGAAAAGAACTACCATTAACGGATTTTAAAAAATAAGTACCATAATTAACAAACTAAATATGGGAACGGTTATAGAAGTGTTAACGAACAATCCAACGTCCTCCATTTCTCCTCTCTATAAAACAAACCCCACGGAGCAGAAATCAGCAGAAACGTATCAGAAGCAAGAAATCAATGGAAGTAACTCTCCGAACACTGGATCTCAGGGACGCCGACGAACTGATGGAATGGTTCTCGGACGAGAAAGTCTGTCGATTCTGCACGTGGGAGCCGTTGGAGCACAAATCCGATGCCATCGAGTTCATCGAGCAGTTCGTCGGGCCGCACCCGTGGTTCCGAGCGATCTGTGTGGACGGGCGGCCCGTGGGGGCGATATCGGTGACGAAGAATGCGGGGGAGGCGGCGCAGTGTCGGGGGGAGATGGGGTACCTTCTGGGGTCGAGTTTTTGGGGGAATGGGATCGGGACGGCGGCGGTGAAACTGGCGACCGAGAGGGTGTTCGTGGAGCGGCCGGAGTTGGCGCGGGTGGAGGCGGTGGTGGATGTGGAGAATTTTGCGTCGATGAGAGTTTTGGAGAAGGCTGGCTTTCAGAGAGAAGGTGTTATGAGGAAATATGCAGTTGTGAAGGGCCAAATTCGGGATTTTGTTCTGTTTAGTTTTCTTTCTATTGATCTTCACAAATCCAATGCTGATGATCATGAAATCTCTTCCTCTGCTTCTTGAACTGTGAATTTTGTGAGCTTGGGTTTTTCTATTTGGTAATGCCTGCCATTGTTGTCACATAGTTTGTTCTTTTTACAACCAACCAATTCTTGGACTTTGTTCTTTTTACAGATTTTTTCAAGTTTGGGTTTTTCTATGTAGTAATTAGGCTGCCATTGTTGTTCTTTAGAACAGAGCAATTTTGGAGATATATGCATTTGAATCCAACAAATTTCAAGAATCTCTTCTCTTTTGTTTTTGTATCTCTTTCTTGTACTGTTCTCTTTTTTTCTTTTCTTTTTTTCGGATGATTTCTTTGTTTCGTTATTTGACTTTCGAAAAACAAAATACAATATTAGGTATAATTTAGGAGATTTTGCACGAATAATAAATAAAAAAAATAAAATTCAAGAAAGAAATTAAATACGACAAAAACTAATTCCATAAATTAAATCTTTTTCAAAAAAAAAAAAAAAAATCAATAAGTTAAATCTATTGCTTCAATCAAACCAACACAGATGATGTCTCCAACAATCGAATTATAATAATTAAAATTTTCAAAGGTTGTTATAATTAAAATATGATACTATAATTTGTTATCTATAATTAATTTCCCATATTTTTATTTATGTATATTGAATTACAAAAGTTTTTTTTTTTTTTTGTAAGTACCACTAAGATTAAATATTTGAAACTTTGATGAATTTAAAGTAAGTATTAATGAAAATTTATTTGATTTCAAAAAACAAATTAATGAAAATTGATTAAATAATATTAATGATTTTAATATAAATATTGAAAAATTGTGAACATATTTATAAAATAAAATAGATAAAGAGACTGATTTAAAATTAATAATAACAACAACAAACTTATTATAAGAGTGAATTTTGAAAATATATGATTTAAAATTTCATATTTACAAGTTTGCCCAAAATAGAAATAGAATCAAGTATGTGAACCAAATTAGTATTTAAACCTAGCATAAAATTAAATGATTGTAAAGAAAAATAATGAAGGTAGTACTAGGGGTGTACATGGTCCGGGTTGGGTAGGGTTGAATGATTTTTTTGGACCAACCCAACTTTTCGGGTTGGGCAATTCGCCAACCCATCCGACCCTATGCATAAACGCAACCCAACCCAACCCTAGATTTTCGTGTTGGGTTGGGTTCTCAGGTTATGATACTCTCTTTTTTTTCTCTCAAAGATTCAACTTATAAACTCATAAATAGGTTAAAAAATGTTTGATACTATACTACAACCTATTACCTATCTAATTAGTGCAATTCTTTATTTTTAGAAGACTTACAAATATTCTAAAAAATTATCTTATTATTATATATTGCATGTACACACATGATACATATAATATTATTTATTCGGGTTGGGTTGAGTTGAACGAGCCAAACCCAAGAACCAACCCAACCCAACAAAAACTATAAAATCATAACCCAACCCAACCCTTACGGTTTTTTGTCCAGGTTGCTCGGCTTACCGGTTTTTTTGTACACCCTAGGTAATACGACAAAAATAGAAACTATTCCTGCTAATTTGTTCAATATGCTGATTTTTTCCCTTCTTTTTTTGTAATGAAATCGCCCAATTGACATTTTGTAATACGTAAAGCATAAATTTGGGAAATTTAAACTAATAGAGACAAAATCCTCTAATAAAAAAGAGACAAAATAATTTAATACAAGATTATAAAGTATTCGATAGATTTAGCCTAAGAATCAAAATAATACGTTTGAGTTCGATGAAAATATGGGTAGATACAATTATTAAATAGCATTTGACATATTATTTAAATAAGTTTATATTTTGAATGTTTTGAATTATAATTGATGTCTGCACAATGAAGTTCTTTTAGTTTTATTTATTTATTTTCTTTTTTTTAAGTACAAGTTGGGGAAGGGGATTAATTTTATTTACTTCAATTATATTAATGTAGAAGAATTTGAATATTTAACTATTTTTTTTAGAAAAAAAATATTTAACTATTTAATTCATAATATATGTTAATTATCAAGTTACTAGTATATTTGTTGCAGGCAAGAATTTTACTATATCTTATTTACTACCTTAAAGTGTGACTTAAGAAGAAAATTATTTTTAGACGATTTTACCCTTAAGCCACATTATAAATTTACACATAATACCATTAATTTAAGTATTATAAATTTTGAGTTTTTGAAACAATTAATCACCAACGAGATGCTTTCAATTATATCCATATATGCCCAAGTTATAACATTAAAAATATGCATTAAATGAGTGTTTGTGACTTAGATAAATAATAATTATACCCACCTAACAAATGCTTCAAATGAGTTTGTGAGTTACTAAATAGTTTCTAACCATTTATTATTCTCTAACCGAATAAAACACACACAGTTCACCTCCTCTTCTTTAAACTCACGTTACTATATTTTTCTCTTTAAAAAAAATAAAAATAGAAATTGCTATTTCTTAAGGAAAAAAAAAAAAGAGAAATCCTAAAAGATTGTGAAGTATTATATATAATAATTTTTTTTAAAAAAGTATTGGATATAGTTAATCTAAGTATCAAAATAAAATTGAATAAAAAAAAAGGCTTTTGCATGTATATTAAAAAATGGATAAAATATTACATGAATAACACAATAATGAAAATATTTGCACATATAGAAAAAATTGTAAATTGATAGACTTCATATTGATAGATTCAATTACTAATAAATAAAGTAAATCAATAGACTTCCATCAGATTCTATCAAGAGTCTATCAATAATAAGAGCCGATAGAATCAATCACTGATAAAATTGATAGACTTCCATCACTAGAGAATGATAGATTCTATCAAAGTCTTCTATAAAAAAGACAAATAATTTTTTTGTTAAAATGAATTATTTTTAAAAATGCTATAATTGTAAATTGTAATAAAAAAGTTGCTATACAACGCAAATTTCCAAAAAAAAAAGTATCAAAATAAAACTTTTATTTGATGAATACTTTAATATAATTAATAAATAGTAGGTTCAAAAAAAATAAAAATAAATAAATAGTGACAAAATGATTTTATTATTTGGTTCCTACTTTTCCTATATGTATTCAAAAAATATAATTAGTAAATAACGTTGAGCATATTCTTTTAATAAGTTTAGTTTAGTTTTTATCTTATTTTAATTTATGGGCGGTAAAGATCTAAATTATAAATTGATGTTTCACACTGTTCATGAAGAATATGAATCAACTATTTATTTCAGAATATAAGTTAATTATCGAGCTACTAGTATGTTATTTTTCCTCATAAGAATTTGAGTACGTCTTGTTTTGAAACTCATTGAAAACACATTTATAATTGTTTTTTTTTCCAAAAGACATGGGCTGTAAATATTATAAAAATAGGCCGAGTTGCTGTCTGAGCCCATAAATCTTTGGAATTTTCTTGGGCCAAGTTCAACGGCCCAATAAAGCCTACAAAAATTGAAATTTACGAAAGTAGCCTTGAAGGAAAGCAACTGCAAACATTTCTTCGGAATTGGCTGTGAAAGAAAAAAGCTACTACACTGAAAATGGATCCTCTCTCAGCTCTCAGAGATTTCACCATTAGAGGCGAGCTCGACAAAATCGTTCGAGTCAACGACGAGTTCCGGTTCGGTTCCGACTACACGTTTCCTTGCACCGCCGCAACCGCTTACCGGTCCAAACAGGGCAATCTCTACACAATCGAAACCCTAATTTACTACATCCAGAATCACAATGTCAAGCACACGGAGTATCTTCAGAACGCTCGTACTCAGGGAATCTCTTCTGTCACTTTTCCTGATCGGAAGCCCTTGTTCGATTATCTCACCGGCAAAGTCTCCTCCTCCGACGCCATCGAGTTTCTCGTCCCCGATTTGCCTTCCGTCGACGAATATCGCCCTGAAAATCCGGTGATCCTTGGTGCAGCCGTAGATGCGGTGGAGGAGGACGACGGTATGGATTCTAATAATGTAGATTATATGGTGATGATTAGGGCTATTGAGAGACCGTTGCAAGATAGGGAATCGTTGTTGGAATGTAAGAATAGGAATTTCTATAATGTGCTTGTGGCCTCGACCAAGCGCGAAGAGGAGAGGCAGCGTATCGAATTGCAACAGAGGAAGGATGGTTTGGTTGCTAAGAGTAGGTTGATGGGTTCTGATGATAGAGGGGGCTTGGTGGGATATGGTGATGATTCGGGTTATGATGCGAATAAGAAACAAAAAATACACTTGAAGGGAGGGAAGATTGGAGAAGGTGTGCCTATAATTTTGGTTCCTAGTGCCTTTCAAACTCTTATCACCATATATAATGTGAAAGAGTTCTTAGAAGATGGTGATTTTATACACACTGATGTCAAGGTTAAGCAGATGAAAGGGGTGAGGCCTGATTGTGTGACCGTGCAGAAGAAGTTCAGTAGGGATAGAGATAGGGTTGTAACTGCTTACGAGGTTCGGGATAAGCCCTCGGCTCTGAAATCCGAGGACTGGGATCGTGTTGTAGCTGTTTTCGTATTGGGAAAGGAATGGCAGTTCAAAGATTGGCCTTTTAAGGACCATGTTGAGATTTTCAATAAAAGTAAGGAAATCATTGATCCCAAATTTGTTCCTTACTTTTACTCTCTAAAGCCTTATTAGGTGAAAAAGTTAGTTTGTAATGTTAGCCGAGAAATTCCAGGTATCTAGCAGTAATGGTACAAAACTCTGATTCTCGGTTATAAAAAAATGTTAGTATAGTCTAGAGAAATGTTTTTGGTTGCGTTTAAGAAATGGAAAGATGTGTCCTTCCTTATGAACTGTTCTTATTATGCCCTGATAAAATAGGGTTTGGGTCTGAAAAGGATTAACATTGTTATTGAATGTTATGCAGTTATTGGATTTTATATACGTTTTGAAGACGACAGTTTGGAATCAGCTAAGAATGTCAAGCAGTGGAATGTTAAAATTATTTCGGTAATTTTCTACTTCCTTGATCGTCCCCCTCTAAACTGTTGCATTGTCTTTTATATTAACCTGTGGCATTAGTTTGAACATTGAATTTTGAAATCCTCCTTCCTTCTCTATGATTATTTTTGTTTGACTGCTCCTTGTAGTTAATTCTTCCCTCTTGTTCTTCTGCAATGTCGTGTAGTAATTTAGATAAAGTTTCCTTTTGCAGATTAGCAAGAACAAGCGGCACCAAGACCGGGCTGCAGCGTTGGAGGTGTGGGATAGGCTAGAAGAATTTGTAAGGTCACGTTCTCATTCTTGATGTGGATTCCATGGTGCACCATTTCCCCCCTTTTTTTCAGTTAGTTGTTGGGGAAGGCCCTTGGTTTAGTGCCCTGAGTCTTGTTCCTTGATAATTGTACTGAGTCTTCTTCCATGATAATTGCACTGAGTCTTGTTCCAGATGTAAAATAACACTTCTAGGAATTTGTTATGAGAATTAGTTTATGATCACAAGTTAAACTCTTCACATGTATCTTTTGTTCTTCTTTGGTTGGAGTAAAGTAGCCACTTTTATTATGTGGCCATCATTTTAGAAATTGATGGCAATTGAAAAGCTGTGTATTCAATATTCATTCTGCTTATTGGAATTTAGTTATTCAATGAATATTTGGCTAACGATTTTAATAAATGTTGAGTTGGGCTATGAAAACGTGAGATTATGTTCCTTGCGCTAAGTTTGGGTACTATTATAAGCAGAAGGATAGTCTGAGAAGTGTCCAATTAGAATCTGTGGAAGAATGAATTAGTACCTTAGAGTAAGTCCAAGTTTATAGAGACAGTCTCATTGGTAGAGGTTTGGAGTCTTCAGGTTCAAAGTATACTTGCTTAGAGGTCCTTGGTTTGAAACCCACTAGTGAATTTATATGTAGAACTTTTTGTTGGCCCTTGGGTCTGGACCTTGAACAGATACGGGTGACCTGAGTATGCAGAGGGTGAAGCGCTGATTCCTAGTTAACGATAAAAAAGGTCCAAGTTTACATGGCATACATGTTGATTTTTTTTTTGATATCCGTAACTGTCCGGGCCATTTTACGTGCATCTCGACTATTGTCAAGGGGCATACTGCCTGACCCTACAACATTTAGATGCCAAGGAAACCCGTAGGAAATTAATTCCTAGGTAGTTGACCAATATGAAGATTGAACCCATCACCTTATGCACTCCAAGACCACCCACTTTGACCAATTGAGCCACATGGCATACATGTTGATGTTGTTAGTGAAATTGTATTTGCAACTGTAAACGTATATCTGGAGAGTTGAGTTTTAAAAATTCAAGTTTATATGTAGCTTGTGCAATTAGGAAATTTATATTAAACTCAAATATGAACCTTCGGCTTGACTTCAGAACTTTTAGCTATTCAAACTAGTGTTTTCAGGGCATTCCCTCCTTGCAGGAGGTGACTATCATTTATCATGGTGTCACGAGCGATGCCTGCGTGAAGGTATGCATTTGAAATTTAGGCTGACTATTTCCATCTTTACCTCTTCAATCCTTGCTTTAGCTTCAACCATCAATTTTATCCTAGCAAATTGTTTCTTCTTCCTTCTTCATCTTTGACCCTAAATTTTATCCAACGAGTTCTTTCTTCTGTATTCTTTTAGTTTTAAGCTGTCAGTTTCATTGTGATTGCCAATATTAATGGTGGTTGATGCAAGGGTCACGGAAGCGTGATGAGTTGGCTGCCTTATAAGCATGTTTATATACCTATGTTTATTGGAAAATGAAGATAATTTGTAACTTCATTCAAATTCATATATACACGATTCTTTTCATCATCATCTTCTTAATATTTTATATGCCCTCTGTTTCTTATCACTGATAGAAGTGAATTTATTTGCAAGTATTTTAGTCAATCATTTTGAAATCCAGTATAAAACTCACAAGCACAGAATCATGTATATTTTATTCAAAAGAATCGCTGATGTAAAGTTCTTGGAAACAAATATCATGTGCAGAGAATATGAAGATAAAGAACACCTCGACCAAGGGACGCTACAGTCCGGAAAAAATCGAACGCAAGAAATGATAAACAATAAACAAGACTTGTAGAAGATATGCTAGTGATAAGAAGATCAGTACAACTTGAAAGCCGAAGCATATGTAGACGCCAACAAGATGGAGAATAGTAGAGGTTTTGACAAAGTGATGGAGCTTCCATCTGATGAGTTGTTGTCTGTCTTAGAGCCAGTTCCTGCACAAACAGTTAGGTATTTTAGTTGTGCAGTTACGATATGAAAGAGATGACCGAACACACAGTGAAGCATCTGTTATGTACATACCTGAAGGAACATTGCTTGAAGATTCTGGTGGTCCTGCAGGAGAAGGAGAGCCGGTGGGAGAACCAACTGGCAATTTTCAGGTATTACAAGTTAGCACTTTAGGTAGAGATTAATATTATTTGTTCATATCCCCAATATCTATACATAAATAATCCTCCTGCTCACTATTTATGTCAGTGTTCACAGTAATTTTATACACGTATTGCTTACCATTGCAGTTGCTGATGGAAGGAGTCTGAACATTGCAAGCTCGGGGCAGAGCCAGAGCCTGGGTTTGGTTGATATTGACCCCAAACGACGAGCCACCGCCATTCAGGACCTGGCACAAGCACTGCGGCTGTGAGCGGACAACGCTCACAAGCTGTGTGCAACAGGATCCTGATGGGGTGGAGGAGTTTCCTGTAATGTAATTCAGGCATGGCGACAAGCTGATCAGCGCATTCGTGCAGTCCGATTGTGAGGCCACGCCTGCCCAGTGAACAGCAACCATAATCGCAAGTAGAGTTGTTGCCATCTTTCCGTGTTCCATTCTGCTACGGACGATTACAAGTGTTTTGGATGAGATCTCAGAAGGTAGAGAGTTTGATTTGTGAAGTTTCTGAGCAGAATTGTATTTGTTTTTGTAGGGAATGGAAGGAAGAAAGGGACAAATGGAAACAAGGTTGATTTGGTGACCTGCTTTTCCTACTTTATTAACAGTTTTCTTTGTTGTAGCTTTTGAAGATTAGCGTTCAAACTTGGGGATTTGACACCTAATGCTCGTACTTGAGTCTCCAAAAGGGGTGACGTGATGGTCAAAAACTTGAGCTTTAGAGATGTGTTCCTCCAAAGTCCCAGGTTCGAGATTCACTCGTGACGTTAATTTGTATCTTCATTCCTTCGATGTCTATCGGTGCTTGGCCTAGGAATAGACATGGCTATTCCGGTATAGTGGAGCAAAACTTCGATTTTCCAGTTTAATAGAATATAAAAAAATATATATATATATATATATATATATATTTATTTATATTTATATGCTTGTACTTGAGAATGTTATTATATGGGGGTCGGTTAAACATGGCCATCAGCTTCTACATCAGGAAAGAACCAAGAAACTTAGGCGTCAAGGCTGTGGACATGGATGGCTAAACTTCAATGACGTGAAGGAAGAGTATTCCAGGTTTTATCTTTAAACTGTTTTTGGCTTCCAATTTTATAACCTTATGTTTTGGTCAATGGCCATCCTAACCATTTAGAAAATTGTTACTAATTTAAAAAGAGGTGTGAAGGGAGGGAGTTGGAAAATAAAAAAGAACAGCCTCCCCCACATAATTTTTGAATGATGTAGACGTCTCAACCAACTTATTAATCTTTCATCCCACTAAAATATTATTTTGATCTTTAAATTTCAAAAGTCCAATTTGAATGACTCAATTTTGAGATTTATTTTGCTTTAGAAAGTTCAATTTTAATCCTTAAAGTACTAAAATTATTAACAATTTTTTAACTGATTTCAATTAATATTGACTTTGATACATGTATGGATCAATTTTAATTTTCTTTATAGTAAAATAAATAAAATAGGATTTTTGTAAGTTTAGAGACCCAAATAGAATATACTTGAAAGTTCAAGAATTAAAATTGGATTTTTTTTTTAAGTTAAAAAAATAATGAAACAAATGGCAAAGTTTAGGACTACAATGATATTTTATCATGTATTTTTACTATTTTGTAAAAGTTCAACAGTTGAATACATGTTTTGAAGTTGTAGACACATTTATGTTAGTTGGCTATTGTTCCGGTTGACTAGCATTGCTTTTATCTTGAACTTCAAATTTTTATACGAATTAGAATTAACCAAACTCTAACAAGTATATTGAGGTTAAATCACATAAATATTTTGAATTACCCCTTCAAACAAAGAACACATTTTTCATTTCAATAACTGTAATAGAATTAAGTTTGAGAAAACGATGTCTTGTGATGTTGGTCCAACATTCTGAGAACATCTCACGTTTAGCGGGGTTTAAAATGTTTATGAAAAGAAGGGTGATACTGTAATCTTGTAGAAAATAGGGATATTTGTCAAACAAATGACAAAGTGTAATGATATTTAATTTTGACAATTTAGCCAATATTTTAAAACTAATTAAATTCAACCCATCATATAATTTTCAAATCGAGTAGAATGACTTGGTAAATTCAAACGGGTCGCATTTGATCATTTATTATTTGGTGTTTTTTTTCTAGCTTGGAAGATCATTTCTTTACCAATTTATTTTTGACAATTTAGACTGCATTTTAAGACTAAGTAAATTCAAGCCATAGTATAATTTTCAAATCGAGTAGAATGGCTAGGAAAATTCAAACGGGTCTCATTTGATAATATTATTGGGTGTTTTTCTCAAACTTGGAAGATCATTTCTTTGCCAATTAAATTAGGAGTAGCGTTAGAATTGGCATCTAAGTCTTACCCCCTTTTCTTAACTGGTAAACAGAAATCAGTTTTTAGAAGAATGCTTTTTTTTAATCGTTTTGTAATTTGGTTGTGACTTTGTACTCGTGGTTGAAGGTTTAGGTGTGCTTCTCTTAAGGTTCCAAGTTTGAAACTCATCTATAACATTAATTTGTAGACATTTATCGTGCCTCTATTCTTTTGATATCTTCTAATATCTAGTTTTGGTTGTGTGTTTGCTTGCTAAGTTTTGATATGTTCAAAGCGTGTTTTGTTGGTCAACCCTCTCTCTGTCATTAAAGTTGATTGTAGTAGAATCTCTTTCGAATGTTTGTTTATCAATTTTAAAGAGGATTTACGTTCAGTATTTACTAAATACTCTTAAAGAATCACATACAAACGAGATATTATAACTATTCAAAGCAACTCTCATTTTAACTACTCAAAATAATTCACACTTATTACTAATCATTCATTTTTAACTACTTAAAATAACTTGATAAATCTACATCCAATTGAGTTATTACAAAAACCTCAATTTTCTAACTAGTCAAAATAACTACCCATCTAAACACTAAAACACCAACTAGCTCTAGCTTTTCAATAAACGAAATTCGATTTTTAAAGAAAAAATTATCATTATTTATTACTTTTTTTTAACGAAATCTACTCCTAATATTCAAACACCATTTTAACCAAGATTGTTGGGTTAGAGAAATAATTAAGAGTAGCTATCACAATTGCTCCCATTTCATTTCTATTACCCACCGAGACATCCAAATAAAATTTAATAAAAAGATGGAAAGCATAATCAGGGGCGAAAATTAGCATAAAACACTCAAAAGCATAAGAGCTGAAAATTATAGGAACAAAAATAGAAAAAGTGGAAACTAGGATGGTAATCTGACCGTCCAATGAGAAAGGCAGATTCTTTGGACACCGAAGCTTGTTTGATAAAATCTGGCTTTCTCAAATCTCTCACTTTTCAAATTCAACACAACGAAGGAAAAAACAATCAACCAGGTTATTCAAAGGCCAACTTAATAAATTATGAATCTATTCATAAGTAGCACCTTTGAAGCTCAGCAAAGCAGATGATAAATCACTCTATAGTTCATATTGTGTTTGTATTCAGGAACAATAGACACTAACCACAACATTAACTATCAAAATGTCTGAAACTAGGGTAGGGGAGGGTAAAATACACCCTGCTCGACGCCCGAAAGAAAAGCAAACCTCTGCTGATAACATTTAAATCTTAGGCTGAAGGGACGCTAGCTCCGTCCTTGATGGATACACGCCGAGCAACCTCTCTAGCTCCATTCTTGTCTACAATCTTGATAACGAAGTTTGGTGGGGCTACAACAAGCCTGGACCTAATCTCCAGTATGCATTTATCGACCAAATCAATGGCTTCTTCTTCTGTCATACCACTGTGGTAGTGTCTGTCCATCATGGCGAGTGAAAAGTAAGAACCGTAACCAAAAGCTCCCTTGTCAACCTTGTGAAGGGTGGCAATATAGTCGATGTAATAGAGGGATGGGCCGGTCTCCTTGTCATATCCCGCCATCAGAATGTTCACAGAATATGGGTTCTGAAAATCAAAAGTTCACAATAGAAATCAGGCCGTGTTTCCAAATTATAACCCACCCTACAATTCAATTTCCGAAGGCAGCAAATAAGCCAGGAGTTTAGAGACTACTTACATACCTTATAGTTATAGCTCATTCACAGATATGGACAAATATATATTTTTTTTTTGGACAAGAAACAATTTCATTGAAATTATGAAATTGAGATAAAAATCCCAAAAAGCCTTAAAGGCGTTAGATATGGACAAATATAGAAAGAACTGTACGTGGATCAATTTTTTTTTTTTTTAATAATTGGAGTTTCACCTCACTATATACAACTGGAAAGAAGAGACAACAAAGAATTTTATGATTAATTTCACTCGTAGGTTTCAAACTTGAGACCCTCCAAAGAAGCTGTACTTTAGACTTTAGAGACCCCAAGCCTCTAACAAGGCCACTTCTTAGAGATTAGGTGAACCACATATTATTCTGCTCTTAGCAACAGAAACCAAATTACAGAATGGTGATCTGTGCTCATGTACACTAGAGTACATCACAACTCCAATACCCAAGCGTAGCTTAGCCTTACAGAATGGTGATCTGTGCTCGAGCGGCCAAGAACTTCATTGTATCGATGAAATGTGAAGGTGTTATTTAATAAGCACACACCTCAGTAAGAGACACTAAAAAAAAGAACATGCTTGTGCTTGCTTGGACCACACAAGGAAAACTATTGAAAAAAAAAACTAAAGAATATAGTCTCACATTGGTTAGATAAGGGATAGATCATGAGTTAATAGGGGAGGATATCCATCTCCATTAGTATGGGGCATTTTGAGTAAAACCAAAAACAAAGTCACGAAGGTTTATACCCAAAGTGGACAATACAATATCATACCGATGTGAAAATTCTTCGAGGGTTTGGCCTTCCTTAACATAAACAATAATCAATTTTAAAAGAGTCATCAGTATGCAACAAGATCATCACATCCTATCATTCGCCATACAATTTCAAAACAATTTTATCTAACTTATCAACGTATCAAATTGCTTATTTCACGACTTTTCAAATACTTAAAAACACCCTTTTAACACTTAGAACATTGTTCCAAACATGTCATTCATTTGAGCCCATATCTAGCATAATTTGGTAAAGCTAAATGGGACCACAAAAAAACTAAAAGCCCATAAGAAATTCCTAGAGTAAGAGGTAAGCTATAACTATTAAGATGTATGTTAAACGTTAATTAACTGATTTAACAAATTCCTTCCCTAACGATAAGGAATGAACCAATCAGATGACAATTGCAATACTGAAACAGGATATGAGATAAAGACATGAAATTTGTTATGCCTATCAGCTTAATACAAGGAGAAAAAGAAAAGAACAAATAACATAGGGGGCATTTGGATCTCTATTTAAGGATTAATTAGGTTGAGTTATAATAATCCTTCAATCCTATTATCAGAACCTACACCCCTCAAATGTAGGTTACCATAACCTTTCATTTTATAATAACTCAACCTAAGTGCTTAGAATGCAACATATGGAGAGGGTTTTTTTTTTACAAATGGGAGAAGTTACCAATAAGGATGACAACCCAACTTAACTTGAATCTCCACACCGGTATGATATTGACCACTTTGTATGACTTTGTTTTTTGTTTCACCCAAAAAGCCTGACGCCAACAACAATGAAGATGATTGTCATCATTCATATACTCATGATTTTCTCCCTATCTAATAAATGTACAACTTTGTTCAGTTGTTTGTATCCCGACGAAGATAACAGAAGTCAAGGTTTTTCCTAAAAACTAAGACAACATTCCCTCGCTCTGTACATACATTAGAACAGTTTCAAGCTAAACAAAGTAGGAAAAGTTAGATCAAAGACAAAACCATTCATACTTTTCCAGAACAACTCAAATAAGCTCAGATGTAAACCTAAAGAAACCAAAGGTTAAAATTCGCATCAGAAAACAGTTTTTTTTTTAAATAAGGGTGACCACGCCCGTCCCTAAGCCAGGTACCGGGAGACATCGAAGGAGTAATGTCACAGCAGAGTCTCGAACCTGGGACCTTGAGGGGAGCTACCCTCAAAGCCCAAGCCTTCAATCACTGTGCCACCCTTGGGGATGCATCAGATAACAGTTAAAAGCAAGAAGAAATGGCATTATACCTTCCGCAATGCGGTTGCGAGTTCACCGCGGGTGAAGTTAGCAGCAGCAGCAGTAGTCAAAGGGATCCCATTACGAAACTGATACAAAGACACATTCTTCTGTATATACTCCGTGAACTGAACCCTAATCAATCGCACAAGGAAGAACATAACTAACAAAATCCAAAACAATTAGAGAAAACAAAAAACACGAATTAGATGGATGAAAATTGTTGAAACCTGTCGCCAGATTCGCCGCTAGCTGCGACGAGCTTGTGGGAATCGAGAACCATGATCTTGTCCTCGTTGGATTTGTGGACCAAAATGCTGTGCACCGCCGATGTATCCGCCGCCACTACGACGAATCCGTCGCCGACGAGTCCAAATACGCTCTCCATTTTTCTTCTTCTTCTTCTTCTTGAAATCGATCTGTGAAATTTTGGAGTTTCCCCTTTCTGCAATTATGCTTACAGCAACGACTTGATGAACAAGTTCTCTCTAAGCGGCATTTTCTTTTCTTTTTTTTCGTTTTCTTTCAAAATTTGGATTTTAATTTTTGGTTTTTTTATTGAGTCGGGGTCAGGAAACAAATCAGACACTGGTGTTGAACTAGTTTACAATATCTATTCAATATATATCCTAAACCTCTGAACCTTTCATTTCACTTTTTATGTGTGTTTATAATCTCCTCTCTAAACTTATATTAAAAAAAATTATATTTAATAATTAAATTGAATTCTTTTAAGTTCAAGTGTAATTGAGATAGGGAGAATTACAACTTTTTATCATAAAAATATATTAATATCTTTCAATTAATAATTAAAATTGAGCAGCCTTTAATAATCATGTTATTTAAACTTCATTATCAAAATTAGTTGGTTTTAGAAAACAAAAAATGTGACCAATTAGTTGGGTTTATTTTCTTAATAACTTTATTTTTTTCAGAATGTATTGAATAGTCGTCAAATTCAAGAAAAAGTGAAGCTTAAATAGTAATTACAATGACTAAATTACAATATTTTTATAAATTTTATTTCATTTGTGTTTTTTTAGAGACGTTTTATTTCATATATGTAAGGTTGCCCTCTATCAAATTGTTGGCCTAACATCCATAATTGAAACATGGACCAATTCTAGTAGCCAACAATCCTATTCACGTAATTTTTCAATAAAAGACACTTCGAAAGTGTTTTTGGCTATGAACTATATAAAAATTGCATACCAAAATAAGACTTTATGCAAAAACACATTATTATCATTTATTTATATAATTTTACATAGTAAGAAAGTAGATGCCCTTCATTGATACAAAAACTTTCCTTAAAACTCAAAATATCATATTATTTATATGCATTCATAGCTCCCATTTTTTAGAAGTAGCCACTTAGTTTTAGATATGACAAGAACGCGCTTCTCTCCGTAGGCCTTCGATCGCTCCCTTTTGGGCCTTTGGTAAAGAAAGATTCTTTCTGGCTTTTGAAAATCTCATCGGCTTGCTTTCCTTCTACGTTGAAGGCTAGCTCCTTTGCTTCTTTATCTACTTCCTTCATTATGTTCTCTTTCCCTGTTTGAGATTTAAAGTTAAGATTTGTAATTTAATATGATTTTTAAAGTTCAAGAATGAGGAGATTTTGCATATATTTTCATTCATAGTACAAAGTAGAAAATTCAAATTGACTTTTATTACTTGTTTTATCAGAAAAATATTGCCCTTGGGGACTTTTATCTATTTTAATGATAGACACTCATTCTATCACTGCTTTTCAATCATGATTTCTATTACTAGTTGAGTGATAAAAATAGATATGCTATAGATGAATTATTTTAAAAAATTTGTTGCAAATATAATATAAGAGGTAGAATGTGGTTTGGTGAGCTTACCGGCAAGGAAGTTTCTGTTGTTGTTTTCGGCGTTGAGTCCGAAACCGACCAGACGAAGATTCTCATTAGGAGAAGCCATTATGGTGATTGGATGACCTGCTGGAATTACCAGTACGCCACCTTGTGAGAGACGACCAGCGACCCTTTCGATTTGTCCGCTTCTTTCTTCCTCTTGTCACCTTCCTTGTAGGTGAGGGCACGCCATCTCAAATGAACCACTTCCTTCTGAAATGAGCACTACCCATGTTGTTCTCGAGTTGAAATGTGGTACCATCATTCCACCCTGAAAATGATAAAAAAGGCTATTGAGTTAAATACGATAGTTTATAACTATCATGGGACGACTCAATTAGTCAAAGAGGGTTTTAGGGTGCATAGAGTGCATAAGGTGATGAATTCAATGCCCATGAAGACCACCTACTTAAGAATTAATTTCCTAGAGATTTCATTAAGATCCAAGTGTTGTAGGGTTTGGCAGTTGAATTGCATGCAAACTGGCCCGGATAGTTATAAATATATATAAAAAATAAAAAAAAAGAGTTTATGAATTAGCACTACTAGAAAAAAGGTTTTAGATGACACTTCAGACAAATAAAATCTATGAGGGAAAGCAATTAAAGTGTCATAAACAAAAACACGCGTTTTATGACACTTTATTAGAATCATCTATTAAAATAAAATTATCATCACAAAAAAGTGTCATAAATAAAAAATGCTCGTTTTATGACACTTTTTTAGAATCATAAATTTATGAAATTCAGGCATATTAAATTTAGAGAAATAAGTATAATTTTTATATTTTTAAATATTATATATTTTTCTTATATATTTGTCTTTTTAACTACTTCTAAAAAAAGAAAAAGAAAAAATAACTTTTTTAGTTGAAAAAATTTTATAAATTTTTTCCCCTAATTGTTTTTGGTATCGCCGACATCCAATAAAAATAAATTATTTTGTTTTTCATTTAAAATAAAAAAGTGAAACCCATAAAATTATAGGAAGTCTTTTTTTTTTTTTTTTTTAATTTTGAGAACAAATTATAGGTGGTTTGGATTTAGTTTGTTAGGTTAGAATATTCAAAAAGAGATTTCTTTTAATACGTGGAGTTTAATTGACTAATGGGAATTGTTTATTTTGCAATTAAGTACAACTTAAGCCCTAGAATTCTTCCCTAATTGTGTCGACAATTCCCCTATGAACGATTCTTTTTTCCCATAGCAACTTTTCCTTCTCTTTCGAATTTCCTATTCCTTCATCCTCGTGGTGATGTTGACGATTGTAACGGCCTGAAATTTCAGAGATTAAATACTGATGGCCTTTAAAGGCATTTTTTTAAATTTTACTCCTAAGGACCATTTTGCAATTATTATTTGAATTTGAGTTAATTTTTTGTTATTTTAGCCACTTAGGAAATTTTGTGGATAATTGGTTTAGTTGGATTTTATAGAAGAAAATAAAAAGAATAAAAGAATTTTTTTTTTATTTAATAAGGCATAAAAAGAGAGTTTAAAGGAGAGTTTCTTTAAAAAAAAAAAAAGAAAAAGAAAAAGTAAAAAAAAAAAGGAAAAAGAAAAAGTAAAAAAAAAAAAAGCTATCCCTCTTTCCCTTTCTACTTTTTCTTCTTCTTCTTCCCTCAACCCAAACCCTAGCCGCTTGATCCAACCCGCGCGTCGTTCGACGCCGATCGCCGCCAACCGTCAACTACCCACAACCACTGTGCGCGCCCGTCGTGCTCGGACCCACCGCGCCACAAGGCCTACGCGCACGCCGACGAAATTTCTTGTGTAGACACGCTCGACCTCAACCTCTCCGCCGTTTCGCTCGCTCGTCTCACCACACCACGCACGCGTGAAGCCGCTTCACGACGTCCGTCATCGCCCCAGTCGCGCGGTCTCGTCTCGATCGTCTAGCGAGGTATTCGCGGTCCCAGCCACAACTCGCGCGCAAGGCGAGTCCCCTCCTCGCCCCTGTTCTTCGCGAACAGCAAGCACACGTCTCCCCTGCACACGTCTCCTCGCCCCTGTTTTTCGGCCCCTTTAAGGGATATTGAAGAGTGAGGTTTGCGTCGAAGCATTCTATGCTTGTAATTCACCATTACTAGTAACTGCTTTTTTTTCTTTCTTTTTAGTGTGCTTTGATTAAAATTGCGCACTAACCTTTATTTTGTTTTTCATGTCACGTTTGTTTCATAATATAGTCTAATATGGAGCCTATTGCATTGTGTTTTGTGGATTTTGATCTGCTATGCAAGAAGAATCGCCATGATGGCATTGCAAGGTGAATTATATTCACATTTCTTCTATATGAGCTTTTGCAGTTCTCTTAGAAGCAATATTTTCCCCTTGTCACTAACACTTCTTTTTACTCCAGATATAGAAAGAAATGGAATTGAATGAATAGTTTTTCTTTGGTAGGACACTGTAACATTTCATTGATGTAATGAAATCTCCAATGGACTACAAAAAAACTTTTCTAGTTGGTCATAAGAGTTGATAAACTATAATTGCAATCTACTTCAGTTGGTCGTGACTTCATGGTGAAGCTTAAGGAGATTATTAGCAGGCACGAGGAGACTTTTTGCAACTTGGGTGCTTTTTCGAATCTTTTGGATTGGAATTGTGGACATTGTTCTAATCTTTTTAGGACTCCTTTAAAGTTCTTGATACTGGATATTTTGTAGGAATAAGTCTTAAGAACATACGAAAATAAGTGGTTTTCAAGGTTTTTTCAGGAGGCAATTTGGCCTAAGATATTGCGAGTTTTGTTTGCCTCTTGGTGTGCAAAGATTGGGAAGTCTTTAGTAGGTTAAATAAGGGATTGATTTTGTAATACAAGAGAATAGAGGTCCTCAGGTCCAGGTTCGAGACTCACCCATGACATTAATTTGTAGACACCTCCCTTGTATCTATTATTTCGATGTTTCCTAGTACCTGGCCTAAGGACGGGTGGGTTACCCCGAGTACAGTGGAGCAAAGCTTCGATTTCCTGATTTCTGAAAACAAAAAATACAAGATAATTGAGGAAGACCATGGAGTATGGATGAGGGAAAGTTAGGATAAATGCTATTTACATCTACTTGCAGTTTTGTACAAGTGTAGTGGGCTTTAACCATTCCAGCTTATCAATGAAATTTTGTCTCATATTAAGAAAATATCTAGGTGTATGAGCATCATGTTTAATTCATTTCTCTGCTGTAATTGTTGTAAGCAATTTTCATCATTCATGTAGCAATACTTAGTTTTTGTTGAAAGAATTCATTATAGTGTATAGTCTAACTCTAGATATGCTGAAAAATTGTCTGATCTGCACAGGTTATAAAGTGGACGAACAGAATCCCAAATCTACATTCTTGGAAATAAAGTTTGCACGTCATCCAGCTCAGGTTTATGAATCTGGATCTGCCAGCCAAAGGTGAATAAGCTTTAAATTGGAAACTTTAATTTCATCTTCTGGTGCACATTTACTATCTGCTTCTGCGCTCATTGTATGTTAGATACGCATTTAAGACACCCAAATTTTCATGTGGGATTAGATATTCATAGAGCTTCAATACTCAACTATTCAATTGAAATTTTGATGTACTATGCTACTGCTTCAGAATTAGAAGAAGATATATCTAGCAAGATTTTTGTGAACTGTTAAATAATACTTTTGGCCCCATAAATACTAAATGCATTTCCACACACACACACATATATAAATTACCAAAAATTATCTATCAAGAGATCCAAAATTTTCTTGTAATGATTTCTTTCCACCTAAAGGAAAGTCAAGGTAGTTTATTGGAACAACTTTATTTTGACACTTGGTCATAAATTGCACTTTATTATGCTAGTTGAGCTATGGCTGTATTAAATATCTTTTAAGTTCCCTAGTTATCATATACAAGGAGTGAAAGTAAGTTGTGGGTAAGAACAATACTTGGGTCTTTACCGATAAAGATCCAAGTCTCCTTACCCACATTTATGACTACAAATTTTCTCTTTTTTCGAATTTAGGAAATGTGGATAAAGTGGGCTTAAATTTGTAGTCATAAATGTGAGTAAGGTAGACTTGGGTCCTTACCGATAAGGATCCAAGTATTGCTCTATAGGTAATATAAATCACAAATGTAGAGGTCAAGAGACAACCGCCAAGCAATGTTATTGAATTGAGTTGTTAAGTTGGTTGTTTTGGTTGGTGATTGAATAAATTTGAAGTATGATAATTTTTAAAGTTTCTCTGATCTTTGGCCCTAGCTGGAGTTAATATTTGGTTTTGGATGATTGTTTGTTTGTCTGTCTTAGGTAGCAATACTTTCTCATAATCAATGAATCTCTTGCATTAACTTTTCTATTTTATTTGCATGTTTCCATTAAAATGCTCTAGATACTTTTAAACCATCTTGTAGGAAGTTTTCGAGCCTGTGAAGCAGGAAAATGGGAGGTTCAATCTTTCTTTTTCTTTTTTTTTTTAATTTTCTATGCAATATTTACATGTTTCTTATACTTTTAAAAAGAAAATTTTCTTTGGTTTATCTGTATTGCAGATGGTTGAAGTTCTTTTCTTATTGGTAAGAAAGCTGATATGTTATAGTTAAGTAGTATGTAATATGTGAATATTGTTTGAAACTCAACTTTTTTAGGTTCTGCACAAACTCACTCAAAGGATGAAGCGGTGAAGAAACAAACTTCAAGAATCATCATTTACTCTTTACTTTTTGTTGTAAAGAACTTGGTGAACATTTATCATAAGTGTAATATTATTATCCTTCTGTTTAAGTGTAAATGCTTACAAAAAATTTAAGTCATCTATGAAATTTTCTTTATTGACACAAGACTTTTACTTGTGAAGTTATTTTGTTGAATAATATTATGTACCTATGATATTAGATAAGAGCAAAAAAATAAGTTGCAAATAGACACAACAAACGTCATGAAATAATATAAATTGAATCATGAAATGCAGTTTGTTGATAATAAATATTTGTCGTCAATTGAAGATATATGATTAAAATGAAGAGTCATGTTTGGTTATTGGTGATTAAAAATAAGTGTCAATAAATATTATTTATTGATAATGTTCAGGTGTCGTTAATAATGCATTAATGACCTAATTTATATGTCATTTATTGCTCATTGATGACAAAAAATTAATGTCATCAAATAAGAATTAATGATTGCAGAAAAGTATCTTCTAAAACATTTCAATGACACTTACCACAAAGTGTCATCTAAAGAGAATAGATGATGTGCGATATAATGATTGCAAAAAAGTATCAACTAAAGTGTTTGTGATACTTTTCTGTAATCATCATATCTCCATTTTGTAGTAGTGTAGGTTAAGAAGAGTTGAGTATCTTAGAGGACTTTTATGAATTGGGGTTGGAAAAGTTGCAAGTTTGAGGTCCTAAGATGGGATAGTGGTTGAAGAGGTATGCTCTTTTCAAAGTCTCAAGTTTGAAACTCACTTATGACAGTATTCCTTCAATATCTCTCGGTGTCTGACTTAGGGATGAAAATGGTTACCCTTGTTTCAAAAAAAAAAAAAAAAAGTCGAGTTTGAGAGGTTTTTTCGATACTTGTTTGATATCAACGACAGCAGCAGCGACATCGGTTCTTCGAAGTTCAGAGAACTCAACGGGGCAAACCTCGAACATCTGACCATACTGGTTGTTGAATATAGGGGTCTGACTTTGGAGCTTGATTGCACCTGATCTGGTTCCGCGAGGACCTTTTCCAACAGAAGTGGCACCTTGGCTCAATGTTTTTAGCTGCTCTTGTGAAGCGCTAATGATTTTTCCACTTTTCTCACCTCTTTGCTTAAATATCCTCTCTAGCTTATCACTTGGGATCTGTAATATCATTGAAGCAATTATATGATTGGTACCTCTTTGAAGGGAGAGATAAAAAGACTAACGTTTAGAGCAGGTTGGAGGACATCATTGCTGAAAACGCTGTAGTATGATTTGTGTGGCTTCTTCCACCATGTCTTTGCTCGCGTTTGCGCTCCTGCTCCTCACGCCAATCTGGGTCGTCTCTTCGGTTCTCTTCTTCTTCATCATCTCTCTCGCCTCTTCGTTCGCGTTCTCTGCGTTGCTGCTCTTGCTCCCTACGACGTCGTTCTTGCTCTCGACGATGACCCCCTTCTCCCCCCATGCTCCCTCAACTGCTTCTCACAGACGTGAGCACACCTCGACTTCTCCGCTCCATGCTCGGTCAGTTCGCAAAGAAACCCACACGCCTTATACTCCTCTCGAGGACTCAGCCCGCCACCCAAACTCTCACTCTCAGCACCCAAACCCGCACAAGCAAGAAAAAGAGTGAACCCAAACTTAACATTAAACGACGCCATGTTCAAGACTCGAGATTGCTGATGATGATATGCTCATGAAAGCCACTCCCACAATATTGCCGTACTTATAGTACGTACAGCTCCAACATGCTCATCGCCGAGTGTCCAATGTGGATTGTAGTGCATGGCCAGCCGATAAGATGATCAAATATTGGTTCATCTTCATCTTTGAGAGTGTGTGATGATCAGTATAGCTACACGATGCGATTATCGAAGTTGTGGCTACATTTGGATTCTTTCGTTTTTTAGATTTTGTTAGGAATAAAATATGGTTAAGATATTCTTGGGATTTATTGATATATTTGTTAGGAGATTTTTTTATATTTTATGTAGCATATATATTTATGGAAAGTTAATGGAAAATTAGAAGTTTTATGTTTTTCTCATAATTTATTAGACTTTTTAGATAATCATTTAAAAATTACTTCTAATTTCATTTATCATGCAGTTTTGCTGCATCAAATTAATGTTTGAATTAGTGAATGGATTGGTGACGCGATAAGTTATCTGATTTGGTGTAATTCATTTTCATCCACGGTTATGAGTTCGATCATTGGAATTAGTATTTGTGATTCCCCTCCCCCAACTTGTAGTGAAAAAAAATAATATTTGAATTTCTAATTAAAATTTATAAATTGAAAATTATTGTTTTTTTTTTAGAATTTTGGTGTATAATCAAACTACAACGTCTCCATTTTAATTATAATAATTTTTTTTAAAATATTACATACATAATAAAATATTTCAACTTTTATATTTTCAATTAATTTCATTCAATTATTTTCAATCACTTTCATTGAAAGTTATTAATTTCATTTAAGGCATTAGCTTCACTGGATTGAAACTCATCAATTTAACTTAATTGAATTAATTTTTGCAATATATATTTTTTAAAAAAAAATCTTTTTTTATTCATGAATTTGTTCTTGCTAAAATATTATTTAATTTTAAAAAAATATATTAGTGTGTAGATAACAAATTAAGAAGATATATGTTAAGAGTGGATGCTAAAAATTTTAAAATATATAATTTGTAGTGGTTAATAAAAAAATGTCAAGAGAGGGATAAACTTATGCATTGGAACTTTAGAAAAATATAGTAGGCTGACATATATGTAATTGTTGGGCACATGGCAAGTATTGTTTGCATTCAATCTTGATAGATATGATTCATCGTAATTATCACTCTGTTAAATTTCTAGAAACTTATTAGAAGTATATAAATCTCTTTTATACACACTGATTTCAACTTTACAACACCTCTTAGACAATGGACTTATATTTTTTTTTAACTTAATGATTGAGTTATTATAAGAGATAAAGTATTATAGACTATATTTAATGTATAAGTTATTATTAAAGAGAATTACAACAAGTAATGTTTAAAGTGTAAATTATTATAATAGATTATGTAAAACCGTGGTTAGGTTTAGGTATAATTGGTTCGCGAAACATAAATTGTGTTATAATAACTCAACTCTATTTGCATGATTTTCAAACATGACCTTGCTGAATTGGGATTTAGGAATGAGTAAAAAAAATAGAGACATATAAGTGGATATTCCAGGTTATCAAAAACATAACAAAATTAAAACTAAACTTACATGGTTAACGTAACAAAGAACTAATAATATTAGGGATGATGTCTAGCTAAGAAATTACATGTTTGAATTTTCTACTTCTAATGATTGAATTAAGAAAAAAAAGAAGAGTGAAACTAAGCTAAGCTCTTAAATCATAACATTTGGGAATGTAACAAAGTGGTGTAACAATCCCACATTGGTTAAATTAGGGATAGATCTTAAGTTTGTAAGAAAAGACAAACATCTTCATTGATATGAGATATTTTAGGTGAAACAAAAAACAAAGCTATGAGGGTCGATATCTAAAGTGAGCAATATCATACTAATGCGAAGATCTGGTTGAGTTTGTCGTCCCTTATAATAGATATTTGAATTTCTTTGTTCTCAAATTTTATCAAATAAAACAGGGCATCTTGACTTGCCTCCTTTCACTTTGGCTAATCTTGCTATAGTCAATGTATATTTAAAAATGGAGGTATTATTACTCATCTTAGTACATACTAGCTTAGCTAGATTCATGGCTTATGATCTCAATTGTCAACTAGGTCGAGCTACCAAGTAGTTCTCATAGATATTTGTCCTAATCTTAAACTTTGCAAGATAGTTAAGTACTTAGAACTTAGGTTCGAGTTTGGGTTAGTTCAACACATGGTAACACTTGGGTGAAAAAGACTAATTTGAGTTTTTTTTTAGAATTATAACAAAAACTTGGGATACAAACGCGTGATTTTATGGTCGAAAATATATGTCAATTACCGATGGACTAAACTGATTTGACAACCTTCGAAATTATGTGTAACTCGATGGACGACTATGCTTTAATTGGTTTCAATATAATTTGAGTATTTTCTAGTTTGTGTCTATCTCTTTGAACTTTTAAATGTGTGAAAATATATGCTTATGATTAAGAAATCGTGTATTTAGAATACTCCACTTTCGTTATATTATTATTATTAGGTAATAGGAATTGCTGTTGGTTAAGAGTACTGTTTATTTAACCATTTTCTGTTAGCCAATTTATTTACTTCCATATTCACTCAGCTCTTCTATAAAATGAGGTTAAATAGTCTGTTGGATATTGTTGATATTAATACAATGTTGACTTGTATCAATTATATATGAATTTATAAAAGAAAATTAATTCTAATCTTCAAAAGTAATTATTGGGTTACTTTTTTATTGGACTTTTTTTTGTATGAAAGGCCTGACCCTATATGGACTCCAATTATCTGCCTATTCATAGTGATAAATCACAAAGGACCACAGATGCACAAGCCAACTCAAATCAACTTTCCAAAGTCCAGTCCAAACACCATTTATCAATGGGACATTTGTGGGCCTATTTTCCATAAATAACTATAATATTAGCCTTTAGAATTACCCACTAAAGTGATTTGCCATAAATTTTAAAAACAAGAAAACCATTTTCTAAACAAGTCCTAAGCTTTTTGGGCAAAACACAAAAATTTAGTCTTTAGCTCGAGATCGTAGATCATTTTACAACTATCTATCATTAAACCAAATCAAAAAAGTCAACTAATAGATCGGCGACACGTTGGTTATCTTGATTAATGGTAATCTAATTCAATGCCAAGATCACTGTTTCAATCCTGAAATTTGATATTTGTTCTCATTTATTGAAGAATAATAAAAAAAAATCTTTCGAGTTGTTAATTAAATTTCAAAAGGTAAAAAACAAGTTTTTGCAAACTAATTTGACTTTATTTTTGGAAAAAAGATTATGTTAAAAAAAGGATATAATAAAATAAGAAAATTTATACATGAAAAAAGTATTTATAAGTTTAATTTCCAAAAACAAGAACCAAAGGGGTTGTTTGTTTGACATATTTAGGTAGTTTTTAGGTTAAGGAGTTATATTGAGAAGTTGTTGAGTAGTTAAAAATTGAGAATTGTGTCAAAAACTCGTTTGAATGTAGTTTTTGTATAGAGGAGTTAAAAGTCAAAATCTTGTTTGGATGAAGATTTGAAAATGAGTAGTTATTTTTAGTAGTTAAAAAAGAAATGATTAAAAATGAATGGTTAAAAATGAGTTATTTTGATTGATTTGAAAGGAATGATTAAAAACAAGTTGTTAGAAATGATTGAGTAATTATAAATGAATGATTAAAAATGAATGGTTAGAAATGAGAGTTATTTTTAAAAGTAAAAATGAGGAAGAGTTAATAAAAACTCGTGTGGATGTAGGTTTTTTAGGGCTTGTTTGGCCCGCCCATATCAGCCCGGGAAGGGAAGGCGGGCCCGCCTGCGGCTGTTTTACGCATGGGGTTTACTGGCGGGTTAACCCAAATACAGAATCTGCCCAACCAACCTGCAGCGTCTTTGTTCACCTTTTTTTTTCCTTTTTTTTTTTGCTTTATTTCTTTTAAATTCACTTTCCTTCTTTCTTAATTTTTTTTTTCTTCTAAATACAAACTTTCCTTTATTTCTTTATTTATTTATTAGTATCATTTTTTTTCAAAATACAATATTTATCTATTTTTTTCTTCTAAATACATCCTATTTTTTAAAACATATTTGTAGTTTGATGTTTTTATAATTATAATTTGATGCATTTGATTTGATCATAAACTTTCTTTTAAATAAAATAATAAGCTTGTTAACTTTTACTAATTCATTCATTTAAGTTAATGGATTTTTTTTTTTAGAACCACTTAATTGATTAAATTTATACTATATGCTATTTATATATATTTTTATTTTAAAATGCAACAATTATTATTATTATTATTTTTATAGATATATCAAGTTCTTTAAACAATATTTGTAATTGTTTATATATTTGACTTTTTATGGACAATGTATGCATTTAAAAAAATTTATATACAAATATATATTAATTTTATTATTTTTCAATTTTTTTAAATTTATACATTTTATAAAATAAATAGAAATATATATATTTAAATAATCCTAAAATAATTACTCAAAATAATTAAAATAGTTATCTTTTTATTACATCTATCTTGATTTGAATTTCTAAACTTAATTTCATTATAAAAAATTATATTTATCTATTTTTTTTTAACAATTATGAAATTTATATATTTTGATAATGAAAGTTATTAAATTTTTAAATTTTATTTAAATAATAAATAAAATAAATATAAAATGATATATTATAAACATTATATTAAAAATATTAAATATCTATTTTTTTAACAAAAAAACATCACTTCACTACTTTTCTCATCCCACCAAACACCAATTTACTATCACTTCTTTTATCTTCCCTTCCCACCAAACACCAATTTACTCTCACTTCCCTTCCTTTCCCTTCCTTTCCCTTCCCTTCCCTTCCCTTCCCTTCCTAGCCAAACAAGCCCTTAAGAGGAGTTAATAACTCCTCCTACTAACTCCTACCTAAATATGTCAAACAAACAGCCCCAAATAGTCAAGAAAAAGAGCCTAATAATCCAGTCCCAACAATCAATTTCCAAACCAAATAAGAAAATTCTATTTTGAGCCTGAGAAAGCAATGAAGTTTCAGCCTTTCAGGCCTTCATCATAGAAATTTACAAGTTGACCTCCAAATCTGACTTGAAGTATTTATTTGATGTGGGTTTTTACCCTTTATGTCTAAATTTGAAGCATGTTTTTTGACAAAATCATATGGTCTGCAGGAAAGGGCAGAACTTGGTTGTTTAGCAGTGTGCTTGTTTTGTGGATCTCATAAACAGAAACAGACAATTCTACTTTTAAAAATTGACTGGTGGGTGTCAAATTGAGGGATTGATTAGCTATGATTACAATTGTTTGTGGCTGTTTTTCTCCTTTCAGTCAACTTGTGGGAACCAATTTTGAAGATATAACAATACAAAAACAAAAGCTTTTTTCTGAATCTTGGTTTCTATTGCTGCCAAAACCTGCAACTTTGTCTCCTGCTTTCTTCTTTTTTTTTAGTTTGGTTCATTTGTATTCACATCACAGCCTGGCTTGTAATGAAAACATAACTTCATTCTAAAGGGTGTTTGATGCAAGTAAAATGAGAATAACAATCATTATGGGTAGAATAATTAACAATTATTCTTCCCATAATTGTTATTCATTCTCTCCATAATCACCGTTCATTCTCTCCCAAAACTACTTTTATTCCTCTCAAACCTAATATTTTATTCTTCATAATCATTCTCTGCTCGACATATTTGGACGGGAAAAGAATTGAGTAGTTTGAATATAGTGTTTGAATGAGTAGTTGCACGAAAATCATACTTAGATAAGGTTCTTTGAAATAGGGATTGTAAGAATTGTGTTTGAATAAGTGATTGCACCGAAATTATATTTGAATAAAGTTATTTGTAAGAATAGTCGTAGGAAATGAAGTTGTTTGGAAGAGGGATTATAGGAAAACTTTGTTAGTAAAAGGTTGTTTGAAGGACGGATGAGAGTGAGGGATTGGAATGTAGGGTTGAAGAAAAAAAAATTTATCCTAAACAAATGTGAAGTAAATCTTATCTCACATTCCTTCCTCCAACTTTCCCTTTATCCATGTGCCTCCTTATAATCATTCTCTTCACTTCAAACATAGTTAATAATTATTTCGGTAATCATTCTCCCCATATTCTTCTAATCCTCTCCATAACCACTCATTCTCCTTACCCCAAAACATTCCCTCTTTATTGTTAAAAAAAACTGGGAAGGGCAGAAAGAAGAAGGGCATGCCTGAGAAAACAATCAACAAAATCACTTTTTACAGTATAAGTGATGACATGCACAGAAGGAGAGAAGGGGGAATTCAGAATTCACACTGTAATAAATGATCTTTTTCTTTTACTTTTTTTAGGGGTTTTCACCACTTTTACATCACTATTGCAAATGAGTATCATACATTCACTGATTGTTTTGGCTCTTTTCAGATTTGAAAAAAAAAAAAAAAAGTGCTACAAATCATTCATTTGACTAACCAATGTGCATTCCTAAATAGAGTTAAAGAATCAAGAAATGAAGTGAGGAAAAAATTCAAGAGAAGGCAAAAATATAAGTCAGTTCTCTACGTGGCGCCGCATTACTGGATGGAATTTTCCAATCCTACAAAACCAGGAGTTTTTCATGATTAGAGCATGAAGAAGCCATAATAATTGATCAAGTACAGAAAGTAATCAGCAATTGCTTAATGGGTGTAACAATGATTACCCGAAAGCTAAGCGATGTCGATTGGGAGACCGATTGGGAGACCGAATTATGCAGGTTGTACAAAAAGTGAGTAAACTCAGCAGCTAACAAGATATGATGATGATCAAAGGCACAATGTGTTGGGAAGGCAGGTCAGTGAAATCAGCTAACCTAAAGGGAATCCAGAATGAGGACCTGTTAAAAGAGCAAAAAGCAATATGAGATAAACAAATTGAGACCCCACAGCTGAACAAAGAAAAGTAATTCCAAGAAAGGAAGAAAAGTAAGGGCAGAAGCATACTTTTTTGGACTGTGGGCTAAGAATTGTCCCCATCATCCTTCAAGGATGAGCTCCACCACCATCTGGGACCAGATTTGCAATCAAATCAGATTGCTTTCTTGAGGGTTGAATTATGGGAGAGTTGAACAAATGCTAATCTAGTTTGTGACTGATTGTTGTAAGGACATCATTCTATTTGGGGAGGAATCTTATTGGAAAATTTTCTAGGAGTGTGATATACAGTGTTTTGGGTCAGCCGAAAGAAAAACGATACGCTATAATGGCTTAGCTACAAAAGGGTTGTTGAAATGGGGATATAGGTACTTTTAAGCTCTTCCAAGGGCCTCACTCTATACATGGTTGGATTGTGTAGCCATGATCTCACTTTCAGAAAAAGTTTAGTTCGGTGTATCCATGTGCGAATGGGAGAAGCTCCTCGACCTCAATCTTGGAACTCGAATAACTCATGCTTTTCTTCAATCTTCCACGACTTGACTCAACCTCGGCCCAAAACATTCCATAAACTGGTCTGTGATCTGAAAACCTAGACTCTCCACGGACATAGGATACCTGATGGAGACCTTCTCCATGCCATAGTATCCGATCACACCTTCATAAACAGAATACGTAAATCAACATGCTGAATTAACAGAGACAAACGTATGTTTCCTCACAATTTTTATACTTGATGCTCTTTCTCTTAACCTTTCATCACTTTATAATTACCAACATGCTAATGTAATAATGAGCTGAGATTAAATAGAATGAATGAAAAGACGAACTTACCAAGCTGGTGTACGACGTTTCTCCTTCGGGTAAGCACCCTCTCCTGAATATCTGTCTGAATTAGTCGAATACTTGTAAGTAGGAGGAAAGTAAATCTTTCCTTCATTCCATCCAGCAAAAACACGGCCACGTCTTTGTTCTATTCGTAACTACATAGGAAAATAGTTGGTTAATACATGACAGAAAGCATTTGAAGTTCCAAAAAGAATGTGAAGATGAGATTATTGAGTAATACCTGATCCTTCTCAAGCAATGCCATCCAGTTTTGCATCTCGATGAGTGCCTTGGCAGACCGATAAGAAAGAGCAATCCGATAGTTTAAATCCCCAAGCCAAATAACACGACTGCAAGGTAGCTTAAGATGGTCAGAACTCAGAACAATGTACAAAAATGTTGTAGAATAAAAGCCACCCCTTTGCACTTTTATGGTAATGGTAGGTGAAGATGAGAAAATATCTTACTCATGCTCAAGGATTGTTTCTGGGGATTTTTCGTCGCTGCTTGCACCATGAACTCGGGGGAACCTCGTCTTCTTAAGTATCTCCATCACATCGGAGTTTCTTCTGAGCTCGTCACCTTCTTTCTCCCCAGATGTTAAGTGAGTACAAATGAAGCAGAAGCTTGTTTGATGCAAAGACATACTAATAGAAATTGATCCCTGCAATAGATCAGAGCATTCGTTTAACTAAACGAAAACTTCAAGATATCACAAAATGAAACTAAAATTGCTATCATTGTTTAATGATCAATACCTTGTTTCCAAGATAGCCCATCAATCCTCTACCAACACAAGAAACTTTCATGTTATGAACATGATCCCTCAATTCACTTTTTACCCATACGGTGAGAAATATGCCCACCATTTGTTTACTTGCAACCAAGCAATATCTTGAATGTCCCGGCATTCTATATCCACCATCCTGGGATGAAGATCCCCCATGGGACACTGGTGAATATAAAACAGTGCTTGGTGACTCCCAAGAAACATTATCCTCGTCCGAAGAGCCCCATCTTGAACAATCACTAGGCCTCGAGTTCGAGTAGTCGCTCGGCCTGCAAAAGTCGCTTGGCCTAGAGTAGTCACTCGGCCTGCAAAAGTCACTGGACCTAGAATAGTCGCTTGGTCTTGAATAGTCACTTGGTCTGCAATAATCACTAGGCCTATGACCCCATCTAAAGCTAGGATCAACATCACTCGACCTATGACCGAAGATAACCCGGTCGCATACACTGAATCGTCTATCAAGTCTCGGTTGGGAAATTGAAGGATCACTATCCATTCTCCAGCTGTGTGTCGTTTGAAACGATCGACGATGGTGGAAAGATGAATTCTTCTGCCTAGCAGATCCCTCAAAATCTGCATTAATTTCGACGACGGGTTTCGGAATTGGAGATGGTGTATAGTAGGCATTCCCCCCACTGGTTCCTGGAAGATTGTTTAGAGTCTTTCTAATGAGAGCCAGCCACTTTTTAGCAGGGCCATTGTCTTCTGCACCCAGTATATTACCAGCATTCAATGGAACTATCTCCTGAAATCTAAAAGACAGAACAAAACAAATTGGCCAACTATACCAAAAAAAACAGCAATATATGTGAAAAAAGTGAATCAAAATTCATACCCAAGAACATAGATATCTGCAGGGGGTGAGGATTGAAGCCAATCGTCCAGATTTAGATTGTTAGAAGGAGATCTTCCAGCCACATTCCATGTACCAACAAAAATGCTGAAGACAAAACCAAATCAACACCAAACCAAATGCAAGAAAAACAAGAAGAAAAAACCAATCTAGATGCAGAGATGAAAATCCATAGTTCTTTACCTATGATTCTGCACATCTATAATTCTAGGAATGTCAAGATTCATCTTCCTTCTTGGTCCCTGCTCACCTTTTTTGCTGAATTTCTCTGTGAATTGAGAACAAGATAGCACAAAATCACTGAATAAAGAAGAAGAAGAGCCAAGTTTGGATAAACAGAAGCAAACTCTAAAAAACTAGCTGGATTGGCCTGTGTTTTTATGAACCTGTTTTGCTTTTCTTGATGGTGCAAGGCTCCCTCTCTGAGAAGCTTCTGCTTCTGTAATCCATTTCATTTCCTGTATAAAGAAGAATGTTGTCAATTGTATAGACCCTTAAAACGAATTAGAGAATCAAAATTGTGAAGCTTTAGATATTGGCTTGAAAATTGTGAATCAAATTGTGTTACAAAATAATAGACCTACCTCTATAAGCAACATCATCCGCTTGAAAATCCTCACTTTTGCACCTAATATTGAACCATTTCCTAACCATTTTCTTGGACCACGAGAGCTTCAAAACCCCAAAAAGAAAAAAAAAACAATCAGTTTCCCATTTTTCCTTCACCATAAAAGTGAAGAACAAACATGAAAAGATTAGAAACAGTATCCAACTGGGGTTTTAAAGAAATGAAGGAAAAACCTTGCTTTTCTTGAAATTATCATCTCCCATTGTTCCAGCACTACTTCATACAGCTCTTTTCCCCACTAAGAATTCGAGGGTTTCTCTTCAAATCATAAAAAACCCATCAAAGTCCAAGAAAGTTGACAAAGGATCCTCCAGTCAAGAAATCTTTTTTAAGGGTTTTTACCCAAAACAAGAGAGACCCAAAAGAGAAGGGAGAAACTTGTGAAGAAATAGAAGAAATGTGGAGAGATTCTGAAGTAAAAGAAGACAATGCAGAAGGCAAACATAACATAGATAGTTAATGGAGAGATATAAAGCTCAAAGGGACGTTCTCTGTAAAAAAAGAAAAAAAAACAGCAAAATATCAAATTTGAACAGTATAAAGTGCAGAGAAGAAAGAAAGAGAGAAAATAAAGAAAGAAAGAAAGAAAGAAAGAGAGACAAGTCAGTGTTAAGGGTCTATCTCCTTTTCCTTTTCTAATTCAACAGACTCAACATGATGGAGCAACGGGCATGTATTTTATTTTTCTAGCCTTCCTTTTTGTACCACAACCAAAAGACCAAATGAGGTGTTTTGAATCAAATTTTGGAAGAAAAATTATTCTCAATAATTAAAAATTAAGACTTGCAATCAAAAATTTCTTTTGGTAATTTTCGTTTTTAGAAGAATTAGAATTTGTTGAGCAAACAAAGTCGTCCCACATCACTAAGATAAGAGAAAGATCTTGTGTATATAAGGAGGGACAACACCTCCATTGATATAAGACCTTTTGGGAGATACCCAAAAACAAAGTCATGGGTGATTCTCAAAGTGGACAATATCATATCAATATCGAGGTTTGTGGTTGTTCATTGTCCCTATAATAACTTATTTTGTTTGTATGTAAACTTGAAATGAGTAATTAAAAATGAGTTATCTTGAGAAGTACTAAAGATAATAGATAATCGAACAAATTCACCTACCTTAATCATTGACAACACCGAAGTAACCTAGTGGGCCACAAAGCCAACTCTGAACTGTCTTCACATAAATATTTTGAGTAATTATAATTAATCATTAATTTTTTTAGTAGTTAATAAATATTCCATTTAAATTCTTTGTAAATTCAAGAAACAAACCTCCCAAAGGGTCAGCAGAGAACAAAGGCTGCCCTGTTTGGTCAGCAAAGCCATGGTTTGTTTAATAAGGGGCAGCCTCGGCCCAAACCCTATTATATGCCCTCTCTTTTTCTCAATTTCTTGTTGTTGTTGTTGATGTTGTTGCCCTGTTTTGGTCTACCATTCAAAGTAAAAGCAATCTAAAGATATGCAATAAAGATAAAGTGAATGTGCATATTAGTAGTACACTGTTAAATGGGTATTGTTTTTGTTTCTTTATTTCTTCTTTTGTGAACCAAAGAATGTTTGGGGGAGAAGGCACAGTCATTTCCCACAAAAGGGTCTTCCTTCCTCTGCCTTCAAACACAACATTGGGTTTTGTGTTTTTTCCCTCCCTCTTCTTCTCCCTTCAATCACATTTTTGTTTAAACTAATCAAAGCTTTCAACTTTATGTTTTTTTTTTTCTTGTGTTGTGATTTACAAATTGGGTGTTAAAAAAGGAACCTCTGGATAAGAAGAGACAAGGAGAATACTAAACTACATACTAAAAATATTGTTTGTGTACCAAACTAAGATTGATTTTTTTTTTTTTTTTTTTTTAATGATTGAATGAGGAAAAAAGGCAGTTTCTGGACTAGTGTGCATGTTTGTAGCTTGAAATTTTGACTGAGAGAGAACAAAATTGGGATTCTATTTGGGTCCTTCTACAATGGTTTGGTTTTAGTTTGTAATATTATGATAGTTTAATTATTTTTTATTTTAGTATAAATTGAGGGTGTGAAAACCACAAATCATACATAGAGATACTACTTCTTTCAAATAAATGAGATTTAAATTTCGATTTTTAAGATCCGAATCTATGATCATAATGTTGAATTGGATTACAACCAAATACTGAAACAAACATGTCACCAACCTTTCGAAAATTATGATGGTTAAGTATATGTCATTTGGGAAGAATTTGCAATTCATTCAAAATACTAAGCTTATAATCAATTTTGATTGTGGCCTAAATTCAATCAACATAAAATATGAAATTGTTGCATTAGTGTATGATACTCATAAGACTAAAAAGCTATGAGTTTGAATTTCCCTTCTCTAATTATTATAATTTAAAAGAAAAATGAAATTAGGATCAAAAGATCGTATATTCAACTACATCATCTTCAAACATTATTTAACTACAAAAAGTGCTTACAATTGGTCAAATTTCAAAGTAAAAGGTGGTTAAACGGAACGATAATGAAATTTTACTTTACAAGATTGGTGAAAATATGTGTTATATTGAAGGTAGAAGGATCAAATTTCAGTTTCTTGTTTAAAGAATAATAACAAACTTTCAAACACATGTACCCATGGGTCAAGGAAGATTTTTTTATTTTTTTTTCAAGCTAGCAAGGATGAAAGTTTAATCTGATGATTTGTGTGTTATTAATTTATATACGTTCGAGTCTCCACTCCTAATTATTATAAAGTTCATACATACCTAAGCTTTTGTTGTCTGAGTCACGGAATAAGGAAGCATATGTTATGCTAAAAATTAATTCTTTTTTAGTGTAGTACAAGTTAGTGGACTTGAATCTAACACTTTAGGTATTAACATATTTAATATGACATTTGTACTATGATGATTTAGACTAAAATAATTATTCTTAAAGTTTTTTGTTTTTTGTTTTTAACAATTACTCTTAAAGTTTATAGTTATAAGAATAAAACACAAATTTTATTTTATAAGTAATTATTGTTCATATTTAGAATTTTAGAATATGGGATGGTGCAAACTTGCAAGGTTAATTAACTTTAATAGTAACCTATGTTGTAGTTAAACAAGGAAGTAGAGTTACTTTTGTTTTTAATGGTTGAAGAATTTGAATGGCTATGTTTTTTTTTTTTTTTTTGTCAATAAGACTTTGAATATCTAACCTTTCCCTTGAATATTTACTACGCCGATTGAGCCGTATTTACTTTGCCTTATTCATTTTTGTTTCAAATAAGTTAATTTTTTATCTTCAAAATGAACAAAAACGGTGTATACTTTTATGTATTTAATTTGTGAAAGAAGGGGAAGATATTTATAATATATGGTTGAATTTCAAACGATCACAAACTCTTTTTTTTCAATCATCATAAAATAGTCGAGTGGTTAAATAGGGTTTTGAAATGCTTAAGTTGGTGGGTTCAATTCATGGTGATTACAAATTAATTTTAGTTTTTTTAACATCCAAATGTTGTAAGATTAAATGATATATCATGTGATATTAATTGAGGTGTACGCAATCTGACATGCACAATCACGAATATATATATATATATATATATATATATATATATATATAAAGCTCTCTTTTCTTTTGAAAATTCACAATCACAAACTAATATGAGAATATTGGATATTTTATTTTCTATCAATGAATAGTTGATGTCATGTTTGATAACTATTTTGTTTTTTGTTTTTTTTATATGAAATATAAGTCTATTTCTATTCAAATTTTCTACCATATGCTCCATCTTTCCTACAATATATCTATCTTTCCTTAAGAAAGTAGGAGAATACTAACCAAAATTTAAAAATATAAACAAGTTTTTGGAAGCTACTTTTTTTTTGTTTACAAGTTTATTAAAATATAAGTAAGATGTAGATATCCAAATAAGGAAAAATGTATAGTAAAGTAGTTGTTGTAGGCTTAAATTTCATAAACGAAAAACAAAAAACAAAATGGTTATCAAACGAGACCTGAATAATCGAATTATAAAATGAATGGTTGAATAGTGTCCACCAAACTCAAAATTGTAAACACACTTATGGAACAAAATAGTTCGTTTTGATTTCTTGGTTTGATAAGTCAATATTTAATCTAAATTTTTTCTCTAACTCTATACCACATTAACAAAAGGTTTGTTGAGAACACCCAAATTTAAAAATTTCACCAAAACATATCTCAACTGACAAAAAAAATGCAATCCATGGTGATGATAAATTAATTTTTGAATTTTCTTAGCATTCAAATGTTGTAAGGTTAAGTGATATATCATGCGATATTAATTGAGGTATACGTAACCTAACTTGCACAATCACGAATATATATATATATAAACTCTCTTTTCTTTTGAAAATTCACAATCACAAATTAGTTTGAGAATATTGGATATTTCATTTTCTATCGATGAATAGTTGAATAATCGAATTATAAAATGAATGGTTGAATAGTGTCCACCAAACTCAAAATTGTAAACACACATAATTATGAACAAAATAGTTCGTTTTGATTTCTTGGTTTGATAAGTAAATATTTAATCTAAATTTTTTCTCTAACTCTATACCACATTAAAAATCATTACTAAGTTCAAATATTTATTAAAAAAATGAAAAAACAAGTTTTGATTTTTTTAAACAGTAATTAGAGTAAGATTTCATACATTTTTTTTGTCAGTTGAGATATGTTTTGGTGAAATTTTTTAATTTGGGTGTTCTCAACAAACCTTTTGTTAACCTATTTTTGTAGGTTGTTTTTTTTTTTTTTTTTAATTCAACATAAATACGTACAAAAGGTAACAAGTTTAAATGTACATACATAGAAAAGATATTTAGTTTGATGCAGCATTAAAGACTTGCATCTTGCTACGTGTTTATTATAGGTCATGTAGAACTATGACCTACCATAAGTTAAAATGACTTCTAGACTTCTAGTAGCATAAGGCCCTTTCGTACTACTTCATTAACTTTTAGCTACAAATTATCCTACTTGCATTTAATGTGGCAAAAGATACTAAATATAATATCAAAATATATAATTGATAGAATTCATTTACAATTCCATTTGGTTCTGAAAATTGTCTATATACCACTTCCGATGAAAAGTTCTCAAGACATTTTATAAGATATGTATACTATTCTCATCATGAATTGATTTTGATATAAATAGTTTACACTATTTAACAATTATTCAATTCAATAAAATAAAATTGGGATGAACAATTAAGATCTCGCTATTAATTATCAATTGGTTTTGAAATTGATGTCAACATTATTTCACAGGTAAAAAGTTTTCATTAAAAAGTAAATAACGATTTATAAGGTAAGGAACTAAAATGATATGATGTAAAAGTATTGCATGCATATTCTCCATAATGCTTAAAAATTACTTAACTTTGTATTTTGTAGTTTGAATATGAACATGAATGGAAAATCACATGAAATGACATGTTCATGATTGTAAGTTGACTATACATCATAATTTTTTTTTTTTAAAATGCTACTTTGATGAAACTAAAGAGAGAATTCTTTTTTTTTAACCTAATCTCTAAATTACTTTCCGAACACTTAGAATGGATTAAATTAAATACATGAATTTGAGTGTGGAAATAATGAAGATTTAAAATTTTGGAAATAGGTGAGATTTAGACCACGCGCATCTGTTTTGTAGCCAGGATTCCGGCCGCCGACCACGCGGCAGCTCTGCCACCTTGAGCGTCGCAACCGCCCAACCGCCGTCGTCCTAGCCTGACCGTCTTTTTTTTTTTTTTTTTTTTGAAGTTTATTCTATTTTATTTCCATATCTATCACTTTAGTTTAACTTTTATTAGGAGTTTGGGGTAGGTAACCATCAATTTCTTGCAATTCTATTTTAATTTTGAAAAATTTTAAAAAACATATTTTAACTCTCATTCAATCAGCTTAATCAAATTAGTGTAATTGAAGTGATCAATTTCAATAATTTGAAACCATCAATTTTTGAGTTAGAAAATCACGCGCAAATGAATATATATATATATTTTGTTATATTTGAATTCATTCTAAAATTTAGATATTCATTGAATATTCTCAAAAAAAAATATATATATATTCATTGAATTTTTTATTTTCTATTTTCATGAAAAAATCCTTGTTATTATATATATATATATATATATATATATATATATATATAAAGTTCTTTTTTTTTTAAAAAAAGCTAAAATTTAAAATTAATCTCTATATTAAATTTGAAGTTTTTTTTTTTTTTGAAACAAGGATAGCCACGTCCGTCCTTAGACCAGACACCCGAAACATCGAGAAGTAGTGTCATAGGGAAGACTCAAACTCGAGACCATGGGAGGAGCATACCCTCGAAGCCCAAATCTTCAAATACTGTGCGACCCCTGAAGACAAATCTGAGGTTATTTTTAATTAAAAACTTGTTCAACAATAAGAATAATTTTAATATAAAAAATAATACGTTATCAACATAATTCTATTCTAAAATTGGAAATATATATATTTTTTAAAAAGAAATCTATCCCAATTATCAATTATCAATTGTTTCATTGTTTGATTGTAAATCAGTTCAACACTAACTTTACAGGTTCGAGCCTAGAAATCGGTATTTGTTCCCTCTTTTCCAATATGTACTCAAAAAAACGATAACAAAATAATTAAAAATTTAACATGAACAAAATTCAGCTCAACTGATCAAGATTGGAATCTTCTTATCACTCTTATTATTAACTAAAAGAAATTAGCATAGATAAATTTGAAATTTTGCTTGATGTTTCCCTTTGGCCTTTTCCCTCTCCTCATCATTGCTCGGCATATATATATATATATAAAGAAAAAAAAAACGTTATTTGAATGGACAAAACATAGTGAGGCTACGGCGGAACCTTCTAATTCATGACCTATATTGTTTTAAAAACTATTATAAAAATAAAAATTAAATAATTAGTGTCTGTATATATTGTTTTTTTTTTTTGAAAAAACAATTCATTAAGCTCTACCTTTTTGTAGTCCATATATATTCTGTATATATTCTTATGTGTTTTTATAGTCCATATGCTCTACCTTTTTGTTGTCCTCAAAATTGTATGTCCCATAATCATTATACTAAAAAAAAAATTAAATTATTTGTATGAAATTTATTACCCATCTCATCATGCCCCTTTAGGCTTAAAATTTTTAGTTTCTTGCCTCAAACTTTTCTCTAAACTTTCTGTTAAAAAAATATCTTTTCATTTTTTAATATTGATTGTTTGTTATCAATTAGTTTAATAATACTTGGAAATTATTAGAATAGCCTAATATCTATAAGTATAACTTTGCATGTGGGTATCAAACAAATGAATAAAAAATGTATAGAGCAATTTATTCTAAATTTATGGTTTTCATAATAATTTCAATTCAGACTAATACTATATCATATTTAGAATTGAAATTAATTTTATATCGATAGTTGTTAACATTCAACCTTCTACTATATCTGATTCTCAAAAAAAAAAAACCTTCTACTATATCTTATTCTAAATGGACATTTTGAAAATTTAGAGAGAATATTTGTTTTTCCTAAAAGAATGGAATATTTGAATAATATTAAATTTTGAGAATTTATCATCAGCAGCATATTCTACCTCTTGTATTATATTTGCAGCATAATTTTAAAAATAATTCATCTATAGCATATTTATTTCTATCACTCACCTAGTGATAGAACTCAATTTAGATTTCTATCACTGATAGAAAACTTAAGCAGAGATAGAATGAATCTGTCATTGATTGAATTCTATCACTAATAGAACTCAACAAGTGATAGAAGTCAATTTGGATTTTCTGCTATAAATGAAATTATTTTGGATTTTGTGCTATAGATGGAAATATGTTGTCATTTTTTGTTATACATGCAAAATCCCCTTAAATTTTTATATGAAGTGTATAATGACTTTGGTCGATGAATATAATACCTACCGAGAAGGGGTTTTTTTTTTTTCTTCTAGAGGTGATATGGAGAGTCGATGCATGAGTTGTTAAAGTCATGATAATGTTTGGACTTAGACTATGTTCTTCACAAGTTACAATATATGCTATATATTATACTAATAAATAAATTTGGTTGATTTGTTTGAAATGGTTGGTAAGGTAAGAATGTATTTTTCTTTTTTGTATGAAATAATTTAGAACAATTTGCTTGTGAACTATCATGAATTGATTGTTAGTATCTCATATTGAAAACACAGAAAACTTTATAACAATATATAAAATATGTGGAGTACATCTCTCATCATAATTGATTAAGAGATTTTTGAAAATTAAAACTATTATGAATTTAATTAATTATGAATCATTTATATAATCATTAAAAAAATTAATGATTTTTTTAAATCAAACATTTTAAGTTACATTAATTTTATCTCGTAAAAATAGTCAAAAAAATCTCTTATAAAGACACAAATAATAATAAAAAGAAAATAATGTGCTAGTGGGTAGAAATGGTTTGAGTAGTAATGAGAGAGAAAGAGAGAGGCAAAATTAAAGTGAACATTGAATAATGCAAAGGAACATGTAAAGTATGGAATTGTATCAAAGACTAAATAGAAAGTGGGGTCATATTTGTTTTGGTTTAGTGTATGATCCAAAGAGGGCAAAACAAGTGGAGTTACAATTTGAAGTTATATAGGCTCCATTTTCCCACCTCCTTGTTGACAAAATCATGTTGCACTATTCTTCATGAGAAAAAGCTTTTCCTCTTGGAAAAAATCAATCTATTTCCATTTCAATTTGGCAATTATTATCTCCAAGTTTTTTCCTTTTCCTTCATTAACTTAGCTATACACTCCATCTGGTTTCAATTCATTAATTATAATAAATTGACATATATTTTGGATCTAGAAGTTGTAAACTCTTCAAATATTTTTATTATACTAAAAAAATGTTTCCACTTATTTGATCCTTATTATAAAAAGAATTATATTTCATTTTATCTAGAAGTTGTAAACTCTTCAAATAATTTTATTATACTAAAAAAAAGTTTCCATTTATTTGATCCTTATTATAAAAGAATTATATTTCATTTGAAAATGTATTTGTGGTAATTAAATTAATGTTAGTTTACTCACAATTTATATATTTAAGTTTTCATCTTTCTTATATATAATTTGAAAATTATGTTAAGAAGGTAGGATGCAAAGAATTGTTAAATTTTAGTTTATAAAAAATTATATAGTTAAGAAGGTAGGATAACAAAATAAATATCAAATGTGATATTATGTTTTTGGAAAATTAAACTATTAAGTATAGCTTTCACTTATGGCTTCTTCCTTCAAAATTCAAGTCAATTTTTTAACAACTTAAAACTTTATTTTATTTTTTACTAAGAATTCAAATACTTCAAACACAACTTTTAAAATCAAACCACTTAAAACGTTTTTGTAGATCATATATCCTCATCTTTTCTATAAAAAAAAAATCATATATCCTCATACATGTCTTAATGGTTAAGATAAAAAAATAATAATAATAATAAATAAATAACAATCACAAATTTACTTAGTAGTTAAGGGTGTTTGTTTGACATATTTAAATAGTATTTGGGTTAAGAAGTTATATTGAGGAGTTATACTGGGTAGTTAAAAATTGAGAGTTGTGTCAAAAACTCGTTTGAATGTAGTTTTTGTGTAGAGGAGTTAGAGTCAAAACCTTGTGGATGTAGATTTAAAAATGAATAGTTATTTGTAGTAGTTAAAAAAGAAATTATTAAAAATGAGTTATTTTGATTGATTTGAAATAAATAATTAAAAATGAGTGGTTAGAAATGATTGAGTAGTTATAAATGAATGATAAAAAATGAATGGTTAGAAATTAGAATTATTTTTAAAAGTAAAAATGAAGAGCAGTTAATAAAAACTCGTTTGGATGTAGATTTTCAAGGAGTTAATAAATCCTAAAATTAACTCTTATCTAAATATGCCAAACAAACAGCCCCTAAGAAAGTTCTAAAAAAACTTTAAAATAAATTAAAAGTAATTGAATATATAAAAATTATTTCGATTTTTTATAAATTTCCTTGGTAACCAAATATCATACGATAAAATAGTTTATTCTACGAAAATAATGAAAGTCTACATGAACAGAGTCAAACAATTACAAATACAGAAGAAAAGGATTATACGTCCCAATACCCAAAAAAAAAAAAAAAAAAAAAATTGGATGAAATGAAAGTGACCAGGAAAGTCACAACAAATCTAATTGAAATTGAATGGTTGAAGCAAATCTAGAAGATACCCAAAATAATTTGCAATAGTAAATTAGTTCCCTACCCACTGCTTCTTCTCTGATGGTTTTGGTATCTTTGAAGTGGCTTGGCCATTTGTTCTAAAAAGAGATTTTTGTTTCTATTTTTTTTTATATTTTTTTTTAAGATCAGTTTATAAAATTAAAGAATATCATAAACCAATAAATATCGGAACACATTCTCAAAAAAAAATATATTATTATTATTATTATCGAAACACTCTCAAACAAACCTTTATTTTTGGGTCCCTCGTCCACTTCTTTAATAATTTTGGTATCTTAAGAATATCATTTGGAAATTCAAAAAAGAGTTGTCCGTTTATGTTTCTTAGAACAAATTTGAATCTATCTAAGTAAAAACTACAGTAGATAACAAAGAAAACAACTTAAAAAGGATAGAAGATTCACTGTTTTTATTTTTCTATTTAAAAAGTAGAAGTATTTGGTAATTACTTGTGTTTCTCAGTTTAAAAAAAACGTTTGAAACAACAATAACATCTCGTTTGATGATTACTTAATGTGTGCATATCAATTCTCTATAATGGTTTTCATCTTCTTTTTTCAAGAAAATTATACAAAAAAAGTAGTTAATAAAACAAAGAAAAACAAAATTTTAAGCTTAGTTTTCAAAAAACAAAATAGTTTTCAAACTATTTTTTCTTTTGAGAAATTACATATCCGAAGGCATCCCCACCCATATGTACTAAGGCTCCAACTTAGAAGAAAAAAACGTAATTTATAAATTAAATTTATTCCTAAGTTTTGAACTTTGGAAGCTAAAAAAAAATCTACCTCGAGAACTTCAAACTTCTACCAACAAAGCCAACTCTAATAAATTTGTATTAAAAAAAAACACCCCACAAATCAAACCTAGTAATCAAATGGAATCTAATGCACCACCATGTATGATTTTTCAACAAGAACAATGATTGAATTTGGAAAGGAAAAAGAAAAAAAAAGCAATTAGAGTATCTTGGAATGTGTCAAACAAATTTTCCACTCAACAAAACAGAATGGAATGGATGGATCCTTTTGAGTTGATTCTCATGAGCTTTTGTAGATGTTCATTTTGGGCCCTCACCAAACCATCTTTTTTACATTCCCCATCTTCTTAACCAATAATTCAAAGCATCTATGTAAACAATTTTGTTATACATACTTCCACTTATTTTTGTTAAACCTCTCAAATTATAACTTTAATCCATAATAAATTAGTTCAACAGTAAAAAGCGTCCTAAAAGTTTGAGAAGTTACAAATTTGATTCATAATGATTGAGTTGTTCGTAAGTTGACCCTGACGTTTGTAGTTATCAAAAACAAATCCTTTAACTTCACAATGAATAGGGTAGAAGTTTATTTTTTTATACATGGCTTTCTAGACAAACTAAATATTATAGTGTGAGATAGATAAAAATATTTAAAATGCATGTAAATTAATCCGAGAGTCTCGAGTATAAAAAAACAATAATTTTAAGAATATATTATATTATTAATATTATTTTGAAACAGGTAATATTCTCGTTTATGTATTATGTTATATTTTTATTAAATTTTTTTTAAAAAAAAATACAAGTGTTTGGTCATTGTTATTGTTTTTCAATTTTTCAAAATTGGTAGGAATTATGGAAAGAATAAATTTAAATTTCTCGGTGTTTCAATATATATTTTTACTTTTAAAGTTCAATCTAAACATAAATAGAACATAGAACCTCTTTATATTTTATATCATAAACTATTTTTCATATAACAATTTTTATAACAAATAAAACAGAAAATAGATGAGTTGTTAAACATTTTTTTTCTTAAATTGTAGTCAAAGTCTTCCTTTTTTAATGAATTTTTTTCTTTGACTTTATCTAAGATCTCAAAAGTAATTTGTATGTGGAAAATCAAGCAAAGAAATTAGACACTAATTATTATTTTCTTTTAAGATGTGGACGAAGCTTTTTACTTTTTAAAAATACGTTTCTAAGTTGTAGCCGATTTTCAAAAAAAAAACAAAAGAACTTCAATTTTTTTATAAAATAAAACCATTATGGCGAACAACCCACTATTTTTATTTAAAATTTCAAAGTTGGTTTATAAACCATTTAATCTATATTTTTTTAATTAAAAAAAAAAAGAATATAATGAGTCTAACACAAGTTTCCACTTGAAACTTATTTTGCTTTAATTTAAAATTGTAACCAAAATTTTAAATTTTATGAGTTCGATTCTCTTATTAAAATCTGAAAAAATAAATAAATAAATTACGAATTTGAGATCATTTTAAAGTAACCATAAATGACTAAGACTTATATATATATATATATATATATATATATAAATTATGTTGATTAAAAAAAACATTTATGAAATTGAATGAATTACTGTATAGAAAGCAAATTTTTTCTTCTCACACATTTTTGTATTTTATTTCATACATAAAAACTTTCGTTTAACAAAATAAGAGGTTTTACAAATAGAAATTTAGAATGTGAAGGGAAAGATTTTTGTAAAGATTATTCTTCCATAATAAAAAAAAAACATAAATGAGTCAAAAGAGCAAAACTTCAATAAAATCATGTAAGCTTAAAATTTTATAAAGTTATAGGCTATATATTCAAATTTTCCTTTTAAAAAGGTTGTTGATTTATTTATTTATTCTGGTGGTGGCATAGTTGGCTAAAGGATAGGTATTACAATTGTAAGATAATGACTGGTCATAACTTTTTACATACTCAAAATAGTTTGAAATGCAATCATCTCCTAGAGTTGAACTCTACCACCAAGTAATTGACTGCATGCAAGCCAAGCATATTTGTGTCACATCACTATGTATTTAATTCTTTCTTCTAAACTTCAAATACTCTAAGGTCCAAATTGCATGTCAAAGTATGTAATGTGACATTTGTGCACTTCCACATAATGATCATGAAATGCACTACCATATAGCTTGCATTCATCAAAGCTTTTGTTACAATTTTCAATGAGAGTTGTATTGCATCAATTACAATAATATAGTTTCACCCTTTGGACATTTTGGATTATTTGTCACCAAAAAATTGGCCCCTCTTTTATTTGATCTCATCAAGTTACTCTCCATCATTCATTAACTATATCAAACCATCAAATTAACAAAAAATGAGTAGTAATCCAATAGTATCATGTATCAAATATTAACTAATTGGTTACAAGTTTGAATCCAAAATGATGTTTATAAAAAATCATCAAATTAAAATTTAGTTGAAATTTTTTTAAAAAAAATTAATTCACAATAATAGAGTAAAAAGATCAAATATTAGTGAATGGTAATTAAGATTTACTTTATCTATAAATTTTAAAAGAAGGAATTAATGGAATAAAATTATATTCTTCCTAATAAAATTTAATATAATAAATCTTGGATCTACAAGGTTAAGTCAAATGAACTAATTTAATAATATCTAACATCATCCATAAATTAATCATATGAATTAATGTATACCTTTACAACTCAAATAACACCCAGGAAATCCGATTCTCGAAAAAAAAATTATAAAAAAAAAATCCCAATTATATTTTTTATTGGACGGCTGAGATTTCATCAACAGACAAATTCTGTAGAAAAAAAAAAGAGCATGTTCATCCACCATACTACCCAGTAAAATATATATAATAATGAAACAATGATAAAATAAAAAGTTAAAAAAAAAAAAAAAAAAGGAAAGTAAAATATAAATTAAATTAAAAAAAGGAAAAAAGAGGAATAAGAGAGAAGATTTGATTGGCGCTTTTGCTTTTTGTTTCCCAGACCAGATCCAAAGCCTGTGCCAGTGAATCTCTGCAGGGGCAAAATCGGAAATTCATGTCAGTATTGCCGGAGAACCGCCGCCACCACTACCTCCGCCGCCGCCCCCAACCCAATAATAAAAACTGTCTTTTTCACAGAACAAAGATTCTTGCTTTGCCACCGGAGAAATAAAAAAAATGTTTTTTTTTTCTTTTTTTCTTTATCTTTCTTTGTAATTTGCATACCATCTGTTTGTTTGAAAGGCAGCGGTGGTTTTGAGGTTGGGGCTTTTGTGATTTTTTTTTTTTTTTTTTTTTTTATAGGTTTAATTTGAACTTTGAAATGTATCTAATTTATACAATATACCAAAGTTTAAGATTTGAATAAGGATTTGGAATATAGATTCCATATGTCAAGACATTTCTTTGCATTGCTTGGGACTTGACCACGTTACATATTTTCCATTTTAAAAGTGAAAGATTATTCTTATAGATTATCACGAATTCTTCGACATGTAATTTTATTTTCACTAACATGCTTTTTAATAAAGTTTTCGAGAGATCGCATGATATAAGATTGTTTCAAGTCAAATAAATTTAATTTTTAAATTTCTATTATTGTGCAAGTATAATGTCAAGGGCATCTTATTAATATAACTATCCATTCTTTTAAACTTTTTAAAACATTACTTTGGTTTTCATATCCTTAAGTTTCCAACTAGATTTTAGAAACTTACTTACTTTTATATATATAATTGTTAAATTTAACTTAGGTTTTAAAATATATGAAAAATAGATAATAAGCCAAGTAATTTTTTTTTAGATTACAACGATTAGTGATGGAGAATTTGAACCAATAACCTCATAACCCTAGAATGTAGATTGATTCTATTAGATTATTGTTTTTGTTGCCATAAATAGGACCTAATACAACAACTGAAATTAGTGTTTATAAATGCTATTGATCATACATTATTAAACATTGAGATTTATACTATTTGTTTTGGGTGTTTTTTTTTTAACATATGACAAAAACAAAAAAGGCCTCAGTTCCTCTTCTCTCAGAAATCACTTTCTTTTTTGCTTATTCATTATTACCAATTTTAAGGCAATGTACAAAAATATGTATTTTACTGTTTGTTTATAATTATATACCCTCTTTCTGATGCTCACTTTTTTCTGTCTTGAATTGGTCCTTAAACATTCTTTTGTTTGATGCATTGCTTTTTGAATTTTGGAACTGAGCAACACAGATGAGCTTTCTTTTTCTTACTTGTGACAGGAAATTATGGTGGAAAATGTAAAAAGGAAAATATTCCCATAAAGAAGAAATTTTGTTGGATGGGTACCACTGAAAATGACTATGCCTCTTAACACTTGGGATTGTGTTATGAACTGGATAATGCATCATAAATTATATTGCTTCCAAACTTTCAACTTTAAGCCATATACTTAAGAATAGGATAATTTAATTATTTCAAACTTCTCTTGGTTTTGAAACACCTTTCAACTATGTTTAATTTATGAAAATTTTCATTTTCACCAATCACAGCCCTATTAAGAGGTCGACTAATTAGCGATTAAGAAGACTTTAGGAAACCAAAAGATTAAATAATCACTTACCTAAAAATTAATTATTTTATATATTTCCTTAACTATGTGAAAATAGTTAGTGTGCACATAAAACTAATTAACACACTTGCAAGTATTTTAAAAAATAAAAATTAAAAACAAACAAGCATAAGAATGCTTATAATGTTCTACTCTTGTACTAATAATTTGTTTTATTATTATTATTATTTTAAAATTGATTTGTATTGTCTCTTCTGAAGTGATATATTATTTTGATACTCTAATAATCTAATTTGAAGTATATGGATTCAATATTAATATACTATAACTATTTTCAATATTATAAATTCTAAGGTTTTATTTATTTATTTTTAATTGTTCGAGCATATTTTACGCCATCTCGACCATTTAAGAAGTTTTTATCAACTTAACATCACAAGTTCTTTTTTCTTTTTTTTTTGAAACAAACATCACAAGTTGAATTTAGTGTTTATCAAAATGACCTTCAAATTATAAATTTAATATATAATGATCACTTATCTTAGGCCAACAAGAAACACATTATTGTTATATATATATATATATATATATATATATATATATATATATATATATATATTTATTGGACATTAATGTATTCGATCATTAAAAGATTATGAATTCAAATCTCATCCTCTATTATTCTCAAAAAAAAAAAAAAAAAAAAAAAAACTCATCCTCTATTAATATTTTAGAATTAAGAAAAATCATCACCTACGTTATTATAGTAATAATCGAGACTATTTATCAAATGATTTTTTTTGGAGGGATAATAATAGTTTATCAAACGACTAATTTATAATTTAACTAAAAGATTTCTTCTATAATTACATTAGGGAAATCAAACAACTTTTGAGGGTTGAGTATGTATTTCTTCTAGAACATCGAAATGCCATTTAAAAATATATGGGAAACATTATATATATGGGAAACCCTTTTGTGATTTTTTTTACAGTATTCATGTGAAATTCTTTAAAACATATTTATAATTATTTTCTAAAGTAATCAAATTAGATGTTCCATAATCTTTTGTAAAAAATTAAAATAAAAATCCTTAACCATCTCTTCTATGCATCATTTATTAATAATGATTTGTTTGATTTTTTTTCAAATTTATGCTACATCATTTTATATATAATATTAGAAACTAAGCTTTTTGGACCACACCATGAACTAAAAAGAAGGAAATTAAATGAGACAAATTTATGTCTTCATCAAATTTTTCAAACAGTCAAAAAGTAAAAATGAAATTTCCTCTCATCAATGTAGGTTTTTTGGGGACCCAAAATCACTCATAAAATCAAAGAACATATCTACTACATTATATTGTTGGAAAATATGACTACACATAAATAGAAAACTTTTCTTTCCCTTATACTACATTTTGTATGTTTTAATTGGTTTAACCTAAGTTTTAACTTGTGGTCCATATACCATTGTAAGTTTATGTTACTATCTACTATGTTCAATACAAAGTATATATTACATAATTAGTTAAGTTACAAGATTAGTATTTGAACTTTGAAAAATGAATTTACCCATCTTTCTATTTGATTTTGTAGATTCTTGAACATTTTAACTCTTTATCTAATACATTCTTAATTTATTCCATAGTTTTTTAAATTTATTTATCGATTAGACATAAAATTGATTTTGTGTCTAACAATACTAGAAACCTATTAGATAACAAGTCTAAAGTACATGACCTATTATATGCATATGTTCAAAAAAGTATTAGACATAATTTTAGATATTTTTGGATTTAAAGTTATAATTTAACCTTTTTTTAATTACCATAAAAGATTTGAAGCTCCTCTAGCCATTGGATCCTATATTTTCACATTTATGGTACTAAAAAACATTTCCTAAGGTCAAATGTTCAAACCAAAAGAAGTCCTAAATTTCAAATCTATATTTAACAATAAAAAGATTTGTAAAAAAAAAGTTTAAAAATGAAGGTTTACATTTTTTTTCTTATCAGCAAAGTTTAAATCTTTACTCTTACCGTTACAAAAGTTATATTTACTTATCAAAAGACTTTTCTTTCCTAAAATTTAAATAAGGTTGAAAATTCAAATATTTAATAAAATCTATATTCTCCTAATCGGAGGAAAAAGTTTTTAAATCAATTATATTTTCTATGTAGGTTTGAACACCGTTACCGTTAGGTCCATTACAAAAGCTATATTCTTCCAAATGGAAAATAAATAAATAAATAAATAAAGCAGTTGAATTTTCCATTCAAGAAGTAAATTAATAATTTATCAACTAAACAAAACAAGTGAAAGAAAATTAAAGAGCATAATAAAATTAAAAGGAAAACAATAAAATAATTTAGATTCTTTTTTATACCATAATAGTGTGAGGAGAGAAATTCGAACCTATAATCTTATAATTAATAAGTTATACAAAATACCGGTAAAACCCTCCTTTTGTTGGAAAAACAATTAGACACCTAATTGGAGATTAGGGAGGGAGGTGTTTGGTTGCCTAATTGTAAGCCTGCGATCAAACAAGGCGTACAAATTTGCAAATTTACAAATTTTCCTTCTTTTTTTTTTTTTTTTTTGAAATCTACAAATTTTCCTTTAATGCTATTAATTTGGAGCTAATTTTATATTTATTTGAACTAATGGTAATATTTTTTCTAAAGAAAATAATGATAATGTCAATATGAATAAATAAATAAATAAATTAAGCCTTACCACCCGCACGCTACTCATGTGAAAATGGCCCGAACATACAATACAAGCATGCTGCTCCAAACATAATCATTCTAAATTATTCTTCTAATTAGTTTTTTCTCTTTTTTTTTTGTCAAAAAACAGTTTTTTTTAATTTTATTTCACATGGTTTAAAAAAAAAAAAAAACAGAAACACTCGTCGTAGGCTGGGATTTGGGGCCTACTCTATTGACAGGTTTTTGGGCTGGGCTTATGCTTGCAGGCAGGCCCATCATTTGAATTGGGCTAACAGTTTTTGTGGGCCCATATTCTTCTCCTCTTATATTACGTTTATCAGGTGAATATGATTTTCATCAAAATTAGTGAAGTATTAGCTTACTCAAAATTAGTGAAGTATGCCTTCCCAGCCCGAGTGTAGTAGCTATGGTGAAAAAAAAAAAGGAATCAAAATAAAGCTTTTGAAGGAAAAAAAAAATCATAAATGTCAATTAAGACTTAACTAAATTTTAAAATTTTAAAATCATAAAATTGGCCTCAAATCATAAAGATATTATGATGTAACCGATACTATTATCATCATCATCATTATTATCATTATTTTTAAGAAATCCAGTTTTTTTCTTCAAAATAGTACAAACCGATAAACTTTTGTATATGGTAAGTTAAAAATTCTCAAGTGAAGTATCTAAGTATGCATCAACGACATCCTTATTGAAGAACATGTTTGAGTCAACCTTGCAATCTTTTGCTTTGAATCCTTCTGCCCTTTGCTTGCTTTCTGTTCTATTCTTACAAACTCTGCCTTGACAATGTGATGATCAGAAGTGCCTTTTGAAGAAACCACCGAGTAGGAACCCGGGACGAATTTAAACGTTGAATCCCATGAAGCTAAGATATAGTCGACTCTCGTGCCATATTTGCAGGTTCCTTGCACATCTGTGTTACAAAACATATGAAATTAACAGTGTGTTTCAGAAGATTTCAAATGAAGATGATTTGTGAGCATAGGCAATGTCTCATACTTTGGCCTTTGGCCATGATCACCACTGGCACACAATCTCCTGCATAGTCTTTTGAATCTATGTAGCCTTTTCCCTTCAACAATTTCATCACTTCCACCTTTGGAGTTGGCTTCCCGACCTTCCCGTAGTACTGCATCCGAAAAGGCTCGAATTTATCAACTCGTCTTAGATTTGACATAGTGGTTTCTTTAACATACATCAATAGAATTCGTTTAACTGCTCGGAGAATAGATGCACTCAAGCATGGAAATTACCTCGACTATGTCGGTCCATCTTTCAGGCGAGTAATCAGACCTCTCCAAAGAATTTAGACCGCCTACCAAGATGTGTGGACAATCAACTGATTTTGTTATTGCATTTATCTGCCTCATCCTCCAATTCTCATCTAGATGGTCAAGTTGAGTGCAGTAGATGTTAACCTCTCCAGTTCCTGGCACGTCGACTGCAACCTTCAGCAAGTTTCTGACATCCAAATTGAATAATCAGTTAAGCATTACACACCATTTCCCCAAAGGCGAAAAATACAAACCAACAATAGAAAATAGGAAAGAGAATGATGTGGCGAATTTTCGTTTTAGTTTTGCTGATGACTAATGAGTGATGGGAGAAGAGAACTAAAAACCTGAAATCATCATCATCAGCAATCTTTTGAACTTTCCAACTTTTTATTGGCCATTTGGATAAAACAGCATTTCCATACTCAGGAGCCCAGCTCTCAGCAAACACATAATGCATTCCTAAAGCAGCTGCTAAATCAGATAAAGGCTTCATGCCTTTTGCTTCTTCAGCCTTCACATCTTGTAAAGCCAATATATCAGCATCTGCATCTTTGAGAACCTCTAGGATGGTTCTACTGCTTGTCAATTGGTCTTCACAATGCCAATTAGCACTTATGGAGAAAGGGAAGCACACAGGAGACCTTGCTGGGACTTGACTTTTGAAGTACCTTTTGTCTGTCTTTGATAAACCCGGTGTTTCGTCTTCCCCGGAAGCAGACAACTTGTTGTTTGCTAATGAAATCTCGTTGTCGGGAAGATTGATGGAAACTTTTGGCTTTGATCTGGAGAGAGATTCAGTCTTGCTTATTGCAGTATGCAATGGAGATTGCTTTAGTATACTCTTTGGCCAATGATTTACAGAGCTTCTAAAATTGTTGTCCTTTCTACCAAAGCTGAATGTTGCTGACTTCTCTGCGATCGGAATAGCAGGTGCAAGAGAGAACATAGCAACATTGAATGTGGCAACTCGAAATGGCCTTTCGGAGACAGAATCACCCAACTGGCTCTTTGTATAGACTCTGGCTTTAATTTTATCTGGTTTGCTTTTTAGTCGACATTTCACATTCAACTTCCCAAACCTTTTGACAATAACTCTGCGCTTCGGGTGTTTCCATATCAGCCACCATAACCTTGAGCAGAGACGCCGGAGTTCACTCCTCAAAATCCTCATCATTTCAGCTAAATGAAGGATCACTCAATTCTTTCTATGCCAGTAACAATTTTGAAACTCCATTAAATAATCTCGGGATTGGCTCATTCTCAGCTTTGGTCTTTGAGGCAACAGCAATTCATGAGGGAATCAATAGAGATGCCAACAACAGCACAACTAAAAAGGAGTACAGTGTGGTGAAGAGAGAGAAACATAACATAAAAGACAAGGAACAACTACTCCATTACTTGAGAAGAAGGTTGACAATTGGAAAGTATTGTTGATCTCATTTTCCAAATAAACCAAAAGGTAGCCACCTGCTTCCACTGAACTTTAGAAAAACACCAATAGGACTTGAGAATGACAAAACTCACTGTTTCAGAAAGGATCACTATGATGTGAGAGAAGACTTTTGATTTTTATGCCTTCCCAGTCTGAGTGTAGCTATGGTGAAGTTTTCCTTGGTAGGTACAACAGAAAGTTTCAAAGACTTCATCACTTTTGAGTTGACTTTGATTTCTCTCATTTCACCATTTGTAGTAAAAGAAGCTTGCGCATAGTGGATCAAATCTTAAGGTTCCTCAAGGTGGTTGTTCAAGGCCCCCTTCATGCAATGAAAGTAAAAAAAGGTAGACGAAGAGGGGTCCGGGACAGGGTCAAGGTTGACGGTGGGAAGATAGAGAAGTAACCAGACATTAGGTGAAAAGAAAACTGATATTTCCTATGCAAATCATGTTACATGTAATTTGTTTTTTTGACAAAAAGATAGCACTATCAACCCTACATTTCCTCAATCAGCCCTACCCATGTGGCCATGTTTCATTTGACAAGTCGGCCATCAAGCTAATTAACCAGATATAATTGCACACACTTTCTAGGAAAATCGAAAGACAAGAACAAAAGAGATAAAGACAAAGAAAATGGATTTCCATTCTCTCTAGAACTGGTTCGCAATAAATGCCTTCAGCAATGGCAATAAAATAATCATGCAGACTGCTGGTGGGTTTTCGATGCCTGTGATAATAGAATAGCGACTCCAATCATTCGCCAATAAACAATGTATCAAGAAGGTTGGATGATGAATCATCAACCATTCCCTCATCAAAGAAACCTTTTGAAGCATTCTCCCTCCTGCATTTTCGCTCTTCAGTGATAGATTCTTCTGTTTCGTGGCAGTAATTTCGCTTGACCTGTTTTACTGGTCTTTCGGCTACTATAAACTTGTTACCGTCACAACACCTTTCAGTAAATCCTGCCCAAACTGAAAAGTACCCGTCAATGAGAAGTTAATAACGTCTAGAATAGAAGACAAGTATCATTTCCATTTTATTAAATAAGATATAACCAACCTGATTTTCACTTAAACCTCGATATAAACACACTAGAAAGAGTCTATAGTAATTGAAGATATATCTAAGTCAGGAAGAGGTTTTCAAAACCACATTTTTTTATAAATAAAATCCAATATGAATTCTTTCTTCTTTTTTTATAATTGGGAATCGATACTTCGCCCCACTACGTACTCGAGAGCACCCGCACACCAAATGGCCCGGATCTCACTCGGGGCACCCACGCACGTAATGGCCCAGATCAAGGAGAACTATGGATTTTACAATTAAGGTCAGTCGTGGGTTTCTAACCTCTAATTTTCAAGGACGCATATCTTGGAGACCCCAAGCCTCTCCCAACAAAGCCGTCTCTTCGGGACCCAATTTGACATTTTTTAAAACAAGAAGTTCTCTCATACGTGACATGTTTTTTCTATACAAACTAAATTGTGATTCCTATACAAATTAAGGGCTCGTAAATACATATTCATAATATTTGCTGTCTCTTGAGTTCGGACTTCGGGACGCGTGCAAATGCCCCAGATATGTAGTAAGGCAAAGCTCCAATTTCGAGTTATAAAAAAAATACATATGCATATAAACCCAACCTGGAAAACTTTACAAGATACTGTATTACTGTTCTTAAAATCAAAAGAACAGGTAGCTTCAATTTCGGGTTATAAAAAAAATACATATGCATATAAACCCAACCTGGCAAACTTTACAAGATACTGTATTACTGTTCTTAAAATCAAAAGAACAGGTAGCTTCCAAATATGGTCTGAGTTGTTTCATTATCATGAATCATCAAAGAATTAAATCAACTGCTCAAATTGCAAGTAAATGAAAGCCATCAAATTGAGAGGCCCATATATACTTGACAATTGAAGGCTGATTTGTGCATCCACGTAGATGATCATCAATACCAAGTATGAGATCTATTTTTTTCTTATATTCGTGACTGTCCGGGCCAGCTGTGTGCATCTCGACTAATATCACGAGACATACCGTCTGACTCTACAACATTTTGATGTCAAGGAAACTCGTAGGAAATTAATTTCTAAATAGGTGGCCACCATGGATTGAACCCATCACCTTTAGCACTCCAAGGTCCTTTTTGACCACTAGGTCACTCCATGATGGTTTCACGTATGAGATTTATCACAATCTGTCACATCATTTTTTTCAATTAAGCCATAGATGGGATCATTTCCCGTTATGAAGAATTGATTCATGACTCAGATAAAGGGGTATAAACAATTGGATGAGATAACTGCCCCTCTTTGCGTACTTTAAGTTTTAAGATATCTATGTTTTTCTTCCTACAGTCCTTCAATTGATTACGTAATTTCTCATGGTTTTGCTTGGTTAAAAATCAAAGTCAAAAGGCATGAATGAACAATATTGAGAAAGATGGGTAATTCTTATAGGTGATATACATTAGACGTGTTCAAAAGAAACTCAAAAGAGAGAGATAAAAAATGCAACAGGTCTGATTCAATCACCACCAAAATGCTGTAGGACAATGGAAGCAGCTACAGTTACATTCAAAGAAGCAGTGCTGACACCATACTGTGGGATATAAATGAAGAAGTCGCAGATTGCACGCTCTTTAGCAGAAAGTCCTGTTCCCTAGAAACGACATGCATATGACCATCAAAAGCATGGCTCCATGCTAAAAATAGTGCATCATGTAACAAAATTATTTCCAAATGATTTTGATCCTATTCAGTCCAGATGATCATGCTAATTTCCTCTCAGTGCCTACAACATCACATGGATCTGAAGATAAATAAGAGATCTAGTTATCAAATAACGGTCTTGAAAATCTAGAAGTTATGGGTTTAATCTTTGGTGGCTTCCTTTCTATGATTAATTTACTATAAGTTTTCTTGACAAACAAATATAGTTCATGAGAACAATCGAGGTGTGTTTAAGATGACCTACACCCACACATTAAAAACAATTATAAAAAAGAATTACAAAAAAAAACTTATCAAGTCCTAATCTCATCTCATAACATCAAAGGCGGATTGCAGCAAATACTATTGTCAGAGAAACATTAAAGCAGTTATCAGTTTTTTTTTATTAAGGAATCAGAGTTCCATCTTTAAAATTTATATATACATATATTGAGAATTTGAACTATAGTTAAAGAAAAATGAAAGAGTCTACAGGCGACAAAAAAAACTTGTCACATCAAAAATATAATGGCTTTTTTTTTTTATTTCAGTGAATGTATGTGCTAGCTAAGGCGCACCTCAACGAAGCTCATAAGAAATTATACCTCGGACCTCGGTAGAAATCTATCATAAATTGAACTCATAACTTCTTAAATCTCAAGATCCTCTTTAACCAGTAGACTAAACTTTGATGGTTAGTACCATAGAATTAGAAAGGAACTTGTTAACGGACTGTAGCATATAGAAAACAACACTATCAATTCAAACATTATCAGTTACACAGCATACAGAAATTCCCCGGAAATAGATCAAGAACAAAGAAATCGTATTAAGAAATTACTCCTCCTACTTGGCGATTAATAAATGCAATAAAAAAAGGAAATTCAAGTACAAGCATGTAGGAATAAAATGCAAGCGAACAACCAACCTCGTTGCCGAGAAGAAAAGCGGTGTTCCTCTTGAAAGGATGCTGATTAACAGCCACGGCACCGTCAGCGATCTCCACGCCACATATGTCACAATCCTTCTCCTACACAAACACACGCAAGCAATTTAAATTCAAAACGTACTGGTCAAAGGCTTGAGTTTTTTATAAATATAGAATTTACTTGTGACATTAATTTATAGAGCTTTTTGTCTACTACGCTTATTGGTCATCCTTTTAGGAAGGAGAAGAAAGGGGAACATTTTATCAAAACTTTTTGTTAGAATATATGGTAAGAAAGAAACAAAAGGATTTTTGGACACCATCACTTTTCACTTTATATCTTGGTGTAAACTGCTATATGTGAAACACTATTTAATTAATGAGATCATTTGTTTAATCTTCTGTAATCTATATCTCGATATTATAATTTCATAATTTTTTTTTTTATAGGAAACAGATACTTTCGTTGATAAATGAAATTAATTTCATAATTTAATGAAATTGTCTCTTCTTCAAAAATAATTTATAGAGACTTCCCAAGTCTCATTTTCTTTCATGTCTCCCCGTATTTGACCTAGAAATGTGCGTGATTCCTCTTGGGTATAGTGGAGGAAGCTACGATTTTCCGATTTCAAAACAAAAAAGAACAGACCCATTAAAAAATTAAGACCAATTAAGAGAAAGGGTTGGGGCAAAACCTTGAGGAAATTTTGAGCGTCGAGAAGGGAATGAAAATGGCGGAAGCGAAGGTGAGAGGTGGAGCCATGGCTACCGAAGGCGTTGAAGTCCCGACGGCCGACGAGGATGAACTCCGAAACGCAGAAGGCGGTGGCGCTCCGGGCCAACGTGCCGACGTTGTGCCTTTAGGGTATGTTATGCACCACGACGTAGCTTTCAAACCCCATTTTGAATTCAATGGCGACGAATTGATTGAATAAAAAGTGATGTTTGCAGATTTAGGGTTTCGACAGAGACTGTAACTCAGCTATCTATGGCGGCGGACCGTAGGAGAAGGAACGGTTTACGGTTCCGGCCTGCCGTCTGATGCATTGTTTTCAATACGGTGTCGTTTTCTGGGCTGTTCCCTCATCCAATGGAATTGTTTAGGTTAAATTATTATTTGTTTAATTAATTATGGGAAATTGTATTCAATATACTATTTTCAAGAAATAATTACTAAACTAGGCAACTAACTTTTGTTTTGCAATTTTTATTTTTATTTTTAAAATTCAGATTTAATATTTTTATTTAATACCATTTTGCCATATGGTACATTTATTTCCTTCATTTTAAATACTTAATAACATAGTCAAACTTCTCATATTTAATAAATTAAAAAATAGTATTCAATTTAACTAATTATTTTCTCATTGATTATGAAACTCTCTCACCTCCAAATTCAAATTTCATTTTAAATCTAATAATATAATCAAACCTCCCCTATTTATTGCAAACTTCCCCTATTCATTGCTAGCAAACTCAATATAGATGTTTGATTTTGTGTAGTAATATATGGATAGTACATATAATATGGTCAAGTAACATTAGCCATCCATTTCATTATTCTGTTAATATTAGTACACTGTATTTTACACATATATGTACTATAACATTATTGTGATTGGTGGTGATGCTCTCACGAAAGCCTAATTTGCACGAATGTAAAAAATGAAAATAATACGATTTATTATACTACTTAATATACGATTATTTTTACAGTTTTATAATATATACCGTGTTATTATTATTAGTATTCAACATACGGTTGTTTTTATAGAGTATTTACACTGTATTATTGTTCAATATATTAAATTTAAAAATGTTTATATTTAATAATTATATTAAGAAGTCAGTATGAAACAATAATGATCACATCAAAACTTATTAGTACAAGAATTGTAATAAATGCATTGTACATGTTTCACCTGGACAAGTATTATAAATAATACACTTTGCAAAAACGATTATTGCATATAAATACAATGTTAACAATACCTATTGTATTAACAAAAAATACGGTATCAAAACTACGAAATGTAGTGTATTATTGTAATTATTTTACATCAATCTATTGTACAACTACTTTATACTCCTTTGTCTAGCATTTGTAAACTCTCAAATCTTTTTAGTAACTACTATATTGGCAGCTTGTTTACTTGTGGCCTCTTCCATTTCCTTTGTTTTTCTATTCATTGAGACATATTATTTGTCATTTTTTCAATCATCTTTGTCCATACGGTAGTTGAAGGCGTATCTATATATTAGTGAGCAGATTAGTAGAAGTGTTACAATTCCAACTAGAGGAACTTGATGAACTTGTTATCTACACATTAAAAAAAAACTAAAGTGAGGATATATATATTACAATGTTACTAATATATAATTATTTTATTACACTGTTATTACATATCAATAATATTGTCCTAACACAACACACATGCCACAAAATAATGCAAGCTTATTTCTTTTTTGTAACAATTGAGTACACTAGTTTTACAATACGATACATACACATATCATACAAGAAATTATCCCACAAAATTATACAATATAATCCAATAATACCATATATGCAAATTAAATAACCTTTTCAAACACCATTTGAAAACTCTAAATAAACTCATCAAACAATCATATCAAAAGCAAAGAAACTTAACAAAAACTCCATAAAACCGTATTTCGTAGATAAAAAAACTCGAAACAAACTATCATTATCCCGACCCCACAAAAAAGTCATGGACACAAACAATTACAAAAGTTAGAAAAAGGAAAAAAAATGATACACATGACAAAATAAACCAAAAATATAGTATAGTCATGGCGAAAGAACCTGAAATACAAAAAACTCATGAACTAAAATACATTCAACTCCAAGTACAACAAACACCATTAATATTCATAAAAAAAACATATGAGAACCGAGAAAAAAAAAATATGTATCGTGTTAGTCGAACGATTCTAGAATGCTTAGACGAAAAATGATTTTCAGACGGTATGAAAAGATGATTTTGTGAAGAAATTTAGAGAGAAAAAATAGTTGTCAAATGCTCGCAGAAGATAGAATGAAAATTAGAAAGTAATTGAGGCTGGAGAAAATAAAATAATTGGAAAGAATTTTCGATAAGAAAGTTTGAAAAATTTTAAATTTTTCTTTATTTGTTTTCTATGATTAAAATGATATCAATTAACATTTATTATATTGGAGGGGTGTTATTGTAATAGCCTAATAATCTGGAAATAACCATTAGAAAACAAAAAATAGTTTTGCTAATTATTTAGAAAATGCCTAATATTGTAATTATTTTCCATAGATGGTCTATATCTAAAAAAGCTCATTAATTATTTGTTTCCAAACTTTTATGTTCATGTTTAAATAGTTCTTGTTATATATAGAGATGTCCACGGGGACGGGGAATGACTTCCCCGTCCCCGTCCCCGCCATAAAATTCAATCCCCGTCCCCGAAAAAATTCCCGATTTTTTTTTCGGGGATCGGGGCGGGGATTCCCCACGGGGCACCGGCGGGGATCGGATTCCCCGCGGGAATTTTTTACAATTTATTTCTTTTTTCTTTTTATTTTATATTTTTTGGATAAAAAATTCAAAAAATTATATTTAAAATATATATATCTCTATAAATTTCAACTATTATGTTAATTATCAAAGAAAATATTCATATGTATAGAAAATATCATCAACAAAGATATATTTATTTGAAAATTAAAGGAATAGAATTGAGAAAACAAATATTAAAAAAAAAATAATAATAATCGGGGCGGGGATCGGGGAATCGGGGACGGGGGAGTACAATCCCCGTCAACGGCCCCGTTTAACCAACGGGGATTTTTTCTCCCCCGTCCCCCGCCTTGTTCCCCACCTAATCGAGATTCCCCTCCGCGCGGGGAAAATGGACATTCCTAGTTATATAGGAGTAGTCCAAGTGGAACCATTATGAATATCCTCCTCCCTCGATTATAATTGAAATTCAGAAAAATAATAAAATTCAAAACTTTTATTTAAAAAAAAAAAAAAAAAAATCTGAACTTTAAACAAGCAAGAGATAAATCTTTATTTTAAAATTTTAAACTTGTCTAATAAATTTTTAGACAATTTTAAAATTGTCTAATAAATTTTTAGACAATTTTAAAATTTTAAAATAAATGATTTAATTTTTAATATTTTAAGATCTTTTTAATTCAACATTTTATTCGATACAAATGAAATTGAAAGTTAAAAATCTTTTAGATACAAAATTCAATTTTATATTCAAAAGATTTGCTAATTTGTTTTTTTTTGAGGAACCTTGTAATTTAAAGTTATTTTTATTATCATAAGTTCACCAACTAACCATAACTAGAGATGTTTATTAGCCAGGGGCGGGGAATCCCCGAATAGGCGGTGAATGGGGGAGTGAGTAGAGATGAAAAATTTCTCGCGAACTAAATGGGGATGAGGATGGGGAATGTATTCTTCATCCCCGTTTCTCCATTCCCTACACCGTTCATATATATATATATATATATATATATATATATATATATATATATATATTGTAATACATTTATATACATAAGTAGTAGTAAAAATACTTATTTAGATTAATATTTTCCTTAATTAATTATTTGATTAAAAATCAATAAACATTTATTTTAATATTGAAAAAGTTATTTTAGATTTAGTGAGTTGAGTTAAAAGTCGATTTTTTTTTTAAAAAGTTAAGAATAAAAAAAGAAAAGACGAAAAGTTAAATGGGGAATAATTCCGCGTGGGGAATCCGATCGCCGTGATTTCCCCGCGGTGAATCCCCGCCCCGTTCCCCGCAAAATTTTACGGTGAATTTCGCGGGGATGGGGATTGAAATGAGTAACGGGGATGGGGTGGTAAAACCATCCCCGTTCCCACCCCGCCCCGTGAACATCTCTAACCATAACCTTTAATTTAGCCCCGTTTGATAACCATTTCGTTTTTCGTTTTTTGTTTTTGTTTTTACTTTTTTTAAAACAGATAAGTTTGATAATCAATTTTGATTTTTGTTTTTAGAATTTCAAAAATATTTTTAAAATATTAAAGAAATTCTAAAAACTAAAAAAGTAGCTTTTAAAAACAAGTTTTTATTTTTATTTTTAAAAAAATATGAAAAGAACAAGAATAAATAATTAAAAACTAAAAAAAATCCAAACAAAATGTGATAATTGAAAGCAAAAAACAGTTATAAAACATATTTTTTGGTTTTTTATTTTTAAAAACATAAAATTAAAATGAACTATCAAGCATACACGGTTTTTATTTTTTAAAATAAAAAACCAAAAATAAAAAATAAAAAACTATAAACAAAAAACTGGTTATCAAACGAAACTTATATTTTTTTTTTCTTTAAAAAAATTGGCGTCTTATATTTAGAGTGAAGAGATGCAGAGAAAAAAAGTAAATAATTTAAAAAGTATAATATTTCAAATTAGAAATAAAATATTTTTATAAGTGTGGGAAGGTGATGAATTTTTTTTTTTTTTTTTTTAACTATAAAAAAATGTCTTACTGACTACTAAATTAATCCATGTTGGCTACATCTAAAAGCTCGATATTGAGGTTTCTAGTTGTATGGACTACTATGGGCCTTAAAAAGATGACAACGTAAATGGACTGGGCTTTGATCCTATTTATGAACTTCTTTATAACCCATTTAGAGATTAGGTCACACTTGTGGAATTCAAATGCTATTTGTCTTTCTCTATAAAAGGAAAGGACACTTCTTTTTTGAAAATCAAAAGAAAAGAAAAGCACACTTACTTACTACAAAACTAGTTTTTAAAAAAAAAAAAAAATACTACAAAACTAGTTCATGATTATAAATATGTGACGTTAACGTAATTAATTACTTTTTTAGTATTCATAATTTGATTTAATTTCTCATTAGGTAACCCTCATAGATTAATTTATTTCCACTTAGTACTCTATGATTTAAATGTTCTTATTTAACTCTTTCAAAAAAAAAAGTTCTTATTTAACCATCAAATCAATATTATATCAATGGTACACTGGGTTAACAAAATAAATCATAAAAGAAAAGGTATAGTTTCAAAAAAATCGAAACCAAGGATAAAAATGAAATTCATAAATTTTAATTGACAAAAATGTATTTTTTCCCCCTAAATATGAAAGATACACGTTTTAGTTAATAATGAAAATACCCTAAAAAACCCAATATTTCATATATTTTTTCATTTTTTTTTCAAAAACCCAAACTAGAACAAAAGAAAATCATAACTTGACTCAAACCAATTATCTTGGTTGGTATATTATTCAATTTGTTTGATTCAAGCAACACTTACCTTACTTTTTGGATGCCAAAATTCTTAGATGCTCAAAGTTAAAGATAAATAAATACCTTGTTCAACAGATGCTGAGGGGTGTAAGGCAAAATTCTTAGATGCTCAAAGTTTAAGATAATACCTTGATCAACAGTTGTTGAGGGATGTAAGGCAAGCATTGATGCTAACCAACATAGTAGGCAAACTTGATTTTCCACAACACTTTCTAACAAGAGTAATTCAAATGCATTATTCCATTCCATAGGAGTCCCAGAACATTATTCAAAAACACTCAACTCACCATGAAACCTGATTACGAGCGAGCATAACGGACGGGAATACGCCGCTGTATTGGGCTCCTACAAGAAGGACAATCTTTCATACCTTGTTTTTCATGTAGTTCATTGCAGGTTGTGCACACCACCTGATGGGCGCATGGAAGAAAAACTACTGACATCTCCTCCGAAAGGCACATCACACACTCCCGTTCCCGCTTCACGCCCCCAGTTCCGGAGTACTCGTACAGATCCTTCATGTACTCCGAGACGTTTGAGGTCCAGGACTCGTGATCTGTGCTGTTTCTGGTATCTGTAAGCCGACTAGCATAACTTCCGTCTATGCCTCTCTTAAGAGCAGCAATTCTGGAAGAATCAGTCTTGAGTCTCAACTGAGAGATTTCTTTTTCGAGCTTTCGAATGTCGTCTTTGTATTTTAAAAGATTGTTTTCTGCTTTCAATTTAATTGTGTTCTCCTTTGCTTTCACTGAGATTTCGATTTGTTCTCTCTCCTTTCTCAAGGAAGCAGCCTGCATGAGCAGCTCATCTTTTGCTCTTTCCTCCAATTTCCATCTACCCTGAGATATGTTCCTTGACAATGAGAAAGGGTGCACAAGTTGCCTCGTAATTAATTTTTTTTTTTTTTGAAAAAAGTTGCCTCGTAATTAATTGAACTAAGAGAAACATGAACACGATCACAAAACACAAAGCAAGTAACTTCAAGATAGCCAACAAGAGCATTTGCCAAGAGGTCATGAGTTCGAATTCCTCAACTATTGTTGTTGAACTAAAAAAAGTATGTTCAAGAAAATTTATAAATCGTTGGAGAAGTAAATGCATCTGTATTAAAAAAATGAAAACTAAGACTAACCAAGCAAGAAATATATATACGATTAGAGAAACAAACAAATGGATAATCTTAATGTTGCAACTGATTTTTTTTTTTTTTTAATCTGTGAGTGTCTGAGTCAGCTTATGCGCACTTCGACTTTTCTTAAGAGACATACTATCTAATCCTAGAGCATTTAGATGTGAAGAAAATCTATAAGAAACTAATTCCAAGGTAAGTGGTCACCATAGATTGAACCCACAACCTTTTGGTTTCTTAAGGTCCTTTTGACCACTAGGCTACCCATGACACACACCTCGACTAATCTCACGAGATAGCCACATGACCTTTTACTTTTTAATTTTCAAGAAAATTTATAGAAAATTAATTCCATAAATAGGTAGTCCTATGTATTGAACTCATTCCCTTTTAGTACTTTATGATTCTCAAGTAAAAATTCCAACATAACAATTTAAAAAGTTTTGGGTTCAATCCATAGTGACCACCTATCTATAAATTTTTTTGACACTCAAATGTCGTAGTGTCAGATGAGTAGACTCGTGAGAATAGTCAAGGTGCACGTAAGTTGCCTGGACACTCAAGGATATAAAAAATTAAACCTTATTCCACTAGATTAACCCATGATGGTTAACATTGTACCTAAAATGAGATGCCACATCTACCTTATAAGAAAAAACCCCAAGGGCAAGAATTTAAACCTTTTTGTAACTTCTCCAGAATGCATCTTTCAACCAATATAATTCGTAATGCTCAACAGCCAGAGAATTAGCTAAACAATTTAGCTTCAACAATGAAAAAGGGAGAACATACTCAAACATTTTAAACAGGGAGAAGACACCAACAAATAATCTGCAAACATACCAGGAACGAAGCACAGCTTAAAAAAGTGTAAAATGATCTATGCCGATTAGGATTTAAGTTCAGTTGAAATCCCCTAAGAAACATAAAGTAGAATACATATTGTTAACACTACCATCAAGACCACCACCATGGACTCCTTTCCTAGGGCAGTTATTGCCTTTTGAACATCTACAGGGAAAAGCATAATTTAACGACTCTTAATTATTCCTGGGAAGTGATAAAATTTTGATTTAATACCAAATTTATTGTCATTCTTGTTATGACATCCATCAGTTCTACAGTTGCAAAATTAACACTTAAGGCACAAAAATATAGTAGCTAAAACTCATAAGAGAACTGCGGGTAACTTGTTAAAACATACCTCAAGTTGCTCCTGGAGATTCCTTGCCTGCTCAAGTTCTTGCATTAGTTGTTTCAATTTTCGTTTTTCGGTTGTGTGTTCTTCCTGAAACAATATCTTCTGCTTCTCCCATGATTGAACTTTAATTGATGTTTTCTTCTCCCTCTTAGAAACCTCTTGATAGCTAGCAGCTGATTCTGTTGCACGTAATTTTGCAACCTCCATCTCCTGCCGTAGTGCAGCATTCTCCACCTCAAGCCTCCTAACAGCAGAGTTAGCAAGTTCAACCTGCCCACTGGCCTTGCACAATGCATGTTCCATCTCAGAAAGCTTCTTCATGGTATTTTCCTCCAGAGCCTGTTTTTCCTTTTTCAGCCGTTCAACCTCCTCCTTTTCTTGCTTCAAAGTCTTGAGTTCAGCCTTGTCTTTACTTAGCCTCCTTGCAGCCTGCATGACCTTATGATTGGCCCACTCTGTCCACTCTTGCAACTGATTTTGTAATTCCCGAGCTCTTGGCACTAGCTTCAATACCATCTCATCCTTTTTATCCCTAGGAAACCACTGCCCAAGGGACTTTTCATGAGACTTCTCAACAAAACTACTAGTAGAAGACTCAGTATTGCAACTGATAGGCACAGAGAGCTGATTGCTTTTAGTGGGCAAAGAAAGGGAAAGATCAATATCGGACGTTGGTAGCACAGAAGTATTAGTTGCAGGTAATGCAGATGGTGAACTAGGTGCGGCCATTGAAGATAATGCATCGGTCTTAGAAAAAGGAGAAACGGTGTTAATGTTTTCTAAGTTAAATGATAGGGATGACGAAGGAATGTCTATGGTGGGAAGATTATGGTTCCCATTGTCTTGGGCCACATCAATTCCCATAGCCTTGCTTATTTTCAGCGAGGCGTTCTTAAAGTTTACTGAAGTGGAGCCTGAAACAGACTTTAGTTTCTTATCCAACATTAAACCCCCCAAACCAGTCAGCTTTCCAGCTCTTGAAGAGCCCTTAGGGCCATATGTTCGAAATTTTTTATCATGAAGCGACTTTTGTCGTAGCATGTATTCTCTCTTAGTTATATTAGAATGAACCTTTCTACTGCTCCCAATTTTTTCTTGGGACACAGAAGTTTGGGAGTTTCCAGCCACTCTAGTTGATTCCTCAGCAACACCAGTGTTGGAATTTTTCATTTCTTTATCTGATACTGGTTCACTTGAAAATAATATGCCATTTGGTTTTGTAAGCTTAGGAACTTCTAGAGTGGCTGGTCCTTTGGATTGAGAACTATCAGCACAACTAATGGGAGAAATTGGCCTAACAGGCTGAGGAAGATTCATCTCAGAGCTTTTGGCTTCTGCTTTTAACTGTTGAGTAGAGTTAGACGAACTCCCATTCAAAGTCCCACCACAAGCAAATGCATTAGATGGGTCACTGTCCATTGCACATGCATGAGATACATCCATGTCACAAATCAATAAGCACCACATTGCATCCCCAGTGCTGAAGAAAGGCCTAACCTCTCGTAGAACACAAACTAATTCAGCTAAAATATATTTTTCTAGTTGCTGTAAATCTTCAAAATAGTGTTCCCTAGAATGATCAATTTCTTGACCACTTCTAAGGAATGCTAAGGTGTTGTCCACTATATTTGACACAGTATCATTACACCCAAAACAAATGCCAGACCTCGAAACAGCTCTCGTAGCAACCTCTTCGGTGTATCCAGACAGAACAATTTTCTTGATTGCACTCTTGAACATAGTGTCCAAATTGCTTACAACTAGTTCTTCAAGCTGAGCTTCTGTGAGGTCACTCCAATCAGCATCTTGAAACTCATCAGCTTCTAATTCCCCTCTTGACCAGTTTAGCCCAACGTCAGAAGAGCCTCCATTGGACAATCCGAGATCGAGTTTCAATCCAGCGGAAAATTCTTGACTAATGCTACAAAGGTCACACGCACTGGGTTGCCCCAAACTTGAACTGATCTCAAACTTCTCAGCTGAAAACTCATAACTCGGACATTCGTCTTGAGATGAAGACGAGATCTTATTTAAGTCACCTAAAGGTGGATCAGCTCGGAATTTCCTCTTATTCCTACTCCCTTTTTCCTGGACAGGCATCGAAGAAGGTCCGTGATTGCTAGTACTAGGACAACTCGGCTTAGCAACCATCGACGCCATTAACCACTGCACAAGACAACAATGCATGAATACCTTAATCTAGTCATCTATTTCTCTTCCTCTCTGGTGTAGATAAACATACACTTAACAACTAAGAATACCAAACGCCTCTTACAAGTCACACCTCAATGCAATTGCAAAACAATGAATATCCATTTTATGCAAACCAAACGAAAGATAATAAAGAACTGACATCGCATGAATGAATCGTAAACAGCTCAAAATCCAGCAGCTAATGATAAAAACAAGACGACGAACTAAAGAATCCAGAATCTTCAGTATTCATCTAACACAGAAACTAAAACTCATACCTCGAATCTCAGTACCAAAATCGACGATAGTCAAAATCTAGTTCACCGGAAAAAAAAAACCAAAAACAAACAAGTCAATCACAAACCAAACGAACACCGAAAGAAAGCAGAAACTGAAGGAAAATCTAACCAGCGCGACAAAAAAAAACGTTAAACTCGGTGAACAAGACTGAAAACCACAATCATCTGATACAAATTTCATCGCGAATTGATACGAAAACTAACCTCGTAGATCCAATGAACTAAAAAACTTAATGAACAATTATATATCGGAAATGAACTGGTAAAAGAACAGCAGAAGAAGATCCTTCCTCTTTTCCGAACAGAAAATCGAGAATTGAATGATGAAAACAACGGAGAAACGAATCGGCAGAAACGCACCCGATCGAAACTGAAGATTTGGAAGAATCGGAGATGGAAGGTAATACAAAATCAGATGAACATCGATGAATCAGAAAGAGAAATCCGTATAAGAGCTTTTTTCTTTTCTTTTCTTTTTTTGGTTTTATGTTTATTTTCTTGATTTGTTTTATTTATTTTTTTCTTCTTTCGTTTCTTATTTTCTTGTTGTAGAGCGTAGAGATTAATAGCGTCTCTCTTTCTTACAGAATATTTTGGCCTTCAGCGTTTTTGTTGTGGTGTAGTGTAATGTTTTCTTTTTTTTATTTTTCTTTTCTTTTTTTTTGGCTTTCTTGTTAACCACATTGAGTAACCATGGTTAGCTGAATGGGCCTTCTTTCATTTACCATGGTTAAGGTGCCTAACACTCTCACTAAGATTTTTTTTTTCCTTTAATTCCTATAAATATGCAACTTTTTTATTTTTAATAACTTGAAACGATTCCTTTCAGTCAGTCAAATTAATGGAAGGCAATTAATTCACCTGATTTTAACCATGGTTATTTTAGTCATTTTATAATATATTTTTTATTATAAATAGAAAGAAAAATCAAAATTTTGTTATTCGTGCAAATTTTTTTAGTTATATATGAAAAAAAAAATTTGTACAGCCATTATAAAAATAAAGAATTTTTAATTTTTCGTCTGTTACGCCCCGTTTGATAATCATTTTGTTTTTAATTTTTTGTTTATGAAATTTAAGCCTACAACAATTACTTTATTATACATTTTTTCTTATTTGGATATCCACATCTTACCTATATATAAACAAAAACAAAATTTGTAAATAAACAAAAAATAGCTTCTAAAAGCTTATTTTTGTTTTTAAAATTTGGTTAATAATCACTTGATTTCTTAAAAAAATATGGATACATTGTAAAAAAGATGGAGCGGTATAAAATTTAAATAGAAATAAACTTAAATTTTATAAACAAAAAACAAAAAAATCAAATGGGACACTAACTGTACAGACTATATCAATTTTTTTTTAGGATTTATGGTTTATGATACTCATTTCATATTTTTCATCCTTGTACATTTGCATGATAACAATATTATGGTTTTTCAACTCTTACAATTTGTTGGTTTGTATACTATACATGTGGGAGATTTTTACCTTTGCATGCATACTTTTATGTCGATTAATCTATGTTTATTGGTTCTTTTATACTTTCGGAAATTAATTTATGAATTTCTTGATTTTAATACAGATTTATGCCAGTTAAGTTATTTGCTCTATGTTGGTTCAATACGACACATTATTATTTAGTTTTATATTGTAATAATTTTTTTCCAAGAACTCTGTATTTATTTGATTTCAAAAATCTTATCAAAAAATTTATAACTTAATTTCAAAGTTCAAACTAGCACCTAATAAGTCAATAAAATGTTTATGGTTTTTTTTTTTTTTACAAAAACACGACTATTACTTTCCAATAATATGAAATGAATTACAATTAAACAATGAGATCACTGCCTAATAAGTCAATAAAATATTTATGGTTTTTTTTTTACAAAACACGACTATTACTTTCCAATAATATAAAATGAATTACAATTAAACAATGAGATCACTAGGCCACTAACCTTTTGATAATTAAAAGCATAGTTAGTTTATATGTTTAAATTTTAAACACATAAAAACAAACACAAATTTACTATTACAAAAACTTACACTTTGTATTCAAAAATAAACACAACTAAGAAAAATAGAGCAGCTTAATTGTGGTATTATTTTATTTTAAAAATTTAAATTTGCGACAACTATTTTATTATATGTATTTTCTTACTTGAATATCTATATATAATTTATATTTTTAAAAATTAAACTATTTTTTTTATAAAAAAAAAAGTAGCTAGCAAAAATTTGTTTGTGAAATTTAAACATTTCACATATTTCTTAAAAAAGATGAGTATATTGTACAAAAAAAAAAAGGAAATACATTGTAAAAAATTTGAGTAAAAATAAGTTTAAATTAAAAAAATAGAAACAAAAATTTAGAGCTCGTTTGATAACCATTTGGTTTTTTGTTTTGTGGTTTATAAAATTTAAGCTTATTTCTACTCAAATTTCCTACTATGTGGTCCGTCTTTCCTATAATATATCCATATTTCCTTGAGAAAGTATATGAATACTAATCAAATTTCAAAAACAAAAACAAACTTTTGGAACCTCTTTTTTTTGTTTACAGATTTTGGGTTTGTTTTTTAAAATATACATAAGATGTAGATATCAAATAAGGAAAAATATATAGTAAGATAGTTGTTGCAGGCTTAAATTTCATAAACAAAAAATGAAAAACAAAATGGTTATCAAATGAGACCTAAATGATTATCAAACTGTCCCTATACATCTTAAATTTCAAGATACCCAAAAAAGAAAAGTATAAACAGAACATATGCCGGTTATCTTTACCAATAATTGCCACAACCAAACATAATGCATTGAAATCACGTTATAAATATTGTATATAGTACACTTTAAATTACGAATTTTTTTCACCCAAGTTCCATAGATTATTGCATCTTTAAGCTTGTATATTGTTTTTATAGTAATAGATGCCTATCATCTATAAAATATTTAAAAAAAAAAATCAGCAGGATTAGTATTGATAGCCCGTCAATAATTAATAGCCTAATTTTACATGTGAATTTGGATGGTATAACAACGTTTTTACCACAGTTTATAATTATATCACATTTTTAAAAATGATTCATTTGCCATTTTTTTAAAAGAATTTATTTACTTTTTTTATAGAAGACTTTGATAGAATCTATAATTCTCTAGTGACGAAAGTGTATCAATTTTATCAGTAATTGATTCTATCAGCTCTTATTGATAGAATTTGATGAAAGTCTATCAATTTACTTTATTTATTAGTAATTGATTCTATTAGCTTATATCGATAGAATTTATCAATATGGAAGTTTATCGATTTACATTTTACTATATTACAAATATTTTCATTATTGTGTATTTATGAAATATTTTACCCATTTTGTAATATACATGCAAAAGCTCCCTTTAGTAATTATGTATTTATCATCGATAAACATAAAAGAAAAAAAAAATGTTCACAATAACAAGCAAGTAATTATTGATAGAAAATAGAAACCAAATAACTTTTACATTCTATTGATATAATGATAGACATTTATCACTCTTACCAGAGTGATTAAAAGAATTTTCCTTTAAAGATCCAGTATTGTTTGTAAAGTAACATGGAATAATTATTATTCTTTTTAAAAAAAAAGAAAAATGGAATAATTATTTAAAAAATGCATAAACAGATACATTTCGTAAACCATATAAATAGACAGATTTTTAAAATATATTTGACTATATTTACAAATGCATTGGGAATTTGCATATATAACAAAAAAAATGCAAAATATTTTATCTATAGTACAAAATCAAAACTAATTCAATTGTAGATTTGTTGTAGGAAATTCAAATTGAATTTTATCACATATAAAGTTTAATGAGTGATAAAACTCTACTATTGATTGAGTTTTTATCACCTAATTGAATTTTGTCACCGGTAGATTCATTTTTACCACGGATAGAAAATTATGTGTTATAGATAAAATATTTTAGAAATTGTTCCAAATATAATATAAGAAGTAAAATGGGTTGTTGAAGATAAATTTCCAATGCGTAATATTATTGCTACATAGTTTGTCACATATGCATCAACCCTTATAAAGTACAGCTGCACTTTCTTAATACGATGCAAAGTTAACCCAAGCATCAAACACCATATATGACATTGACTTTCCTTCACTCTATTTTAGCCTATTTGTAGACGTGTTAATTATAGAAATCAACATTAATGGTGAAGTTTTTATTGTGGAGTTGACATAACATCAGACGAAATTGAACGTGATATAAAATTACATACATAAAAAATGTTAAAAGTAATATCATAAACTTCTAAACTAAAAACTAATTATCGACATGACTATAGTTTACTTGTGTTTTTTTTATTAAACCTTCCTTTGCCTAACAAGATTTTATTACGAACAAAAAATGTACAGATTAAAAAAAAGAACATTTTGTGTTTCAATGTTGAGGAAAATTGAGGAACATAAAAGAGAGAGGTGAGAGAGAGAAATGGAGGTTGAGAAAGAAGATAAATTAAGGAAGATAGGATCATTTTTTTCAAAATGACAATTTTATCCCTTTTATTTTGACTTATATTTGACCTAGTAGGTTAATTATAACACTTATCAAGTTTGAGGGGTGGTAATTGATCAAATTTAAAATTTAAGAATATAATTGTTATAAAACACCGTATTTTGGGGATGATTTGTGCAATTTTTCCAAATAATAATAAGAAAACGTTGCAATTTTTTCACCTTACTTTGCATTATCAAAGTAAACAATTTTTTTTTAATACATATTGGAGGAGGAGGGACAAATACCGATTTTCGAGATCGAACCTGTGACACTGGTATTAAACCGGTTTACACCCCAACAATTCAAAGTAAACAAATAAATGTAAACATAACTTGTGAAAGAATGTGTATCACATGATCTAAAAAAAAAAGAAAAGAAAAAAGAATGTGTATCACATGACTGACACGTGCTACCGAACAGCCAGGGTATACTGTATGGTCTAAAAAACTCATAAAGGCCAAATTAGAATCAGGTGACTTTCAGAAAGGCAAAGGCAGCTGTTGAACTAAGTTATTAAAGTATAATAAGATGACATTTGGAGCAAAATAGTTCAAACTATGAGTCCACCTATTAAAAGTTGTTATTTACACAATCAAATACATTAGACTTAAACAGTAAGAGAAAAACTGAATATGCGATTCAAAGGCCACTAGAGCAGAAATTGTAACCAAGTGTTCTACAACAATAACAATAAATGTAATATCCTACCTATCTAGTGGTCAAAAGAATCTTAAGAAACTACAGAATTGTAGCTTTAATCCATGATAATTAACTATCTAGAATTAATTGACAACAGGTTTCCTTGACACAACCAAATATTATAGAGTTAGATAGCCCCGTAAGAATAATAGTCCAAGTGAGCTTACGCTAGTCTGGATCCTGACTGATTATTAAAAAACAAAGAAATGTACCAATTCTTTTGTTATGTAACTGTATAGACCACCTAGCACGCATCTCAACTATTGTGTATTGTCACGAGACATACCATCTGACCATACAATATTTGGATCTCAAGAAAATTCGTAGAAAACTAATTTGGGTAGGTGTCGACCATGGATTGAACCTATCAACTCATAGTTTTTCAAGGCTCTCTTGACCGGTAAACCACTCCATGATGGCTAAAGAAAAGTACCGATTGAAACCCGACAGAAAACTACTCAAGGCAAGTAAGTGTTTACTGAGGAAAGAAGAAGACTGACAGAGCAAACAAGATCAGCACCTTTATTTGTTCTTTTGTAATTTTCTTATCCAAAAAAACATCAGACACCTCGCAATAGGGCTATCTCTCCAAAACTATGCCTAGCAACACTATCTAATTCTCTCTGTTTATAACTGATTTCACCCTAACAAAATACCAACTAATTGCCATTTTATTTTACTACTGTGTCAGGAAAATTGAAGGAAAAATTATTGCGGAAGCAATAATCAAGTCTCAGAGTTTGTTGAAAAAAGAAACATGATAGTGAAATCCAATAAATATGGCATGGAAGTAGAAAAAAATGGTGATAAAAAATGTGGTGCATGTCTTACTTGGAAGTTCATACTAGTCTAGGAGGAAAATTTTAACCTGTTCTAGATCTAACAGCTTAAAAAACAATAAAAACAGCATTGATGGTGAATGTTTCAAGTAGAAACTATTTAACAGTAGATAAGAAACATAAAAAAACATAAAACTGAAATTTAATTGAACAGCTCATTACATATATGGACAGACTGCTATAATACCCTAATACCATCCACAACAACAATTTTGATATTCTAACATTTGTGCTAAGCATTGGTAACAATTGGCAAAACTTTATTTCTACTGCATAAGGTCATAGCCCATACCATTTTGGTGTGCAGATCTAATAGAAGTAACAATTTGAGAAGACTGGTAGAATTCAGAGTTTAAAATGTTATCATCATATTAGAATACCAATACTTATGTTTGTGTTTTTATTAGCAATTTGTCGTTCCACGATTCAATCTTTTCGAAAGCAATTCTATAATACATACTGAGTTTAGGACAACCTCTGAAAGGCTTCACTGTGAAGCATTAGCAGGAACAAACTTGACCGAAATGCTGTTGACACAGTGGCGTTCATCTGTTGGCGTCCCAAATCCCTCGCCTTTAAAAACATGACCCAAATGCCCACCACATGCAGCACATGTTATCTCAGTTCTCCTTCCATCAGGGTCAGGCTGAAATTATTTTCCCATGTTATCAGTCAAATATTTAGAATCAATCAGAATGCAGCACAAAACAATAATGGAAACTGGCCTAAGCACCGCAGAAACAGAAAGATGGTGATGTAAAAAAGTAACTCACAAAACGATTGATTGCTCCAGGAAAACCCTCAAAGAAAGCAGGCCAGCCACAGCCAGAATCGAATTTGGTGCTCGACTTATAAAGTGGGGTTCCACAGCCACCACAGTTGTATATTCCTTCTTCATAGAACTTGTTATATTGTCCAGTACCACGAGCCCTGCATACCATCAACTTTGGTTATTGATGAAAAAAAAAAACAACAAAACAAAAAGTAATCCTTAGCAAAATTTTGTTATACAAAGCTCAGTTGATATATATATATATATATATATATATATATATATGAACTATTCTCATGGGCATATTTTCTGACCCTACAACATTTAGACATTAATTTTTTTTATAGAAAATCATTTCTAGATAAGTGGTCACCGTGGATTGAACCCTTAACCACAGATAATTGGAATTCAAGATAATCAATATGGGAGGGATCACAATTCACATCAATTTATAACATCAATATGCAATACCTCCTTGAATGCAGCTTAACAATTGAATCATATCGATAGATAACATTAAGGTATCTCGAAATGGAAAATAATTTTCTATAAATTTTGGCATATCTAAAATAGAGGAATTAATACTTTGGGGTGGTAGTCCCCAATGGGTGGCGCAGTGGTTGAAGACTTGGACTTTGAGGGTATGCTCCCCTCAAGGTCTCAAGTTCGAGATTCACATGTGGCATTACTCGTTCGATGTCTCTGGTGTCTGGCCTAGAGACGGACGTGGTTATCCCTTGTTTCAAAAAACACTTTGGGGTGTGGTCCATGAAAACAAAACTACTTGCGAGATTTCACATCCCTACCTTCTAAGCTCAAACGAGCAAGAAGCTAAAGCTGTTTGAGATTGAACTCAAATTTCTGATATATTACACAATGAATGCGGTTTAGAATTATAATGACATAAGTTGTCGTCGTTCAGTGCAACTGCTTAGTAGCTTATGCTTCTGCTACAAGTATCAAAACTAGATAACACCTGTTGATAATGCTACAAGTGACAACTGACATATTCCATTGGCTCGGGCAACTATTGACCAGATTTCTCGTACAAACAATACAACATACAATAACTTAAGTAATTAAGAGATGATGAGTTCAATCTATAATGATCGACTTGAAATTAATTACTCATGGATTTTCTTGGTATTCAAATATTGTAGGATTAAGGGATATGTCCCATCACAATAGTAAGGTAGTCACGAATATAAAAAAAAGGGTAAAATATAAGTTTAGTCCCTATGATTCGAAGAAAGTTAAAATTTAGTCTCTATAGTTTGATAAAAGATAAAATTTAATACCTATAGTTTCAAAAATTAGAATTTAGTCCATTATGGTTTTAAAAACCCTAAAATATAGTCCTTACGGCATCAAATTGCTGGTGTAGTAAATACATGTAAACTCACTATTCATGCATAAATGATATGAATTTTTTGTTATATCAGTCACTTATCTCATATTTTCATCATTGACAACATGAATAATTAACTTTCGAGTACTAAATTTGCTAAGGATTAGAAACACGTCAGTGGCTATTATGTAGGGACTAAATTCTAGTTTTCAAAAGTGACAAAATTCTATATTTCTTCGGACTAAACTCTAGTTTTTGAAACATGAGGACTAAAGTATAGTTTTTGAAACTACGAAGACTAAACTCTAACTTTCTTGATACCATAGAGACTGGACTTATATTTTAGACGATAACCCCATTTAGCACACAAAATCACTAGTTACGTCTTGTTCAAAGCAAATCCAAAAGGGCAACAACTACAGAAACAAGAACGTCAGACACCAGTAAGAAAACGAATCAATTCACTTCTTAGGATACCAATTTCAAAATCCTGTCCGAGTTACGACCCAGTGCCCAAATCTCCATTGAGATGCAAAATCCAAACAAACAAACAAATGAACTACGCAATTAGGATAAAGAATCAGGATTGTAACAGGGTTTATCGGAATTACTCAGTCCCTTTCTGGCGAAGAATGCGAAACTGTTCGGGAGAGAGAATTGCTCGCCACTCTTCCTCCGATTTCTGGACCGAAGCTGGTGCGGATGGCGCAGCCATGGCTACCGTACACGAGAATTGCTGCGGTCGAGCGGGTTCGATCCTCGTCTTCCTCGGCGATGGACGAGCAACAACGAGTCAGTGAACAGGTTAAGAAATTGGCGTCAACTTCAAGCTCAAAGCTTTCTCGCTGGAAAATGAATTTGGACATAACGTGGGTAGGGTACATCATTCGAGTTTTTTTTGGGTAGAGAAAGATGATTGCAAATACTAATTTCAATGGTCTAACCTAGCGTGGAAATGAATTAACACCAAATCATAGTCAATCGGTCATTGATCCATTTGTTACATGGCTTGAGTTCGGTATTACATTTTTTTTTTGTATCACCTTTTTTTTATACGAAAATAAATATCGAACCTCCGATGTTGATGTTTGCCCGATTTACAATGAAATTATTACATACTCATTCGTTTTTTTTTAATAACTTCTGTAATGTCTCAAATTTAGAAACATACTATATGTGTTTTGAAATTTTCAAAATACATTATTAACGTATAAAATTAATATGAATATTCATACCCAAATTTTATATCTATATTTTTTAATTATATAAATTAATTTTTTTTTGTAACAATACATACAATAAAAATCATCAAGATAAAAGAATAACCTAAAACAATCTTTTACCTAACTAGTAAATAAGAAATTCAAATAACAAATAACAAATTGTAGCGATTAAAATGATTGTTATGGTATATTACCCATGAATATATCATTCATAAATGAATATTATTAAATTGGACTAAACTTAAAGAAAAGAAAAATGCTTCCACCCACTAAATGATTTGATAACATAATGATTTCATTGGTTGTAAACCAGTTAAACATTAGCGTCACATGTTCGAGTCAAAGAATTAGTTGTCCCCCTCTCCCAATATATATTAACAAAGTAAATCTAATTATCGAAAAAGGTTTTAAATTTGACCATGAGAATCAATGACTCTCATTTATTTAAAATCATGAATACATTTTTTTCGTAGGATTTGGGGTCTCTCTCCCCGTTTAGACTTTAAAAAAAAAAACTAACTAATATCACTCATAACATCAAGAACAATAACTCTACCAATTGTGTTCATCACCAATATTTGATACATGGAAACAATTACTCACTTCATTAAACCCAAAAAAAAAAAAGGTGTGTCAAGTTTACTCCAATAAATAAACAAATAAACCGCATAAAGTGACTTTTCGGCCCAAAATTTGGGTCATCCAAGCCGATTGCGGAACGAGCTGAATTCTGCTGATCTACAAGCTTGAAACCAGCATCGGCACCGCACTTCTCAGCCACCGCCGGAAAAGGCTAATCGGAGACCGGATTGGTGCCCTAGAATCCCCGGAGGAGGAAGAGAAGAAGTCAAATGTCGTATCAGGGATTCGGCAAGGCGTCGGGACCGACGGCGCCGCCGAAACTCCAACATTCTTTCGGGAATTCAGCGCCACCGGCTTCGGTTTCTCCTCCGCCTCTTCGAACTCCAAGGTACTGACCGGCGCTTTGCTTCCAATGCCATATTGTTGTTTTGTTGAGACTCGACTGCCTCTCTTTTGTGCGCCGTAGTAATCTGTTCCTATTTGTTTGATTTGAACTGTAGCCAGCATGATGCATTGGGCAGTGGAGTTCCGTCACGTCCTATGGCTTTTCAAACTACTGCTGCTTCATCAGGTCTTCGTCATCAATTCAATAGGTAACTATGTGTATGAATTTATAGCATTTATCGTATTTTTTCGGCATGCTGTTGTTCAATCATTCGTTTGCTGAAGGAGTTTCTAATGTCACGGGTTTTGATGAATTGAAAAAGAGTTGCTTACAGCAGCTGTCATCTGGGCTAAAGTTAAAAGAGAAAATAAGAGGATGAACAATTGCAATTAAGGGTTCAAAGGAATCTCTTGTTTTCATTAGAAATATAGTTCTCAAATAAAGTGAAGAGAGGGATAGAGATAAACCCTGCCCTTAGAGAAGTTTTTTTTTTCTTCGAAGGCTCTCCCCACTACATATCGGGAATTGAGAGATAATATGAGAGATTTTACAATTAAGCTAATTCGTTAGCTTTGAACTTTAGATATCTGAACATACCTTGGAGACTCTAGGTCTCTACCAATGAGGTCACCTCTTGGGACGTTGTGGGAGAGGCTAAAGGAATGTCATAAAGGGACCATCTCATCTTCAATAATGAAGAGGAAGATGGGGATTAAGTTTTTTGAGTTGGCCAAAATTCATTGTGTTTTGTGGAGCTCTATGTTTAGACTTTTTTTATTTTTCAAAAATTGTCATCCATCTGCTGTAAATCTTAAATGAGGTATTCCTATTTTCTATAGTGAATGAATATGAAGGGTGTTTTTTTTAATAGGAAACAAAAACTTTCATTGATAAATGAAAAGTTACAATATAGTAAAAAACATTTTAAAACTTTTCCAATGAAACAAAAAAGTTGTAAATATGAAGGGTTTCTTTATAAGTTTGGTTGTGGAGTGTCCTTTAAAAATACTCTGTATGTAAATTTTGTATTTTATCAATGAAAGTTACTTATTCTTTAAAAAAAAAACGTCATTCTTTTATGGCAGCAAGTAGAAATATCCATTGCTCGTGGACTGATAAAAATCTATTTCACAAATATAAATATATTTCTACTTAGTGCTGATCTTCTAGGTCTAGGCAAAGGTATATGTGGAGGTCTTTTGTGAAAGACTTAGCAACCACTATCAAAATGAACCTATTTACATATAAAAAAAAATGAAAATGAACCGAAATTTAGTTTAATCAATTGGCACTTGTTTATAAATGTATATCCTAGAAAACTTGGCCATTCGTTACTCTAGTTTATTTTTGTCTTGTAAGAAAATGGTGAATAATGGGCATGTTTTTTATTATTATTAGTGGACCCGGGGCTACAATTAGGATGAGATCGCCAAGCTTGGCTATTCAAAACCCTAGATCAGTTGCAACTACAAGTCATTCCTATTCATCAGAAGACTCTAGACGGTAAGAAGCCTCACTGATGTTACATGAACTTGTCTGCTCTTCTTCTATATGTGCATGTATATATTGATTTAAATATAAAGTTATTAGATGACATGGATATGATGACAACAATTAGATGTTCTTCGAAATTAGCACGTGAACAATATCATCTTGAATACTATAGTCACGACTCAAGAAGCAAAAGGTTAATTAATATCTGATTTGAGAAATTACATGGAGTTTCCATTTTTTTTCCTCTACTAATTTATTTGTCATCTTTTAAAGTTATATGTATCTGGTGGAACTCCCATCCCAAAAGTTCTTTTGTTATCTGGATTTTTTATAATGACAACAATGAGCGTTTTTAAGACTCAACCCTAAAACTTGCTCCGTTCTTTTCCACCTCTAACCAACCTTTTGTTTATGATACGGAGGCCTACCTTTCAACCACGTGTTACCTCTTGAAACTCTGCCACCTTTACCTCTGATCTCTCCTCACAACCAGTTGATCAATCAAAAGAAGCTCAACCATCTGCTCACCAACAAGTTCTAATCACACTTCTTATTGTTTGGATTAGCCACCTTTTAGTCTTTTAGATCTTGCTAATATCTGTTTTTTTTTGTTTCCTATTTAAGAAATAAGAAAGTACAAAAACGGCCAAGGATCTTTTGGTGGGAGCTACAGTGAATCATTGATGTACTTTGTTTGGGTGGATTGTTTTAGTTTTAGTTTCTTTTTTCTTATTGTTCTTTTTCTCTTTTGTCCTCATTTGGAGTCTTTTTCTCTATTCACTTTTAGGTTCTATGAGTTCTCTCCATTTTCATTCATCAATGAAATGCTCATTTTTCAAAAAAAAAAAGATAATTGGGATTTTTGTGATCATCTTGATTGGAAGACTCTTCTTTTCTGTTGTTATTTTATTTTATTAGAAGACTTCCTCTTCCCCAGCCCTTTCAGGCTTCCCCTTTCCAGTTTAGTTACTAATTCAGTTTATTATCATAAAATGTGAATAAGACTTAGGCCTTATCTGTTTGCCAAATGATTGCCGCAATTCACATCACTTTATTAATATTTCTCCGGGCCTATTTTGTCTCCTTCAAGGTCAGTCGAAGGAATCTTTTTTTCCAAAGATATTGCTGCCCAAAGTCATCGTGGAATGGCATCAGGTGTGACAATGCAAAATTCGGATCATGTTGTAGATGAGGTTGGCCACATGCATACAAAAAGAACCAGGTCACCTACTTACATGTCTGGAGATGAAAAATTACCGAAAATGGCTGGTCATCATGTGATTCGAAGGTATTTGTGAAATTGGCTAATGTATTTTACAACACAAATCTTTGGCTGAAGCGAGTGTTTTTTAAAAACCATACTGAATTGTATGCCTATAAAGGAAGCTTTTGGCTGGTCGGTATTGTTGGATTCTATCTTTAACATACTTGCTTTGGTTTTTGTGGGACATTGTTCCCATATAAGCACACAATTTTTTTTTTAAATTTTGTTTTTTTCTTCTAAATTTAAATATATTATTTTAGGACATGAAAATTTTTTATTGATTGATGAAACTGTTACAATGCCCATCAAAACCTAGAAAATGGGGGAAGGAGGTGGAGGCCGAATGCAATGGCCAAACAAAGATCAATATTCTAAGGATGATTTTTTTCAGTAACAAGGTCGCTGATATCTGAAAATACAGTGAGTGTGATGGACTTTGGTCGGTCCTGTAGGTTGATGATGCTGGAGAAGAGGATTGCTGAGAATAATCTTTAGTATGATGCTAAAGGTGATGTGTGATCCGTCAGTGAAGATAGTTGATATCTTGGCAAAGAGGAAAGTGTTTCGTGATTCTTTACCCTACCACAATGAGAAAATACAATTACATTGCCCGAGCTTCTCGGAGAAGATGCTCATTACAGCGAAGGTGGAGATTAGAGCATTTGAGAGGAGTAAAGTTATTGTTGTTGGAAACTGTATCAACTCGACGAAGATGAACAAACAATTTGATGAGTTGCGTCACGTGTACATGGTTGGAGTGAGAATATTAAAAAAAATACTCCAAGGTTTTGTAAATGTTATTGTTTTAACCAATAAAGAAAAAAAAAACGATACACACAAGAATTTTAGTGTTTAGGGTTAGTTAAATCATTTTTGCATGCCTAGAGCATGTCTTCCTACATGAGCCTCACCTTTTAAAACGCCAACTTCACCCTTACTTCCCAGGGAAGAAACCTTCTTGGATGGATATCAACATATCGAAGAAACATAGATTTAGCGATGAAGAAGTAGAACTTGGAAAAGACGGGGAAGATAACCAACAAGTGTTGTGAGAAAAACTGGTGTCACAACTATTTTGGTGTTGGGAGAAAGTGGCGTCGATGAGCTAAGAGAAAGATGCACCGGTGAAGGAAAAGTTCGCAAGAAGTTCACAAATTGGGCGAGCATATCTTGGCAACAATTTGTTCTAAGAGGAGGAGAAGCAAATCTGGGCAGCAATCTGTTCCTTCAACCACGCAGAGGAGAGTGCTTGGGAGGATTGGAGGGACACACACTGATTTTCCTATAGAAGACAAGCCTCTTTAATGGGAACTTGCTTGTTTCCAGCTAGGTAAAAAGGATGAAGCAACTCATGAAGAAGATCAAACATGGAAAGAGAATGAATATACTGTACCGAAGATGGCACATCACTGCGAGAAACTGTTGCGGGGGAAATAAAGGGTGATGCAGACGAGAATAAATGCTCGAGTGAGAGGTTGTGTGTAGGGGAAAAGATAGTGCGAAAAAGAAATACTTAAAGGTGTGTGGGGAAGAGGGTGCTGACGATGGTGATGTGTGCGGCGGAGAAGGAACTCACAATCGGTTTACCTCTCCCTTTTCAAGCACCAGAGGAGTGGCACTCACATGAGGAGAAGAGATGGGCGTTTTGGTTTTAGGGTTTCAGGTGTGAAAAAGTTAGAGAGAGTGGGATTTTTTTAGCACAAAGACTTTTTGATTGGCCATCAATCACACCTTTTGGTACCATATTTGATGTGAGCACAATGAAGAATTTTTCAGGGATATGTTTCCCAACTTATAGGGCTTTTATTGACTGTTTGATGTCGACTTAGTTATAATGGTAGATATTTTTTTGTTTGTTGATATTCTTGACTATTTGGGCCAACTTACATACATGCATCTTGACTATTTTTTCGGTACATACCGCCTGATCTTACAACATTTGGATGCCAAGAAAATTCGTAGAAAATTAATTCCTAGGTAGGTGGCCACTATGTATTTTACCATCTTAGTTACTTAAAGACCTTCATGCTAAATGCTTTTAATTGGCTATTTATCCAACCAAGTAAGCATCAAAGATCTCATCTATCAATCTCTAGGGTCACCCTTTTGTAGAAGGGAAGAGATCCCTTATCTTCTAGTGGAGAATTTGGAAAGATCGCAACAATACCATCTTCAATGATAAGCAGCCTCAAAGGGAAGAAAATCTCATTGAATCAATTATTTATCTACCAATGACATGGGCTCACACCATTTCTCCTTTTAAAGATTATAGCTTAGTCAATCTTATTAATCATTAGAGATGTTTTTGTAATCAATGATAGGCTTTTGTAACTTTTGCACTTTCATTCATCAATGAAAGTTTCAGTTTAAAAAAAAAAAGAAATTAAAAAAAACATAAGGCTCTCTCGACCTCTAGGCCACTTCAGGATAATTTATAATGATAGATCGTATTGCAATCTCATGATCCATTATTTGAGTTCCCAATACAATAATGATCTAGTTTCATCAATATTTCAATCAATTTTCTTTTTTATTAGCACCAATATCTAGGAACTTGTTGTAACGTAACCCCTTGGCCTTGTCTTAAAGATGGCCTATTGATCCTTATTTCAGCTATCTACCAACAAGAATGGTAAGGTGCAGGAACCGTGGGTTCCTTTGGTGGATTCTTGGAACTTATTTTTCAGAAGGAACTTGACGGAAATTGAAATTGATGAATGGTTGGAGCTCTCAGCCCTATTACCCCTCTCGCTACCTGTGAATAACAATGACAATGACACATGGTGCTTGAAATAAGAGAGTAATGACATCTTCTCCTTCAACTCGCTCACCAAGAAGATGGCTTCTTCCTCCACGGCTATGAACAAAGAATTTTTCTCCGACCCCTGGAAATCTAAATGCCCTAAAAAGGTTAGATTCTTCTTATGGGAGGTTAGCCATTGTTGGCTTAACTCTAACGACAGATTACAGATTAAGTGTCCTGGAATGGCTTTCTCTCCTGCCTGGTGTGTCAATTGGAAAAATAGTCTTGAAGACCAAAGTCACCTTTTTCAAACCTGTAGCGTTGCATCGGCTCTTTGGAACTGGATTCTCATGGCTTTTGGTTGGACTACTCCCTTACCGCATAACTCCATTGATTTACTAACTTATTTCTGGTGTGGTCGCCCGTTTGTGGGCAATGCGGCTGTCCTTTGGCATATCTTTGTGGCGGTGATCTTTTGGAAAATCTGGCTAAATAGAAATGATTTGATCTTCAATGACACGACATACTCTTTATATGACTCTATATCTCATTTAACCTTATTTTGGTGCAGGAGGGTTAAGCCTTTTAGCAATTTTAGTCTTACCTATCTTATTTCTAACTGGCATTGTCTATTATAAATTGCCTACTACTTTTGTAACTATTTCACACATCAATGAAATATTTTGTTTCCTATAAAAAAAAAATGTAACCCCTTGGCCCTCTTGGTTGATTCATTATTACATTTATAATTTTGATTCCATTCCTTCAATGATGTTGTGTTTTCTATCAAAATAAAACAGAGGGTGAAATGGATTCTCGCTTTTGGGTTGGATAATTTCATCCTATAATTCTCTATAATTTTGGGAGTTGAACTCCCCTCTTTTCGGAAGAAATTTGTTTATGGAGTTTTGTCTTATTGACGCGTTTTTTGTTGGCAGGCCTGTTTCACCATCTCCTACGTTTGTGGATCAGCCAAATGTGCGTGGAGTTCATGTCAACTCACAAGCCTATCAAGGCCAATCTCCTCCGGAACGATTTTATGATCATGACACAAATATTCTAACTGGATTTGTTAATGTTCAAGCACCTAAACGAACCAAGTCTCCAGAGAAACGATTTGTGAGTGATCTTGGGCCTGCACAGAGAAATTTGCAAAGGTATGGTCGTGCATTGCACCGATGTCTGACATTAAATAGTATAATGTTCACATATTGGACTATAGTCTTCCTCAATGAAGCTACTGTTTGTTCATAGGTCTGTTTCACAAGCTTATCAAGATCAATCCCTTTTAGAACGGTTTTATGATCATGATACAAATATTCTAACTGGATTCGGTAATGTTCAAGCACCAAAAAGAACCAAGTCTCCAGAGAAACCATTTGTGAGTGATCTTGGGTCTGCTCAGACTAATTTGAAAAGGTATGTTTGTTCAATATCAGAACGTTAAAAGTTATTGAAGGGTTTGTTTCCAAAATTTTCTCAAAACTGTCTACTGTTTCTCAGAACAAAAAATCTGTAAAAATGCGCTGGACTATTGTTTTCTAAAAGTTGTTTCTTTTAGTGTTTTTTCACAAATGAGCTACTTTAAACAAGAAATCCAATCGATTTTGATGATGTTTATAATGCATGTTTATTGGCTTATTCTAAAATAAATTTCAAATAGTACAGTTATTTACTCAATTGGTTATTAATATTAATTTTTACCTTAAACAAAGTTAGATTATCAACAGGCATGATGAATGATTCGATAACTAAGAGGTTACATGTTCGAATCCTTTCATCCTCAAATGTTGTTGAATTCAAAAAATAAAAAATATAACTATTATGGGTTGTCTTAGTGGTCAAAGAGGCCCTAGAGATCCAAGAAGTGAAGTGATGGGTTTAATACATGGTGACCATCTATCTAGAAAATAATTTCCTACGGTTTCATTGTCTGAACACTCTCGAATATAAAAAAAATTAATTAATAAAATACAATGATTCAATGAAATTACTTTTAGTCAAGCGTATGTGGGTAATGATGCAATTACTGTTTTCAGGCTTGATTAAAAGAACCAACTTATAATCATCAGCTTTCTTTAATTAAAATCTTAATCTTTGTAAAGGAATAAAGTACATATTTGAGAAGGGGAATTTTAATGTCTGTGCACATTTTGAAGTCTTGCTTAGTCAAAAGGATATACACGAGATCTTTAGTTGAAGTGGATACATGGTCTAAAGATCTCTATTATTCTTACTTTGGCCTTTTTAATTTACTGAAGTTTTTTTTTTGGTTGAAAAACCAAACTTTAATTTACTGAAGATTAATGATATATAATATATACTCATGTCATGCTAAGTTGCTTGCCAGGCCCTCTATCTCCCCTCCTAGATCATTTTCTAGATCAAATGCTCATGATGATGCGGGTTCCATGAAGAATGTTTATTCCGAAACAGTAGCAACTAAGCCCACCAGTGCATCAGTTCCCAAAAGAACAAGGTCACCTCCTTTGCCATTATCAGATCAAGTCGCTGGTGACAATTCCCATTCTACTCATGATGATTCTGAACGGTAAATTTTAACTGACCTTGTCCCAGTATTTGATAAATTGTGTTCTCCACTTCCAGTTTATTTTATACTACTGTTTAAATATTTTTTCTATCGTCAGAGAAAGGTTAGCTAAGGCAAAGAGACTTGCTCGCTTTAAGAATGAATTAGCCGAAGTTGCACATAACAATGTGGGCAGTGTGGATGTAAGGGATGATACAAACAAAAATGAGGACTCGACGGCAGAAAAGAACAAATACATGTCAAATCAATCTTCAGAGTTGCCAGGAAATTTGGTTCATGGAAGTTCTTTGCCTGATTATGAAGCCTTACAATCTTCAACCATAATAATTGGAATGTGCCCAGATATGTGTCCAGGTATTTTGCTTAACGTGATGATTGGGTAAATTTGAATGTATTTCCTTGGAACTTTGTCGTGCTGGCCATGTTTTCATTATGGCAAGCTTGCATGGAGACGAGAGGCATTTAAACAATATTGTAGTGATGTAAGGTGTATAATGTAATAGAAAAAATATTGCTGCACTCGCATATTGCAAAAATAAGAAATAGGAATACATTATAACATTTTTGAAATGCTTATACTTTTGTTTAGTTGTTCTCTTCGTTTCTGTTTCTAGTTATTTTTTATTTTCTCCTTTTTGGAACTTTGCATTTTGAGCTTTTTTTTTTTTTTTTAAATTGAAGCATTTTTAGCTTTTCATTTCTTCAATAATATCGTTTCTTGTCTAAAAAAGTAAAATTAAAGGAAATGTATGATCATGAACTAGTTTGCATTTGCTATTTGGTAAAGTACCTTGATTAATATACCCACTAGAGGATGACTTTTGAGCAAAATGTGATAAAAAAATGTCAAAATGAGTATAACTTAGCGGTAATTGACATGAACTCTTGTATCAACCAAGAGACGAGATTGTCGCTATTTTTGAAAAAAAAAATGAGAGAAGTTAATCTTGATTAAAAAAAAACTTCGAATTTGTATATCGAGAGAAGTAATTTCTAATGCACGGTGAAAAGGGAAAAAGGAAGTAATTTCTAATTGAGTTCAAGACTTAATGATTGTTATTATTATTGTTCTTATCATTGATGTGAAAATTGATAGGCAATTCTTCCTTATGTAGAGTCGGAGAGGGCTGAGCGAGAAAGGAAAGGAGATCTTGACTATTATGAGCGGTTGGATGGGGATAGAAATCAAACTAACAAATTGCTTGCAGTTAAGAAGGTAGTATTCTCGGTTTCCTTCACAATTGAAATACTTCACTCTAGTTGGGCGGAAGTTAATCTTGATTTGTAAAGACTAACAAAAAATTTAAATTCCTTTGCAGTATAGTAGAACAGCTGAGCGGGAAGCTAATCTTATAAGGCCGATGCTAGTTTTGCTGAAAACAACTGATTATTTGCTCGATTTGTTAAATCAACCTTATGATGAAAAGTTTTTAGGCATATATAACTTTTTATGGGATAGGATGCGAGCAATTCGAATGGATTTGAGAATGCAACATCTTTTTAATGAAAATGCTATTGCCATGCTGGAACAAATGGTATGTTCTTGATGTATTATCCCTTTTTGTTTTGTTTATCTTAAAATATTGGTGCTAAACTGAAACACTAACTTTTAGTAATTTTTTTTCACCAAATAGAGTCTTCTTATTGATTTAGTGAAGAAAAGTACTCAAAATCTGTAGCCTCCCTCCCCATATAAATTTAGGAAAAAACTCTATTTGGAATCATTTTTGGCGAGAATGTAATTACAAAAAACTTGGATATTTTTGTTTTTGTTTTTTGTGAGATAAAAATCGAGCATTCAATGAGAAAAAAATGAAACAATTCAAGGGTATACAAAAAGAAAAAAAAGAGAAGCCCACAAAAGAAGGAAGCAATCTTCAAAAAATGCCTCCAATCAAGCAAAATAAGCTAAAAAATAATTACAAAGGACTTCGCCATCAACGCTTGGAGAGAAACATAGGACCTTGTAAGGTACCAAACATCAACAAGAGATCGATCTCTCCACCCTTGAAAGATTCTATTATTTATCTCACCCTAAAACCTTCACATCAATGAAATTGTTTCTTATTAAAAAAACCCTATCTTGCTACAAAAACTTTATTTTCTTATGAAAGGAATGAAGAAAGCACTCACACTCACAATCAATCCTAGTTGATGTTTGGTTCTCCTTACGCCTTAGGCTCCAAGGGGCCATTGGCCTTTAGTGCGCCATGAGCTTTTTTAAAACATTGGGTATATGGACGTGTATTTTTGGGATTATTCCTTAATTTTTTGCTCTCTAGTTGGCATCTGCTCCCTCCCCTTCTCTTTTTTCTTTTGCTATCTTATTGCTTGTTTCGATAAGTTATTTATAACATTTTCACTTATCAATGAAATATTTTTATTTCCCATGAAAAAGTTGCTCCTCAAAGATGTTACAATGCTCAACATAAGTAATATGTAAACATAATGAAGTTTTGAAAGTTTTGTCTGTCACTCTCAATATTTTTATATCATTATGTTAAATGATAATATTTTGCCAATTCTATGACATGCTGTTTTTTTAAAAAAAAATCTATGACCCACTGTTACTATACATATTCTAGAAAGAAAAAAAAATTAAATGATTTTTCTAGCTTTTCATCTATACATTGAGCGTGGTCTGATATTAATTTACATCACATACTTTAAAGTGAACTGTTTAGTTATTCTTATGTCTAAAGTTGTGTTAATTTGTGTCATCTCAGATTCGTCTTCACATAATTGCGATGCATGAGTTATGCGAATTCTCAAAAGGCGAAGGTTTTGCTGAGGGATTTGATGCCCACCTTAACATTGAACAGATGAACAAAGCATCTGTGGAATTGTTTCAAATGTATGATGATCACAGAAAGAGAGGCATTGTCGTGCCGTCTGAAAAAGAATTTCGAGGTTATTATGCACTTCTCAAGCTGGACAAGCATCCTGGATATAAAGTAAGTCACGTGCTTGGAAAAGAAAATTCTACCATATAGGTTTTTTTATGTTTCAGGCTGTGGAAGTAAGCCAATTCTCGTCAGGTTGAACCTGCAGAGCTCTCACTTGATCTTGCAAAGATGTCTCCAGAGATGCGACAGACTCCAGAAGTCAAATTTGCCCGTGATGTTGCTAGGTAGTTTTCTGTAGAGTTCTCATGTTTCTAGTCTGTTTCCTATAATATAAATTCTTCCATTATTACTCTAAATTTATTCTAATAATTTGATATATTTTCTCTCCAGAGCTTGTAGGACAAGTAATTTTATTGCCTTCTTTCGTCTTGTGAGGGAAGCAAGTTATTTACAAGCATGCTTAATGCATGCACACTTTGCAAAGGTATATAATTCTTCCTGCTCTATTATTTTTGAGAAATACAGGATATAAGAGTTCTGGAATATTTGGTCTAAAAATATGCATGAACGATGCATTTGAATGCTGGCCTAGGGATGAACGTGTTTATGGACGATCTGGTCGAGAGGTTATCCAATCATCTCGGTTTCAAAAAAAAAAAAGCATTTGAATGCTATTTTTTATTTTTAAATGTTTTTGTAATACTAAAACTGTCTCTAGAGTGCTTTGTGGTAGCATTATCAAAAAACATTCTTGCCTCTATATGTTTTATTTGGCATATGAATTATGTGCTAATTTTGTAGGATTGACAAGGTTTTCCTACACTTGGCCCTTCCCGAAGAAGGCCTCACTGGGGAAAGAACCTAAAAAAATAATTGGGGTGTCGAAAAAGCAGCCTATAGAATTATAAAGATATGAGATTTTAGTTCTATATAGCCTTTCAAATAAGTACTGTACCTCTGTCTTCGGGCTCTTGTTTGAACCAAAACAAAAAAAAAAGAGATATAAATTCGGATCTGAAATGATTTATCACAATAAATTGTGGAGTCAATATCATTTGGTACTACTATGATGCTTCTTTTGTTTATATATCTTTTTGAGCTAGGTGAAGTTGCTACTCGTGGCAGAACATTATTGAACTTTAGAGTTAGTCTAGATATTTTATTTTTGAAGACCAAAATTTGTAGCAGACAAGAGTCGTTGCTTACTTTTCCCTGTTGATTTTATAGTTCCGATTCCATATTGTTTTGCTCAAGTCCAAAAGAAAGTCTCACCTGACATATTTTTATCTTTACTTTTTGCAATGGACCTGTTGGTCTTTATTTCTAAACATAAGTTTTAATATTGAAGTTCTTATCACGCCACAAGCTCTTGCAATTTTGACTCAGCAAAGCTTTTCATTAATTTGTTTTTTCTTATTCATAATGTACAGCCATCAGATTACTTTTTTAGATTATTATATTAACATGATTTTTTTTTTATCAGTTGCGGACGCAGGCTCTTGCATCACTGCACTCTGGTGTTCAAAATAACCAAGGACTACCAATGGCCCATCTTCGTAAGTGGATTGGGATGGAGGTATTATTCTTTTCCCTTGATATAGCTAAGATCTAATCATTTTGTCAAGATCGTACCTGATCATATTTTTCACTTGTTCAATGATTGATTTCAGGAAGAAGATATTGAAGGCCTTTTAGAGTATCACGGTTTCTCGATTAAGGAATTTGAAGAGCCTTATATGGTTCGGGAAGGTCCATTTCTTAATAGCAACAAGGACTTTGCTACCAAGTGCTCAAAGCTTGTTCACATGAAGAGGTCAAGAATGATAGTAAATGATGTCTTATCAAGGAGTAAAAATGAATACTTGATCACTGATGCTACTAAATTAATCCCTTTGACAAGGAGTAAGAAGGAATCACCAACCTTTTCTATTAAAAAGATTAGTTCTCCACGTACTGTATCAACTGAAAAACAAAGTTCCATGCATGCAATAGATGAAGAAATGACTGAATTTGATGATGATCAGTTAATTCCAGTAGATCACAAGGAAATGCAACTGATGACTGAAGCACCGAAATTTGGCCAACTGCATGGGTATAACCATGCGGCGGGTGATGCTCTCCTTCGACAATCTAGTCCCAGACCATGTGAACCATTGAGGACTGAAGTTACATTTGTTGGCAATCAAAGCTATGATGGTCTTTTTATGACCTCTCCAGTGAAAAGTATTTCTACTGGCATGGAAGTGTCTTTCCCACCTGTATCAGACGAATCATTTCAAAATATATCTGTTTGTGGATCTAAGGATAATGTAGTGGGAAGCATCGAACCCCAGAGATTAGTCAATAATGTGATTGAAGATGAAGAAATTTTGTATATTAAGAAAAATGAACAAGATACTGTTATGGTAAATCAGGGTGAAGAAATCACAAATGCAAGACTCAAGTTGATCCTAAGGTCGTCAGCTCTTAGTTTTAGCTTTATTGTGTTTGAAAGCTATTTTCCGTGGAATACCAACACATATTTTGGATTTTGGATTTCAGGTTGTGGAGGCGCCGAGCTGCAAAGAGAAAGAAATTACGAGAACAACGGTTATTAGCGGCAAAAGCTGCATTTGATACATTGTCAGTGGGACCGCCAGTACAATTGAATGACTATGTAAGGTTCACTAGTATATGAAATCATTATTATTTAATAATTTTTTTGAAAGGCCAATGGAACTGAACCAAATATCAATTTAAACTAAGAAAACTATAGAGTACACAAAAAGACGAAGATTGAAGCGGCCAATTTGGTTCAGTCTGGTTTTCTGGTACCCTTGGTTTTCTGCACAAGTAACTATTTCATTTATACCAACGTTTTAAGAGGAAAAAAAGATTACTGTACTCTTATTCTTCATTTCTTTCCTACATTAAATGCTGAACTGTTGAATCACTCGTGTAATATTCAACTTAATAATGGTTCACTGTCTACTTTTAAACAGTTAATGTCTTACTTTTATGATTCAATTTTGTAAGACATTGTTTCTTTCTTTTGTGTAGAAAACTAAAAGCGTTGGTGTTTTTAACATCGATGATGCTATGAGAGAAAGATGGAGAAACCAGAAACTTTCATGGTCTGTAGTTAATGTTTCAGAAGTAATAGCTAACACTATGCGTAGAAGGAATGTGGATGAGAAGTGCATTTGCTGGAAACTTGTTGTCTGCTCGCAGATGGACAATGTCGGTGATCTGAATCAAAGGACTCGGGATTCTCGTTTTGCAGCAGGTTCCTGGTTGCTTTCGAAGCTCATGCCTTCAAAGGCTAATGATCTAGTTTTCTCAACTTCTTGTACTTCCATTTGGAGTAGTTGGCTTTCTGACGAAACCGGTATGGATTTAAGTTGTTTCTTGTCCATAGTTAAGAATGCAAACTTTGATAATCTTCCAGAGACTGTGCATGGAGTAAGTGCAATCTTATTTGTTGCCACTGAAACCATTTCTCTGGACCTTCAAAGAGTCAAACTTCACAAGCTGCTGATGTCAATACCTTCTGGTTCCTGTTTGCCCCTTCTGATTTTAAGTGATTTATGTGGTGAGGACTCTGCCTTTTCCATGCTGGCGAACAGACTTGGCCTGTATGATATTGACAAATCAAGGATATGCAGTTTTCAAGTCGTTTCCCTCTTAGATAACTCTCAATTGAGAAATTTGGGGTTTTTCAGTAATGAGAAACTCATGGAAGGATTGAAGTGGCTAGCAAATGAGTCACCATCACAACCTGTTCTTCACCGTGTCAAAGTGCTCGATCTGATTATTGCCCACTTAAATTTGTCTATGGATGTGCTTGATTCTATGAAAGACAAAGACGTTTCTCCAAATCACTGTATTGCAGCATTTAATCTTGCCTTGGATCAGTCACTTGTGGATATTACAACTGCTGTCAAGGCAAATCCTTCAAACTGGCCTTCTCCTGAGATCGCCTTGTTGGAGTCTTGTGACGAACGCACAATTACATCCCATGCTTTGCCTCATGTAGGGTGGAGCTCGGTCGAAAATGTCGAACCACTCAAGCAGGCTTTGATGTGCCTTAAGCTTCCAACTTTTCCTGATTTGTCTTGGTTGACCAAAGGCTCAAATTTGGCAAAAGAGATGCATACACAAAGAGACAACCTAGAAAGTTGCTTGAGTTGTTATCTGACTCAAACTAGCGAGATAATGGGACAACAACTTGCAATGGAAGAGGCTCATATAATGCTCCAAAAATGTGCTAAACTCAAGCTCCACGGGTTCAACTATTTTATCATTCCACGTTGGGCGACGATATTTAGACGAATTTTCAACTGGAAGTTGAGGTATTTTTCTGACAGGTCCTCTTACATTCATATTGTGGATTGCTGCCATGGTGCCTCTGTAACGAATAGCATTAGGCTTGAAAATAGGGAACTTCCATTGTATCAACCAAACCAACCACTTTTAGACGAAGTTATTGAAGTTGCTTGCAGCTCCCAAGCTCATCAGCCTCTTGCAGTCACAACCTCAAATAATAGGCCTCATGAGGTTTTTGCTGCAACGATCCATTTCGCAGATGATGATAGCGATAGCACACGACCGATCGGTTTTATTAGTTCCGAGGGTGTACCTAATTTGGGTCTGGAACTAAACTGTACAGGTAAAGAAGTAGTTGCCAGTGGCACTGTATATTCAGAAGCATCAAGACTGAATGAGTTGTTGGATCAGTGTAACAAACTACAGGATGCCATCGAAAGAAAGTTGTCGATTTATTTCTAACTCGTCTGCCGATTTCATTTCTGTAAATTTCTACCAATTGTATGATGATGATGATGAGGAGGAGTTTTGTGAGGAAATATTGTATGGCACTTTGCCTTCAAATTTTGAACTATTCACTCTTTGTATCAACTGTCATACTGTATTGTTGATGCATATTGTTGTATACTTGAGATTTTGTTTTTTGAGTTCATGTAGACTTGAGATCTAGAATCAATGAAATCAATACATATTTCTCTACAGTATGATAAGTTATCTATCTTAAAAGGTTAGGATAAGGAAACTGAAAAAACAGAATGTTTTCACAGGTTGATATTCAAGAGGTGGAAGGTTTGGGTATTAATGGACATAGAGAAAAAAATCTGTTCATATTTCCTCGCAGAAGTTAACTATCTTTATTATTATTATTATTTTTTTGTAGAGATTGAGTCACAGAGAAAATTGTTTTATATTCTAGTACAAATTTGGGGAGGGAATCACAAATCTCATCGAGAAGGTGTTATTGCTCTTAAATAAATGAAAGTCAAATATTAATGTTTAAGAGATTGAATCCGTATCGTGGGGTTTTTGTTTGTAATTGTTTAATTTTTTGGGTTGCTCCTCAATAATGGTAAAATATGTGAATAATAAAACACTTTGAGCACTTTAAAAAATCGCATTTGAGCTGTTATCTAAGGCAAGTTAAATTGAATTATAATAATTCAACTTATTTTTGGGTGGCTCCTCAATAATGGTAAAATATGTGAATAATAAAACACTTTGAGCACTTTAAAAAATCGCATTTGAGCTGTTATCTAAGGCAAGTTAAATTGAATTATAATAATTCAACTTATGTTTGAGCTGATAATAATAATAATTGGTGGATTAGTTAACATCTCATTTCAATTATATTAACTTTTCAAACTTCGTTATGATAATACTTGTTGTAATAAAACTTAATAATAATTCCATGATATAGTAATGTGTACTTTAAACGGATATTATCGTAGTTTCTATCATGACCCAACTTTGGCTCCAAACTCACCGTTAATGTCTATTTGATAACTTATGTACTAAAAAAATGTCTATTTGATAACTATATAAATTATATTTTTATTAAGTAATGAAAGTATTCGACCAAAAGAAGCTCAAAGTTATTTATGAATTAAAAAGAACTCCAACTAAAAGAAAATATTATTGTATTGAAATGAAAGTATTTAAAAATATAATTCTTTTTGTCAATAATCTAAAAGAAGGTAATAAATAGTAATAGACAAACAGGGGAGTGAAAGGAAAAAAAAAACATTACAAAATGAAAAACAAAAAAAGAATGAGGAAAAGATTCCACGTAAGCTAAAAATGGACAACTCTCTCCCATACAGCTGGAAAATTTTAACCAACATCCAACCGTCCATCACACATTCAGATCCCACTGGGCCCCACATTCGTACTTCATCAATATCCACGTCATCATTGATCCACAAAAGTCAAACCCAGATATCCGCGTCAGCACATCTCATATGCCACATCACTGCCACGTATATTTTCACTCCCTCTAAACTTTTCATCTATTATATCTACCTCCGCCCTCCACCGCCGCCGCCGGTCTACTTCCGGCGAGCCGTGAAGGTCTGAAACACTACACTTCCGGCCGCCGGGAATTCGTCGACGGCGCAACTCCGGCATTTCAATCCAAGAGGGTCGAGAGCCCCGGCGACGCGAGTCCAGACCTCGTGGCCGGCGCCGGTGGTGGCGACGGACATCGCCGCCGGCCGGAAAATCTGAACAACCTTCTTCAACATTCTGACCAAATCATCCGGGTCATCGTAAACCGACCCGACACACTCAAAACTCGCGTAACTAAACCCATCTTCCGGCGTGACATGAATCGTCGAATACCGATCACCATCAATCCCATTCATCGAATACCCACATGGAAAAAACGCAAATTCACAAACCAAACTGCTCGGATTAATATCTCCAATTCCGGTCAAATGGGTCATCTCTTTTCCGACCGAATTTCCGGCCTTCCCGTCGCCGGACCGGCAGAAGAATTTCCGGGCAAGATTCCGGTCGAGCTCCGTCATACAAATTTCAACAGTGAAGAGAAATTCCGGATTGGGGTGGAGAAAAACAGAGTCGTCGGCGTCTGCGGCGGTGAAGACATGCCATGAATGTGAGGGAAGATTCGACGGAATAACAGAGGCTTTCCGGTAATGGAGGTTTTTGGGGATTGATTCTTCTAAGTAAAGAAGTTCTTCTTTGAAGCTTGAATGTGGAAACGGTTGAGATTTGGGGAAAATGAAATTGCCTCTGGTGTAACGGCAAGAACAGAGTGTGAGGCCGAGATTGCGAGCTTGATGAAGGAAAGGGAAAATTGATTTCAGAAGCTGAGTTGTTCCACAGGTTTTGATGATGATTTTTGTTGGATAAATGAAGAGACTTGATTCCGACAAGACGTAGGCGTCGAAGAAGTGGTTCCCGACAGATGAGACGATCGAGCAATGGACGGTTCGCAGAATTTGTTCGAGGGAATCGGAGTCAATTAGCCGAAGACCCATGTGGATAATTGGATCATTGCCAGTGAAATGAAGCTCTAGGCGCTTTTCGAAGCCTTCGAAACCAGATTCTGCCATTGAAGAAGAAGAAGATTTGAAGAAAAACAGAGGAATGAAGTGAGAGAGATGAGAATGAATGAGATTTATAAGAGGATGAATTAGAGAGAGAAATAAAAATTGAAGAGAGAGAGAGAAAAAAGCATGCTGTTGAGGCAACAAAGAGTCATAATTGAAAGCATAATGAATTGTTGTTGTTGATAATGCCACAAACTCTCCTTTTGAAATTCTTCAAAAACAGAGCATGAATTCTAAATCATTATTCAACTCAACACCCCTTTTCCCTCTCTTTCTCAAAATTAGCATTTTGGGGTTTGATTAATCATCTTAATGACTAATTTTTTGGTTGCTCTGTTTTTCCTGATAGCCAATCAAAATCTGAAACACTTCTAAGAAAGAAATTACTTTTGATCTTTTGATGGGTTTTCCGTATAATGGATTAATGATACGAATGGAAACAAGATGATGAAGAATTTCATGGAAATGGCCAACAATTTGGAGAACAAGGAAACTGGGAATTGAATACAGTTTCAGACAGAAGGTCAAGTTTGAGACAGTTTAGATTATTGCGAAACAGCACGACAGCTTCCCAAGATTTGGACATAATCATAAGCTATGAAACTAGACGCTCTCAATTTCTCGCACAGCGTCGCAATTATTAAGATTAATCAATCCAATTTCAGAGTTTAGCTAGGTGTTATGCGAACAAAACAGAGCAAAAACAGAGCAACATTTTGAAGAGCCCAAGCAGATACAGTTTCATGGAGTGCCGGATCCGAACCGGAGTAACGCCCCTTGAGTTCGTATTTCGTATTGGGCTTTATTTATGAGTATTTTAGACCATAAATTGGACATGAGGAGTGTCACTTCTCAAAAACTTCTCGTTTGTTTTTTTTGTAGTAAACAATTACGGTTAACTACTCTTCAACTCATTTATTAAATCTCACATTAAATTTTATTAAACGTTACATCAAATTTATCATTCAATCACTACTAACTTCAATCTCCAAAAAAAAGTAGTTGATTACTCGACTATTATTAACCTCAATTTTCAAATGAGTAGTTAACCACTCATAATTTCCATTAACCATTTTATTATCTTCAACTCTACTCTTTTCTACAACAAAAAAACAAACACACCTTTAAGTTTTATTAGAGTTTGATGAATTCATTATATAAACTCTCTTAAAATTTTCTAGTCAGTTATTTTATATTTTTGTATTTTAAATATAATAAATTTTCTCTCCTCGTAGATATAGTTAATATAATATTTTTGAAGCACATAAATCTTCCATAAATCTTTGTATTTTTTGTTTCTTGCTTTTTTTTTTATTCTTGCTTGTCGTTTTCATTAACAAGAAAAAAAACCCAAACACAAAAGTTTAAAGTTGATAAGAATGATAGATAAGGGTTAGTTTTTGCTAATGAAGAGTGCAAGTGCCAGAAGATTAAGACAATGATGATGATGGAGGTTGTTTAGTTAGGGAGGAGGGTTGGAATGATTGAAACAGATAGGTAATAAGAGACATAGAATGCAGAAAATGGGTGATAGAATGGTTAAAGGAGAGAGGAAAAAATGATGAAAGTAAAAGAGTTTGGAAGAGTTTTGATGGGAAGAATGATGTTTTAAGTGTATGAGGAAGAAGGTGAATTTGTGTATGGGTGTGTGGGTAGCATATGCAACACACCACATTATGAGCACCAACCTACCTCTCCTCTTTGTGCATGCCATGCCAACCCCACCAATCTCTAAAACAATGTCGTGTTTGAACGCTAGAAGAGAGGATGACGGTAGAAAAAACTTTATTTGCGATGTAACTAAAAGACAGGAGACAATATTAAAACTTTATATTTTACATGTTGGTTACACCTGATTTTTTTTTTTAAGAGTCATTTTACGTCTATTTTAATATATGGATATTTTAACTAATCAAATTATATTCCTAGTATTTATAGAGGCTAATACACATGATAGTAAACTACTATGACTTCAAGTAAAATGACTAATAAGTAGGAAAAGGCTACCCTTACTAAAATAGACAAGGGACACATTGCTTAACCTAAGTAAACACATTCTCTAGCTCATATGTCTAAGTATACCTCTAATAAAGGATGTGTGTGGCACATCCCTACTTATATTTGTTTTTTGAAGGCTTTAATCCCTAAATTTGACAAGTCATTTTATTTATTTGTTTAGTTCAACATCAATGCGAAGGTGTGGAAATTCAAATTTTAAACTTTTTTATTATAAAAATATACTTATGTCGATTGAACTATTGATATTTTTTTACCAAATTAGATTAGTTGGCATTTTGTCACATAATATAGCAATACAAAAAGCCTATTGGTGAAGCGTCAAAATCCAAATATGTGTGTGATTCTATACTTCCCCAAATTCTCATTACTCTTCTCTTTTTTATAGTTTAATTTAATTTAATTTCAATCTATAATAATCAATTGTTGTTTCTAATAGCAATCAAATATAATAACTTTAATGATAAAAGATTAATTGACATAAAATTAAATCAAATAATATATAATTAATAAAATAAAATAAAATAAATAACCGATAAGAAAGCTAAGGCATGTAATCAGTTTCCTTCAAGTTGATTCACCGTCTCCTCCCAACGTGCTTAGAGAATGAATTGATGACAACCTCCCAGGATACAATAGCTTCGTCTTTAATCCGTAGCACAAGGATTGAAGATAAGCGAACTCAAAAACCGTGAAGAACTCTATCACCAGAGAAGATTTAGAAACAAAAGTTTTTTTTTTTTTTTTTTGTCTTGTAGAATGAAGAAGATGCAGGGTTTTTATAGCCGAAAAAACCATGAAACGTTTCGAAATAATAATGGGAGGAAAGTGTAACGTTTTCAGTTTCAAAATATTAATGGGAGGAAACTGTAACGTTTACTGTTTCAAAAGAGAAACTGTAACGTTTACTGTTTCAAAAGAGAAACGGTAACGTTTACAGTTTCAAAAGAAATTTAAGTTTACATTTTTCCAACAATCCCCCACATGAATGAAAATTTAAATTTCAAAACACTAACTTGAAAAGGTGATAAAATCTTCATTAGATATTTGCATAGGATAGGTGGACTACTAGCCTTGAACCTTCCCTTGTGAAAGTATATTTACTTTACTGACTGACCAGTAGACGCGATGTCCTTGAACTATTCTGCCGTTTGTGTAAACGATGATATACCCCACACAAATATCGCACTAACACGGTTTGTTTGGTTCTCATGGTTATGCCCATTCTGGTCATGAACATCTCTTGGTTCTGCGAGATTTTTAGACAACTATGCCCCAATAGTTTGCTTCGAAGCGACCCCACTTCTCTCTCACATAGGTGATTTATGTTGTTCAGTTCACTGTTACACACATACAATCATTAAAAGCGTATCTAGATTAATGTGGTTTATCCTTACACACATGTGATCTTTGTGGCTTAACCTTTTTCCCGTTTTTATCACTGTTTACATCATAGAAATGGACTGGGAGTAAACCCTCACAGTGACAACGACAAGGTCCATGTAAGTAGGTTGTCCCATTGAACCTAGATCTTGGGATCTCCAATCAACTAGGTTAGGTTTTCCTTTACATAGCGCATTTTAATCTCATGGGCTTTAGTCCCATTCCTTTTGATGTTTTATCAACTTGATCTCGATTCAATGCTTTAGTAAGCGGATCCACAATGTTATCTTTTGATCTCACAAAATCAGTAGAGATAACTCCAGATGAGATCAGTTGTCTAATAGTATTGTGTCGAAGACGCATGTGTTATAAATCATGTTTCGTGCTCTTCCAATCATTGCTCGATTATCACAATATATACATATTGTGGGCACAGGTTTAGACCATTCTGGAATATCCTCTAAATTTTTTTGAAGCCATTCAGCTTTCTCTCCAGCTTTATCCAAAGCTACACACTCAGATTCCATGGTCGATCTGGTTATGATTGTTTGTCTCGCGGATTTCCCGGACACAGCTCCACCTCCTAAGGTGAACACATATCCACTTGTGCCTTTGAAATCTTGGATGTCAGAAATCCAACTAGCATCTGAGAATCCTTCTAAAGTGCAGTTCATAATCCCAAGTATATCGCAGATATCTTAGTACCCTTATGATCGCTTTCCAGTGATCTTTTCCAGGATTACTAGTAAATCTGCTTAAACTGCTCACAGTGAAAGCAATATCAGGACGTGTGCAACTCATAAGGTACAGTAGACTGTCTATGACTTTTGCATATTCAGCTTGTTCAACACCTTCACCTTTGTTTTTAGTCAGGTGTTGACTCGGATCAATTGGAGTTCCAGCCTCACCATAATCATCTTTGTTGAATTTCTCAAGAAATCTTATCAACATAATGTGGTTGTATTAATATAAGACCATCAGATAAACGTTTGATTTGGATACCCAAAATCACATCTACTCGTCCCATATCTTTCATGTCAAATCTTGAGTTTAACATATCTTTGGTACATTTTACCATTTCGTCGGTACTACCAACTATGAGTATGTCATCAACATATAAACACATGATTACATAACCATTGTTTGTAGTCTTAACATATACACATTTGTCCCATTCGTTGATATTAAACCCATTTGTCAAAGTGACATTATCAAACTTTTCATCCAATAATTGATAATCTGTTAAACGTCTGGAATTTAATCTAATTAAATCAAGAAACAGATATCAAACACTATTATGTTAAACGTTAGGAATTTTAGCAAAGCTAAAAACCAGAACAAAATATCAATTGATTAAAAATTTCATGCACAGAATATCAATTTATTTGCTAAATTGAAATTTAAACAATTTATAAATAAATTCTAACACAGTTCTGTAAAATTAATTTTTAAATTAAATTTTATTTGTTTACGTACAAGTTTTATTTTAGAAATTAACAACAAATATGATTTGAAATTTAAATAAATAAACCTTTAATCAAAACGAATGCTAAAAACAAAGTCAACTTCAAGATTGTTGTTTCTAATAGCAATCGAATATAATAACTTTAATGATAAAAAATTAATTGAGATAAAATTAAATAAAATAATATGTAATTAATAAAATAAATAATCGATAAGAAAGCTGAGACCTGTAATCAGTTTCCTTGAAGTTGATTCACCGTCTCCTCTCTCAACGTGCTTAGAGAATGAATTGATGATAACCTCCCAGGATACAACAACTTCGTCTTTAATCCGTAGCACAAGGATTGAAGACAAGCGAACTCAAAAACCGTAAAGAACTCTATCACCAGAGAAGATCTAGAAACAAAAGTTTTTTTTTGTTGTTTTTGTTGTTTTTTGTCTTGTAGAATGAAGAAGATGCAGGGTTTGTATAGCCGAAAAAACCATGAAACGTTTCGAAATAATAATGGGAAGAAAGTGTAACGTTTTCAGTTTCAAAATATTAATAGGAGGAAACTGTAACGTTTACTGTTTCAAAAGAGAAACTATAACGTTTATAGTTTCAAAAGAAATTTAAGTTTATATTTTTCCAACATCAATTACTTAAAAAAAAGATAAAGTTGACTAAATATCATAGAAATAAATAATTATCTTATAAAAATAGTTGAAATGCTCGTAAATATACGCGAAGTCTTATACTTGTTTCAAGAATAGTAGAAAACTATTCAATACCCGTGATTCTATTCCTTTTTGAAAGTCAACCACTTTCTTACGCAATCAAATCTTTTTGCTTAGATAGTCTCATCCAAAAACCCCCTTTTGACAATAATCCAAAGTCCAATCCTAAAATCTCCCATTTGAAAATAAATCATCCTTTTAAAAATAGCAAACTATATCATAGAGAGAGAGAAGGAAACATACTCTCACACTAAGCACTATAATTATAAAAAGCACAAATACAATAAGCACACTTTCTTTCTCATGATCCAGCGCCACCGCAGGGCCCTCCGACAGCCACCGGCGACAGCCCCACACGGCGGCGGAATTGTGGGCTTTCTTGCCTTAACAGTACGGCTGCGTTTCGGTTTTCCGACATGTCGGCCCCACGTAGGCTTCCCATGTGCGACACTTGGATTTGTGGGCTAAACTGTTCCTTTTCAGCCGCCACACATGGCCTGCACGCGGACCCTTCGCATACGTGTAATTCCATCATTTTCTTCTTCTTTTTTTAATTTTTAATTTTCCTTTTCCCTTTTAAATTTTTAGTTGATCTTATCGATAATAGTTTTATTTTTTGGGGATAAATTAATACTTTCATTTCTAAACTTTGATATTTGTAATATTTTGACCTTTTGAAACAATTTTAACTTTTGTTTAATTTTAGTTTTGAAATTTTATAAGTCCAATATTATTTATTAAAGTCATATCGGATAACTATTTAGTTTTTTTTTTTTTTGAATTTTTAAAATTTAAATTTATTCTAACACAAATTTTCTACCATATATTTCATATTCTTTATAATGTATATGTTTTTATTTAAGAAAGTAATGAATGTTAACCAAATTTCAAAAACAAAAAAAAGTTTTTGAAATTTACTCTTTTTTTACTTTCAAATTTTAATTTAATTTCTAAAAATATAAGTATGATGTAAATATCCAAATAAGAAAAAACATACGATAAGATAATTATTGTTGGACTAAAAATTGAACTTTTGAAAGTTAAGAGACTAAAATGAAATAAATTTCAAAATTCATTTGATTTTTGGAAGTTCAACCACTAAAATAGAATAAATATGAATTTTTTTAAAATTATTGGTGAGAGATTCAAATTCAACACTTCTTGGTCATCAGACACTACTCACCAACTACTTGCAAATCAAAAGGTTAATATTTAAAGAGCAAAATAATATTTTACCACATAATACCTTAGGATTATTAATATATCAAAATAAGAATTGAAATATTCGAATTTCGAACCATAAACTGCATGACTATTAGTATATAAGATTCCAACCATATATTGAATGATTATTAATATATCACAATGTTAATCGCACTATATATTCACCTTGCTTATTAATAATGGAGTTTTTTTTTATGCAATTGCCATTGGTTATAATTTATTTTACAATAATCATAATGTATTCAAAATTTATAGTTTATCAAATTCGAAAAGCAAAATACTTTGCATTTCAAAAAAAAAAAAAAGAAAGGGAAAATACTTTGTTACAGCTGGAAAGATTTCACTGACCATCATTAAATTTTTTACAAGAAAAACCAAAGGTACAAATTGGGGGAGGGTTAAATTCAATGTATCGTTTTATAAATATGGAGATGAAATGAGGGTGAAACGTGAAAGTTGATGAACGAAAATAAAATTTAATTATTACCTATCTCGATTGACTTTCTTGAATTAAAGCACAAACATCGGATCAAATGTGAAAGTTGCCAAAGTTGATGAAATGAGAATAAATGTGAGCTTTTAAGAGGTGGATGGATTTGGTTCTTAGGAAAAATTAGTTTAAAAAATTATATTCAATAGTTCAAAATTGAGAATTGTAATTAATTATTTGTATGAATGTGATTTTTAAAGTCAAAATCTTGTTTCATGTAAATTTAAAATGAGCGGTTAAAAAGAAGAATTATTAAAAATAAAGAATTAAAAAAAAGTTATTTTGAATAATTAAAAATGATAAGTTATTTTGAGTAGTTAAAAATGAAAAGTTATTTTTAATAATAAAAATAGAAAGTTATTTTAAGTAATTATAAAACTTGTTTAGATATATATATTTTTTAAAAATTAATAAATTCTCAATCTAAATCCTCTTTAATTATATGGAAAAGAAAAGTTCGTCGGCATAAAGATAGAGGCCACGCAACTTCTGTTAACTGTTTTTTTATCCGATCCAAAATATAAATTCAAGTGTTATTACTTGGTTTAAATGTGCAATTTTAATATCGAAAAAATTGATAAAATGTTAATTTCATTATGTAATGGTAATTTAGTTTAAAATTATGATTATTCTAAAAATTGATATTTACCTCTTATTTAATTGAAAGTAATAGTATCATTTATGTAGAATTTGCAATCTATCTCCTAATTTATACTTAAAAAACCGATTTTAATTCAAATTTAGAAAGAATTAAAAAATTGAAAATGGTTCTTAATTATGCTAGATTTTTGTGTTGATTTTTTTAATTCTCTTTTTTCTTTATAAATTTTAAAAATATGTTTAGAATTTATTTTTTTGTATTAAAATTATAAAAATTATTGAATCAATTCCGATTAATATTAACTTTAATTTTATCATGGAGATCTATTTTAATTTTGTTAAGAGTACATAAATTAAAATTTAAACACTAAAAAGTTCATAGACCAAAATTAATTAAAACTCAAATTTCGAGGTATTTTAACATTATTATTATTATTAGTATTGTTAGTATATTAGTATTATTAATCTACCTTGTGGGTTTTAGGTGTAAATTCTCCTTATTTATAATGAAATATGATAAAATTAAAAGGAAGAAAGAATAAGAGTGTTTCATGTTGGTACTCACCCTGGGAAAGAAAATAAAATTGATATTTTGCTTTAATTCTCTCTGCACTAATAAGCAAAAATGAGTGGCAAAGTAGCATGCCCACAAAATTGCCTAGATAAAAATTGACCTCCACCACCCAAAAATCCCCATTATTTTTTAGTTGTTAGAATTCAATTCTGTTGGGTTGTTGGCCATATCAAATACCCATACCTAAAATAAATAAATAATAAAAGAGGAGGTAGTAAGTGAAAGTTTCAAAGGATGTCCTAATTCATTTTAAAAAGCTTTGGGTCTGATAAAGTTTAAAGTTCAAAAGTCTAGATCTACATAGTATTTATATTGTTTAAATGAATTACATTCTCAACTTTTAATTTTGTGTACTTTGTATTTACATACTAAAATTTAGGCTTAACTTATTAATTTTGGGCTAACTTGAACGCGATCAATTGATACAAGCACATGTCTTTCAATTAAGAGATCATTAGAGGTTGAATCTTTCAACCCTTATGTTATAGAACTAGGGAGAAAAAACAATCCGATGGATATGTTTGGTCTTTATAACAATATTGGATCATTCGATTTAACATTTAACCAAAGTATATTGGTTCGCTTTGATTTTTTTTTATAGAAGAACCAACATAAAACCGAAAGGAACCAAATATTAAATGTTATAGAAAAATAAAAATATATTAATATTGAGATTTGAAATAAAAATAAATTGAGATGTGAAATATGAAACAAAAACATTATAAATATTACGTTATATATGAAAAATGTTGTTTTTGGTGAATAAAATAAAATCTTTAAAGTTAAATTAAATATCAAATTAAATATGAGATTAAAAAAAAATTGAAGAATGAATCAAATTTTCATTCAAATCAAACAAAAAATTGAACAAAACTAAATGAAAATTGATCCAACGATTTTATTTTTTGTTGAACATTTGTTCCAATTTATTTGTTAAAACCCGAAAATAACAATTCAGTTGTCAGTTTGGCATAGAATTGGTTACCGAAATCACCTCTATATAACTTGAAATGAAAAAAAGAGCTGTCAATTTCAAGTTACACGAAGCTAATCCAAAAAAAGAAAGAAAAAAAAAATCTCTTTTTCACATACCCAATTTTGAAAGATTTTGATTTGGGAGATGTCTTATTTTTCTATCCCACTTTGGGTTTTTGCATGCTAGACTAAGCGTGCAGCTCATCACTGTGGTTGTGCTTCATTTGGTTCTTTCACCCATCAATGGCTAAAAGCTTCCTTGTTTTTTTACTTTACGAAAATGCTCTTTCCAAAAAAAAAAAAAAAAAAAACTACACTTTTTCCTTTCATTTTCTTTCATACATTCTTATAAAAATTTGAAGAAAATTTCTATTTGTTGATTTTTGAAATTTGACTTCTTATTTTGAAAATGTTTACGTAAAGGGCAAATAAAGAAAAACATTGGTGGAACTACGAGTCAGAGGTTGACAATGGCCAAGGAGCTTGATTAGACTTCAACCCATTCTCATCTTATTTTCCATCACTCTTTTATAGATATACAATAAGGGTATGTTTGGCCCCCCAATTACAAAACGGGCGGTTTGGTTATGCTTGTTAAATGTTCATCACTAGTCTAATGGAGTTTAGCCCACCTAGAATAGAAGCTCATTATCTAGAAGCTTCTTAGCAAAGTGTAGAAGTATTTAGAATTTTAGAGTTATGTGGACATTTAAAGAATGTCCTAGAAAATGTTAAGTATCTAGTAGAATTTTAGAGTTATGTAGACATTTGAAGAATGTTCTAGAAAGTAGAATATATCTAGATATTTTTAGGAGCACTCTAGACAAATGTGGAGACAAATGTGTGGTCTACATTGTCTAGCCCATATTATAAATACCCCTTCACCCCACCATATTTTGTATCTAAGAAAAAAAGCAAGTGTTGTAGTGTCCTACAAAGTGTCTTCAAAGAGTCCTTGTGTGAGTTTTGTAGTGTGTCCTAAACACTTGTTTTGTATTCTCTTCTAAAGTGGTCTTAATAAAAAGTGTCGGTGTTTCTCACGTAAGAGTTGTGTTCAACAATGCTAACCCAATCTATGTTTGGGGGGACGTTTACTTAAACGGCCGTTTAAGCCTAAATCGACGAGCCCACTTATCAACACGCCGCCGAGGGTTATGTTGAAACATTGCCTTTACCCATTTTTTTCATCATTTTCTGTTGAATCAAAATAAAAGAAGTTTTTTTTTATAAATAGAATAAAATAAATAAATTCAAAGAAGAGAAGGTTGGTGTGGGTCTGAGATCTACCATCTTTATTTTGCCGTAGACTTCCCTTTTTTATTTTTGGTTTTTTTTCACTCCGTCGCCTAGCTTCCATGTTTTTTGTTCATCTATCATTGACCTTTGCGCGAATGGATTTGTTGATCTCTGGGAAAGATGAAATTATCACATTGGGTTCTTTTCTCGCAAAAGAAAATTTTTTTTTTGCTTGTTTTCATTTTGGAAGATATAAAGTGAAAGACTAAAAGAAAGGGAAAAAATAATAAAGGAAAAGTTCAAGGAAAGATTAAAAAAAAAAAGAGGTGAAAAAGAAGCCACGATAACTTATATGTGTCAGCATATTACAAATTTAGAGAGAGTAAAATATGAAGTGATTTATTATTTTTTTCTATAAAATAATATTGTTTTTTCATTATTTTAAATGAATATAAAGATACGTTTTTTAAAAAAATGAATATAAAGATATATTCCCAAAAAAAATGAAGATAAAGATATGACCAATTAAATAATTTTTTTTTAACATTTATAAATTTTATTTAAAGCAATTTCAACTAATTTTAAAGAACTTGGAGAAAAAAAAATCATAATTCCTCTTATAATAACATGCACTCCAAACACCGTTTATCATAATTCCTCTTATAATAACCTGTCATTCAAACACCATTTATCATAACTCCTGTTATAATAACTTGTGCTCCAAACACCGTTTATTATAACCCACCGTTTATAATAACCCACCGTTTATGATAACCCATCGTCTACAATAACATAACCGGTGCTCCAAACGCACACTAAACCATCCAAACAATCAACTTAGATTACTTAACCCAAATCGTAAAGCTTGAGTTATAATTTTCGTTGGATTGAGTCAGTTCTCGAGTTAACAAATTTTATACTCGCTCAACCCAACCCAAATGATAAATAATATTATATATATATTAATTTACTTATACATGTGTGATTAATAAGATATGTTATTAATATTGTGTAGCAATGGGATTAATCTAACCTAACCTGATAACTCAACTTATTTTAACTTAAAAATATAGAGTTAAGTTATTATGATGCATAGAGTTGGATTGTTTTTTTTTTTTTTTGTGCTTTCATGTTGGTTTACTTTCTTTAAATTTGGTTCCTTGAATTTCTCTTATAATTTGGAGTTGGGTTTAAGTCCAATCTAGTCCAATATTTCACCTATTACGAAAGTGAATATAATTTCTTTGATACATTCTTAAAAACTCCAATAATTGTTGATTTTTTTTTAAAAAAACTATGTTCTAGGTTATGTGTAATATATCTGTTTTTTTTATAATATATTAACACTTATTAAACACAAATCCAGTAACATTATTGTATTGATCATCAGTTCAAATTCATCTTCTGCAATTATTTTAGAACTCAAAAAAGAGAAAAAAAACTAACATTAAATAAAAAATAATTTGTTCCTTCCCATTTTCGAAAAAGGAATGCGGTGAAGAGAAGCACAAACACATCTAGTTAAATTTAGAAAATAATTTTAAATATGGATACTTCCAAAAAAATATATTGTCACATATTTTCTTATGATACCAATATTAATAAGTATTTATAATACAATATTAAAAAGTGTAATAATTAATAGTGATATTAATAACTGAATGGATTGATGATGCGTTGATTATCTTATTTAGTATTATTCCATTTAAAACTCAATCGCTACTAGTTCGAGCTCGAGGATCTGAATTATAAATATAAATATTTTAAAGATTTGTGTATAATTATTTGTTAGAAAAGTTCTACAATTTCCCAATAATTTGGTAAGGGTGGATCCGTCCTATTTTGTGTGGACTGAATTACAATTTTAAGATGGGCCCATGAATATCGGATTGAATTGGGCCCATTTTGAAAGATGGGCCTTGAACCTTGGTAACAAATCTCGTAATAAACTTTTTTTCCTTTTTTGTTTTTTAAAGAGTAGTAAGCTCTAAAAATAACTAAAATTAATTATTCCACCCGTTCCGTTACAACCAAATTTCAATATTAACCAAATTAAATGGCTATCGGCATAATTTCATCTAAATTCCTCAATCCATTATTTTTTTGTTAAAGAAAAAATCTATGAAAATCTAACTAACATCGTCGAAAATGGAATTATCTTTTCTATAAACTATATTAGTTTTTGTTTTGTTTTGTTTTTTTAAAAAATTTAATCTTTCCATATAAATTTCCCACCAGCATTAATTTCAATAAATGCATCTTATTCCACTTTTGCCCCTTTCCCTAACCGATCATCATTTTCATTTCTGAGGGAAACTCTAAAGCAGATTTCAAAATCAAAACCTCATCGGCGATGGATCTGTTTTCCGTATTCTCCGGCGAAGGACCGTCGGAGCAGTACAGTTCGGAGGACGAACACGAAGAAAACGACGGCGGTACGGTTTCTAATCTCTCCGATCCGAGCACCGCTTGGAGTTTCGGCGGCTTAATCAAGACTCTCGCAACCAAATCGGAATCTGTGATCTCAAATTATCGCCGTGATCTTGAGGAATTAGGATCCGGATTGAAGAAGGAGACGTCGGTGATCCGAGAAGTCGCGTCGCGTGCGGTGCAGGACCTTCCGACGACGCTCGATGTCGGCGCGTCCGTTGCGCAGGAGTCGCTGGAGTCGGTCGGCCAAGCAATCGACGACATTGGAAGCGCCGTTTGGAAATCGATCTCACACGGTAGGGTTTCGTTATTAGCTTCTGATATTGTTTCTGGTAACCATGAAAACAATAGCGATTTTGTTCTTTCGTCGAAGCAATTAGGGAATAGCAATAGTAGAAATCTCGAATTCAAACAGTATAATAGGTTCAATACGCAATTGATTGCGATTCAACGAGACTTGGATACATATTTAGAGGAACCTAAGGATTTAGAGAATTACAAGGATTGGAAATTAGGTTTTGTACTGGAAGATAAAGAAATTGAAATCGAAAACTTGATGAAAGAATGTGAAGATGTTCGAGAGGTTTATCGGACGGTAGTTCCGAACACCATCGTCCATGAAGCCTTTTGGAGTAGGTACTTTTACAGACTTCACAAGCTAAATCAAGCCGAAGAAGCCCGAGTTAAGCTCGTGAATAGAGCCATTTCTGCTGAAGATGAGGAGGATTTGAGTTGGGATGTTGACGACGACGACGACGAAAACAAAGGGAATACTACAGAGCTGCAGTCAAAGGGTGAAGAATCTAGTGGAGCTCTCAGTACTGAGAAGAGAGAAAGTGACAATTCAGAGAGACATGGACAGATTGATAGCTCAGAAAAAAATTCAGTTTCTGAAGGTGTAACAACAGAAAGTAGTGATAGGAAACTGGAAGGGAAAGTTGGTGGGAAAATGGCTGCAGATGGAAGACGAGATAGTGGCGATTCTTACAAAGACAGCGACATTTCGATCATTTCGAGTCGAGTGCCATCATCTGGGGAGGAAGAACTTGGATGGGATGAAATTGAAGACATTGGAACCATTGATGAGGGCAAAGGCAGTACCTCTGGTGGCAGTGTACAAAAAATTGGCTTGCACAAGCGGCTAAGTGCAGCAGAGAAAGAGGAGGATTTGAGTTGGGATATTGAGGATGAAGATGAACCTGCCAAGTCATGAAGAAAGTAACATTTTTTCTTCTTTAAATCCAACTTATAGTTCATAGAATATTTGATTTTGTGACTACAGTCTTTCTTTGATACAACATAATACATATTCATTTGGGGTTGTGATATTGTTCATATCTCTTTGTTCTTTAACATGTATAAGTTGGCTTCTTTACTGGCTTTGCTTCATTTGAAACTTAGATTATTGAAGGTAGTTGTGGATTCAAAGATCCTGCTTCTATTAAAATGATATAAAGTTGATGTGTTCTTATAATTTATCTCTCATACATCTAAGCTATTTACACTGTTGTGGCAGCATAATAATTTCTCTTAAACTTTTTCATGTACTAGACAGATTAGGATCATCTTCATGTACTATTCATTATTCTTTAAAGAGAAATATATGTTAATTATCCAGAAGTGATCTAATGCTCAAGGTTTTAAGTAATCTCTTAATTAAGAGATGATAGATTTAATTCATGGATTTAACTTAGAGAATAGTTTTTTTATAAATTTATCTAACATTCAAATATTGTAGAATCAGATAGTATGTCTTGTAGCAATAATCGATATAAAAATTAGTAAATTTTAAAGAATGCTCTACAATTTTGGGAAGTAGATTTTTTTTTTATTCGACAACATTTAAAAAGGGAATATTCGAATTGGTAATCTCATAGGGTGTGTTTTAGCCCCGCTTATGCAAACGGTGGTTACCTAAACCTGCATGCCTGTTTATCTAAACCTACGTGTTCATTTATCTAAACCTAACATCGTTTATCATAATCTCTGTTATAATAACTTGTGTCCCTCAAACATCATTTATAATAACCCATCGTCCACTGTTTATCATAACCTTCCGTCTATCATAATCAAATCGGTGCTTCAAACACGCTCATAATTATTAAGTCACACATGATATCACTGGATATGGGTAGAAACTTATAAGTAACAATAATCCAAGCTAACTTATTTTTATTGAAGTTTGTAATTTGAAGCTCACATGTTATAAGATTTAAAAAGAATAAGGAAAAACAAATACAAGTGACATGACATCTCAACATCAAATCCACACGAAATTAATATGTGAGAAGAAGAAAAAGAAATAAAAAGTTAGAAGGTAATTGTTTTATGAGTAAATTTGTGTATGTTTGATTCAAACTCTTCCTCCAAGTTGGTTGCGGTGACCAATCATTTCTTCAACTCCAATTTGGATGGCGCCTGTGCATAACAACTGAGTTGCACTTGTGATGATTGTCATTACTTCCAAAGTCCTCTGTTTACAAATATTCCACATTTTAATTATTTTTTCTCATTTCATTCATTACTTTTGTATATATATGTTAGATTTGTATTCACTACTTATCAATCGAGCCTTCAGTAATTGAGGTGTTCATTCTGTTGCTACTTAATTGAATACAAATAATAGAACTAAATTTACAAGTTAAAATAAAATTTAAAAAAAAAAAAGAAAGGAAAGAAGACAAGTTCATAAAAGTGCCAAAACAAAAGGCTGAAACCCTGAATTCTGAAACAAATAAAAGTTTTAGGAATGGATAAAAAGGAAAGGTTAAGAATTTCAAAACAAAGGAAAAAAGAAAAAGAATGGTAAAGTCACAAAAATCCTTTGTTGTTTAGTCAAAAGTTTATGTTTTATGAAAGTTATTTTTTTTAATGATCGAGAACAAGAGTTTTGTCCTACTATATATTCAGAGTACCTGTGACCGCTTCGATATTTAAATTCGGAAGATAATAAAAGATTTTATGATTAAGTTCACTCGTGGGTTTCAAATTTGTGATCTCAATGAAGTATATTTTGAAAACTCCAAATCTCTACCAAGGAAGCTGTTCTTAGGATCGATTTTTTTTTTTTTTTTTTTTTGAAAATCTATACTTGAAAAGATTCTAGCTTGGAGACTTAAAATTGGAATCTACCAACCACTACCCCACAAACGTTTCCAAACGATGCCTTACCAAGTTTCCATTTGTCCAACCAAGTTCAATTTCTTTCCATGCAAACCTGAAAAACAGAACAAGGAAAAAACAGCAAATTAACACAAAGTTCATAATCAAATTACCATTGAATAAAACTGTTTTCTTTAAATTTAAAAACAAAGAAAAAACTGAACAAGTGAATAATAATTACCCCATAGCAAGAATAGTGACCGCCCAAGCTGCAAGAGAAGAAACAGAAGCAGTATGTACATTTGAGGCATTCCATTTTGTGACATTGGTGATTCCTGTGGCTGATGTTGCCATTCCCACAATCCCAGCAATCAATGAGAAGATAACAAAGAAACCCGTAGCCATGTTTCCGATCGGGAAGTATATTGGGAACAAGTGAGCTGGCAGCGTCAACGTTGATGCTTCGAATTCATACCAGTAGAATGTTAGAATCTTGAACATCGAACTTATAACTTTATGATTATTTAACAATGAATGATGGATAATGATTTACTGTATATCGTAGATAAAGTATGAGATGTAAGTTATAAGTTACCTGATTCAAAAGATTTCTCTATCGCATGATTTACCGCCCACGAAGCAATGACAGTGATAATGAAGTACAGTACGAGATTAAGGATTAGAAGGACGGAAACAGCAGATTGCACCTGAGTAGCCATGGATTCTTGGAGCTTCGAGAAGCCGGGGGAACGAGAGAATGAAATTACCTCCTTGCCTTGAGCTCATAAGAGATGGTATATAGGGGTATGCCTATATGTATATGTAAGCAAGAAGTTGTTCTTTTCCAACAAAAATCAAAGAACAGTTCATATCCTTTTGATCAGAATAAAGTTTCTTCAGTTCCAAGGAACAGCCAAAGTTCCTTTCCAATTGTTAAGCTTGCCTCACAAGGGAGGAAAGAACAAGATTCCACTCAAACTAAACCAAGATTGAATATTGGAATAAGAGATAAGAAGCAGTTCTAAGAGTGTCATGTTATATAATCATTATCTATCTCCTTCTGATCTAGGAAACTCACATTGCAAGAAAAAACCAGAATCAATAGTCAGTTTTCATGAATGTATATTAATTCCTTTTCCTAAATGAACTGTGTTTAAGATGGAGAAGATTTGAAAAGCTCGTCTGCAAAACGATTTAGAACGTGTCACCGAGTATTGATCGATGACTGAATCTATCCATAAACAAGAAAAAGGTAACTGGTCAAGGGGCACAGTTCAAATCCAATTGATTAAACATTCAAATTAAATGAACGTCTGCATCACATAAATTAAACCAGAAACACAAACCAAATAATCTGCAAAGTACACAATGGAGGGGTTTTTTTTTTGTTCCAAAAGTTTATTAATTTTTGCATGTATGATTGATATGAAACACTGAATGGAAGACTTCAAGACCTTTATTTACAAAAGGTCTTTCTCTGCATTATCTAACAGAATGAGGGAAATTCATCTCAATGGTTGGGAAACTTGTCCCAATCAACTAGGAACTTCTCCCTCAAGACCAAATATGACTCGTTGGCTCTAGACCTTCAATGACAGTTTCTGAGCAGCAAGTGCTTCGGCTTCGAGCGTTGGCTCCCACAGTATTGTTGTTTCTGCCAGCAGAGCGGTCACGACATATGGGTCCATGTTTGAAGCGGGACGTCGGTCTTCCAAATAACCTATTGCATGACAACATCACAAGGAAAGAGTACAATTTATGAAGTGGTCGCTTCAAAGAATTGTATGTATCAAACAGCTTCAGATAACAGAAGCAGACTCCACCATTTGAAAAGGAAGCTTCTTTAGTAATGTAAGTGGTTTTTACTCCTAATTTCAGATTCATCATGTACATAGAAAATGAAACTATAGAAGCATTTTTCAAATAAGCATCCACATTGCTAGGTTTTTTTTTTCATGTAATGATGTAGCACATACCTTTGCCTTGTTTCTCAGTGTCACGTCCCACACGGATCGAACAACCACGGTTAGCCACTCCCTGCAGTCGAAATTTCCAACAGAATTTTCAAACTTGTGTTCCAAATAGTATTGTGCAGGACAAACAAGTGTAGCAGATGTTCAAACATACCCAGGAAAAGGTGTTGATACTTGCTGTTTCGTGCTTCCCTGTCAACCTTCTCTCATTTCCTTCTCCATAGGCACTGATATGGTCCTTGTGGCGGAGAGACAGATTCAGAATCGCCTTCTTTATGAGTTCAAAGCCTCCTTCCTCCCTCATGCTCTTTGTACTATAAGAAAACGGTTGGCCGTTAATTCGAAAACATTTCATCGTGTACAATGATCGTATTCAATGAAAGAAAATGCATTCAAGTACCTGTAATTGGTGTGGCATCCAGCTCCATTCCAGTCACCCTACCAATGAAGATGAATCAGAGAAGTCCATTTCAAGAGTGAATTGTACCTAACAGTTTAAAGTACCTCAATTGGTTTTGGATCAAGAGTGAGAACCACGCCTGCTTGCTCAGTAATTCTCTGTCAAGACAAAGAAGGAAACATGAGTTCACAACTTCACATACATCCAACTAAAACAAGCATGAACAAACACAAAATGAACATCAGAAAACTCCCTATTCTACCATTCATCTTCTACTCGAGAGCTAACTTTATCAATATAAAGTAATTTCCTATGCATTCACAACTCTACGCCAAGCTAATTGCAAACTACTTTCTTTTAAACTATGCCAAGCTAATTGGAAACTACTTGAAGAGTAGAAAGTTAAAAAGTTTATTTGAGGGCGACGAAATGAGCAACCTTATCGAGACTAAAGAAAGCATCTATGTGTTGGTTAAGTCTTTTTATGGAGGAAGTTTGAGATTTTCTAGGTTCCATATTTAACATAAAGATTTTTCTCTAGGAACTTAGTTTGGGGGCTGTTAATACGTATGATCGACTACAATGACGTATGCTTTATATGACTCTCATCCCTTCTTGGTTCAATTTATGCCAATCAGACTTGGAATCAACAAGCCATTTGTTTATCCATTGCCCCTGCTTGGAGCAATGTTTTAGGTGTTTTCGGATGGTCAATGCCTCTTCAAACAACATCTCTGACTTCTTATCTACGGTTTCGGTGGGTGCCCATTTCAATGAGCTTGAAAAAAGGTTGGCTTTGGTTCGAGCTTTCTTTTGGAATATTTGGGTGAAAAGGAATAGGAGAATTTCAGGGCTGCTTCTTTCACTTTTAATCGTCTCTTTGAAGTCTATTCGTTCTGATGTTTACTTTTGGTGCAAGCACATCAATCATTTGAATGTTTACAATTTATCTTTTTTTAATCTCAAATTGGAAATCATTCTTGTATTAAGCTACAATCTTTCAGAGATTTAACTCCAAATTTCATATATCAATGAAATGTTTCTTATTGAAAAAAAGGTTCCATATCTAACCATCTACTACGGATTATACCTACTCGAAGGTAAATAGGGAGTTACCTCAAGAATGTATCTAGAAATCCAAATATGATCTCCTGCTTCGATCCCAACACTAGGACCAACTTGATACTCCCACTGCATGATAATGTAGTTAATTTAATAGATTCCAAAACTGTAGCATAGCCACTTGATTTTGCAAGATGAAGACATCAATGAGACCGAGAGAGAACCTGGCCAGGCATAACTTCTCCATTGGTACCACTAATGTTGATTCCGGCGTATAAACAAGCCTTGTAGTGAGCATCTGATATATCTCGGCCAAACGACTTATCAGCTCCAACACCACAGTAGTAAGGACCCTGCCATACACAATAATGTATTGCAGATGAAGTTAATATGATGATAAATGAAGTATAGTAATGAAACTGTAAAGATTAATATCAAAAGAACTTCAACCTGAGGACCTGGATAAGCTCCAACTGGCCAACCTAAAGGCCACTTCACATTTGTCTGAAGTAAGGTGTACTCTTGCTCAATTCCATACCTAAATTACAATGGTTTCAGTATTCTGCACTGAACATGCCCACCAAAAAAGAAGAAAAGAAAACAATTTTGCATCTCTAACAAAAGACCATCTAAGATGGATGGCAAAGGAGCAGGGTGGAAAATTTATTTGCCATTACCCTTCCTTAAAACAATGGAGCTCGGTTGGTTATGCCATATTCACCATCTCTCTACTATAGTTTTTTTTAAGGATGATTACAATTGTCAAATGCCAGTAACTTCAAAATAGATGGGATTTGGAATTGTAAGAGGATGTTTAAACTTGATAGAAGAGATGGGATAGATATCAAAAAAGATAAAGACTAGGAATAACTAATAAGTAACCATGAAGGATTGCTTTTTTTTTTTGTTGATATCCGTGAGTGTCCAGGGCAGTTTGCATACTCTTCGATTATTCTCAAACTGTATCACCTTAAACTTTTGGTTCCCCAAGGCCCTCTTGACTACTAGGTCAACCAATGATGGTTGATATTACTAATCGTGCAAAGTTAAATATATTGTTGTTCATACTTCAAAAAATACTCTGACTTAATTGGAGTACTAACCAAGGAATTTCATCCACAACCTTCTTGTTGCTGAAAATCTGAGCAGCTCTATGGCGTTTGTTAGTAGGGATGGGCTCTCCTGCTGGTGTGTATGTATCGCAAATTACCTTTATTGGATGAAAAGGTCGAACATATTCAGACATATGATATTGAAAAAATAGTTTGAACTTGTTATGTAAAGCGGAACAACAATCAAACGAAAACAGTAAAGAATGTGAGAGATAACACAGAAGTTACGTAGTTCACTAATTTACGTAGTTCACTAACAATAAGAATACAGAATGTCGATCTGCTTGGGCTAGGGTTTTATGAGAGTTTATATAGTGCACTCTCATAAAAGATAAAAGACCCTATTACAAAATAGGTCCGAATACATAAAAGCCCAAATGCACAAACATAAACCCAATTACATATTTCGTCTTGCTATTAAGATTAGAATACAAATAGTACATAATCCATTTAATTCTTTGAACATAGTGTAACTCACCAAAATATTGTTGCCACCACGGAAGGGATCCTTGAAAATTGCTTGAGGACTGGAGAAAATGATTAAATTCATGATGGTCAAATGAAGGTACTAAATGTTATAATGATAAAGATAAAAGAAGTAATAATTTGAAGTCTTATATAGATCATACTATAGAATGACTTCACTGTCTTCCCCAGGTGCTTGACCAGTACTAGACCCATCATAGTTCCACTTGGGTAGCTCAGATGGATGTTCAACAGGCTTTGATATGGTCTGATGATAACAGATCATGAACAAAACTAAAATAAGAACGATGAGGATCAATTGAAGTGTTGAATATTTACTATATCAGAAGCAGAAGATTGCATACCCTTGACTTACTACGCAAGTCAATGCCAGATCCTCCAATCCTATGTGAAAAAGAAAACAGATCACCAAGTTACAGATTTTATGGTATCACTAAAACAAAATAAACATAATCTTTTACAATATGCATTGTCAATAGTTTTCCAGTTAGTTTAACCACCACAAATGATGAACTACAATGCAATGAACCTTCACTGTTGCTTTCCTTTTTTGAATGAACAATAACTACTTTCACTTACTCCAGTTTAACCATAGATGAAAGAGAAGAAATGAAAGTCAAACTGTCACTTAAGGGGCATTTGGGGTAAAGAAAATGGGAATGATTATAGAAAATGAGAACAAGAGAGATGATGATTTATGGAGAGAATGATTATTTGTGTTGGTGCAGATTGAAGAGCATGATTTTGGGGGAACAAAATATCGAATACCGTGAAAATGAAAAGTGGTTATGGGGAAATAAAAAGTGATTATAGGGGAATGAGATTATGAAAAAAAATGAATAGTAATTATGGGGTAATGATTGTCATTGGCCCAAAGTGAGTAAGGAAATTATTCTCTCCATAATCATTCTCATTCTCCTTGTCCAAAACAATCCCTTAAATCCATCAAAAGTTCCATTTTAACCATAGATGAAAGAGAAGCTATTGAAGTTAAAGAGTGTTTTTACAACTGATAACATGAGATGACATATTCTAATCTGCAGTGTGATAAGTGAAATGCACATTAAGCAAAGATGATGAGATATACCAGATATATTCAGCAATAATCTTGTCAGTGTATGGAGTGACATCCAGTTTTAGCAGATCTTCCATCCTGTTAATAGTGCTGCCATCAGATTGAACAGCTAAGACTTTAAATTTTGCAGAGCTTTTCACTGATCCTTTCTTGTTCTGTTTTAGAAGTAGAGAACTCCACATCTTAGGGGTAATGGGGCTTGCACTTACACCCATTGAACTCTGTTTTGTTCTCAGTTGCCATTGAGTGGATGGAGCTAAAATCTGAGCCATTTTTTGTGGCTACGGCAGAAAAGAGTGTATTTCAAAGATCAAAATCTCTAAAATTGAAGAATCTAAGGCGCACTAAATGCTTTATATGAAAAGACAAGACATAAGAAAAGTTACAAATCAGCCGTCCCAAGTTATAGATTATAATATTATGATTGTTTATATGGTTCTCCTGAAAGAGCCAACTGGAGGTTGATTCTCACTCATTTTTCCTTCATAAACTTACAAACTTTTAGGCTGTGTTTGGGGTCATTTATGCAAACGGGACGTTTGGCCCACCGATTATAATAACCCGTGGATTGGTTGTTTCACATAACCTCCATGGCCATTTCAAATAATTCAGGTCTTGTTTGAGATTAACCATTTCCTCTTCTCTTACGAGGAGATGCACCGCAAACACATTTTTTTATAACTCACCATATATAATAACCAAATTGATATCCTAAACACGGCCTTAGAGAGAAAGCAAAAACAAACAAAAAACTGCATTGTTTCAGGAGAATGCTTCAAGACTAAGATTTCCTCACAGCCAAAGTTAATGTACTAAAAATAAAGATCCATCTCAAAAAATAAACACCATTCTCAATTCATCCTCCATGTTCTCATAGCTCACAACTCCACAGCCAATATTACATCATCAGGGTCAATGAGATGAAAAGGTTAAACACTGTCAAGTGAGCTATTCCATCCATTCATCTGAAACTTCTGAGGATCAAAACATGATGATCACAAGAAATTCATATGCTCACATATTATTTAAACAAAAAAAAAACATGAAAAAAGAAAAAACAAAGTAACAGACAAAAAAAAAACAGTCAGAACCAATCCCACATCACGAAAAAGGGCATAGAACAGTTAACCGTTGCCACATTTTCCATAATCCACAAAAAAACCACAAACCCAGATAGCAAAAACTCAAAAACTTACAAGAGAACAACCGGAGAGTGGCCGGAAAACAAACCCTGAACTGGGTTTCGCCGGAAAATGGAGGGAAAAAAACTTGGGGATGAAAGGTTAAAGGAAACAGATAAAGAATGTTTCTTGTGGCTGTGTTAAAATGGAGGAAAGATTCCAAAGCCAAACACAAAAAAGGGTATTTTTATTGGCTTTTGGAAAGTAGATAGGGCTGCAAGATGAATGGAGGAAATTGGATTTTGGCTTCCAAGATATGAAGCTGTGAATTTGGGATTTCAATATTGAAGAATCTTGTTTGATTTGAATGATTTCAGCACTTATATTTATAAGCTTTTCCACATGGGGTTGGAGAGAATCTTGCAAATTTAGTAAACTATTCCTTTTATTGACATGGTTTGATTTAAGTTTAGAACTTTTTTAACTTATTTGTTTATTGTTGGTTTCAGTTGGCTACTAATTGTGATTTCAAGATTTCAATGTGGTTGGTGAATCAATTTAAATCCACTGTTTCAGGAAGGTGAAACATCACACACCAAATCCATTGTTGGTTTAGAACTTTTTCTTACTCTCTTACTTGAAATTATACATTAATAAAAGTTTATGAGTTCGAACTATTAACTTTAAAATTAAAATGAATTAACACTAAATAAGATAACTAATTTTAATTTTATTTTTCATCCAAAATACATTATATCAATAGAAATATTTGTCATGTATAATATAATTATGATTTTCTTACTAGTTGGGAAAGAGAAATCACAATACCGATTATGGAGATCTAATGTTAGATTCTAGAGATCCAATCCGTGATATTGGAGTGAAAATGACCAATCACACTACTGACTCATTCGATTTATTTGTATCCTACTAGTGCTTGTTGTTTTGGTTGTTGGGTCAACCTATTATACTTGGACTATTTTTACTTGCTGTGAATTAAAAAAAAAAAGAATAAGAATTAGAATATTACTTTAATTAAATCAATCAAAATAAAAATGCTATTCCTTGGAAATCGGATTAATTAAAATAAAAATAATACTCTATTTTTGGGCCAACAAAGTTATTCCACAGGAGAATATTTTTTACCCATAAGAGTGGACAATACATTCATTAAATCAAACCTTTTTGAGTGATAAACAAAAACTAAAAACTAAGTTATAATTTTCAAATTAGACAATATCATATAGTGTGTAATTTCAGTTCGTTCTAACACTATCAATATGTTTATTGAGATATGATCGAAATTAACATAAAAATAACAACAATCACTTAGTGATATTCCAACTAAAAAAAATTGATAATATTTATTTTAACTAACAAATCAAATATAAGATAATTAGACTTAAATTTGGTTATTTTTTTCAGTTAAGATTGCAATTTTGAATCCTTTAAATTAAAATATTATTTTATAAATTAGAAAACAGCATCTGTTATTAGAGATGCTAAATTGAAAATTTATAAATTATTTTAACAATATTCACACATAACCAATAAAAACATAGTTACGGTAGTATCATACAATTCAGTAACAAAAACGAAGTTTTTTTTTCTTTGAAAGGTCAAGTTATATATATAAATCAACACAAAAATGCCAAAAAACTGGCTATAATATAATCGAACGGGTCAGTGGCACAATGGTTTCAGTATTTGACTATAAAGAAATTCAACACCAACATCATGAGTTCGAGTTTGAGAATCAATATTTATCCTCTGGCTACAATATAAAATTAAATAATTGGAATATTTCACGAAGGGATGAACATTTTTTTGTTTAGAAAAAAATAATAAATAAGATTTACACAGGAAAAAGAATCAAATTTTAAAAAAATCACAGTAAAAGAAGGGGAAAAGCTTTATTTATGCGATAATGGCGCCCTTTAAAGCCAATTCTTCAAAAAAAAAAATATCACCATTTCCCCATGATACCCAAAGCAACTCCGGCGAGCGAGTGCATGGTGGTGCGGTGGCGGCTCAGCCCGACGGTGCCGGAGAAGATATTGAAGCTTTCAAGCTCCGATGTGGTTTCCATTACGGCCTCCAGCTCCTTCGCCAACCCTAATTCTTCGAACAAATGTATGTTCTCTTTCTTTTCCCTCATTATCCAGATCGCCATTTCTATTACGAACCGCCGGATCTGAGGCGTTTTAGCCGCCGGATTTTTGTGCTTCTTTAGAATCTGGATTAATGTTGCGGCCAGTTCCGCCTGCGTCGTGCCCGCCCTGTCGAGTGCGATGGCGGCTTCGTGGGATGTTGTGAGTTTTAGAATTTGTGCTGCTAGTCCGATCATTACTTCTTGTAGTTTTTTGTCTTCTGATTTGATTGCTTGAACTACCTGAATTGGAAGTGTAGGATTCAGATGAGGTTGAAAAAGTAGCTAACATTTAATTTAAGCTGCTAGGATGAGTGGTAGATTACAGGGGTATACAAAAAACTTAAGATAAAAACTCAAACTTCCCATAAACAAACCAATTCTGAATAAGTTGAAGTCTAGTAAAGAAAAAAAAAAGAAAGTAAAGTCAACTTTGTTTATATTTTAATAGAAAAGCTCTTATAGCCCGAAAAAAAGAAAGATGAGGAAATTTGGTTGTTTCTTCTTCCTTGCACAAACTCAAGTGAAAGTGGTTGATTCGAAGTTTCTATTTTGGTTTAAATCCCATACCCAGTTATAACTTACAAACAAAAAACAAAAGCATTTTGTGGGTATTTTTTTTTTTAAAACTGGGAAATCGGAGCTTCGCTCCCCTATACCCGGATTTTGTCAGTATTAATAGAAATGAGTCATTTGATTTTGATTACTTACAGTTGAAGCTGCAGCTGCAACTCCCCTGAGCTTGTTAAATCCTTCTGCTCCACTGTAAACGCACAGATTTCTCAATATTCTTGCCGCATTCACACGAAGCAATGGGACCTCCAAAGTTGTTATGAGCTTTTCCAGCACCCCCAACTTCAGAATACGATTACAGTTGCTTTGGCTATCCAATGCAAGCATTGCCAGAGCTTCTCCAGCAGCTGTCCTTGCTTGATTATGGATGTCCACCATCTCTTGATTGAAGAAAATTCTGAACAGTTCCTTTAAGACGCCGCCAGTACCACCGATCCTCTCTGTTGCATCCTCATCTAGTGCCAAACTGGTTAAGATTTCAATGCCTAGCTTTTGAAGCGACGGATGTTTATCGCCATATCGTAGTATGTCCCTGATGTTGCTGATTGTAAAAACTATCTCTGCAATTTCATTCCGGAGAAATTTGCCTGTTGTGCCTGTTGTGCTTGCCATCATCTTCACCACTTGTAGTGATCTTTTGAGTGTTTGAATCTGGGATGCTGCAACATGCTCGTCTTTCAATAGCCTTTCGTCTGCCTGAGTGAAATCTATAATTTTTGGCAGGAGGCCTCTTGTGTTTCCGATCTTACCGCAGTTATCATGGTCTCGTGCAAGCTTTTTTAGAATGACAAGTCCTAAGTGATTGAATGTCCAGAATGCATAGTTCGCATGGTCATGGATGATTTTCTTTTCACTTACTTCATCTGCAGAAACATGCGAGCTTCGACCGTTATAGAGTAACGATGATATTGACTCCATGGCACCAGGTATCCCAGCAACCCTTAATGAGTTCTGTTTTTTTCCTGCTAATTTTGATAGTATTTCAGCAGCTGAAAGTCGTATCTCTTCTTCTTGTTGGTCTTTCCAGTTCAACATCTCCACTAGTCTTTCTATTACTGCAAGATTCACCCCTATCTTCTCAAGCGTGTCATCAGAAAATCTTGGATTCATCGAAAACTGTCGAAGAATTCTAACTCCGATGAGCTGCTCGTCCGGAAAACTTGATTCCAAGAGCTCCATCGCAAAAGAAACCATATCCATTTTCAGTCCATCAAAAATGCTTCCATTGACACATCTTGAATATGCATCGTAAAAGAATCTTTTGGTTGAGATCATACCAGAAGGCCCCAATTCACATTCTATATTCACATTTTCCAATAACCTCCGGAAGATAACTTTCCATTCCCAGTAAGCCTTTTCCATTAAAAACAACAAAGCTTCTGCCAATGCCAATCCATAGAAGATGCTGAGAGCAGCACGTCGGTTCCTCTTGTCCATGTCTCCCTTTGCTATATTGCCATAGTTGTGCTTGATCAGCTTCATTAGCGAGAGCACCACACAAGCGGTTGCCGATATGAGCTGAAGCCAATAGAGAAGTTTGCTGATGTTTCTTGACAGGAAAACCCATTGAGCATATGGCAGGAGAGGAACATTCGATGTGCTCCATCGCCGAGTTGGGATCCTCGACTGCTCCGACATTCCTCGGTTGTTAGCATTTGAAATCCCTCTTATATCTCGGCCTCGACTTTGCTTTCCCAATACTAGAACTGATTTGAAAGTTGCTTTGATCTTTCCAACCAGGAAATGGGAGCTTGACCTCACTGCTCGGAAGCTGTTTAAACCAGCCCCAGCAATCGACCATGTCGCTTGGTGCTGCCATTCTAGCTCGTGACTCCGGCTGAATATTCGAGTTCCTTCAATCAACAGAATAATAGTGATGAACCAAAAGTCAGTTTTATCTAATGTTATGGCAAAACCACCAAGAAGAACCACAGTTGCCCAAATGAACCCAAGAGTTCCCAGCCCTGTTGCCGCCTTCTCAAGTACCGCCAACCGGAGAGCAAAGAGCGTCAGCTTCTTCTCTGGTGCACGAACTGAAGGTCTCGATGGCGAAGCAAATTCCATATTACTACTTTCTCTCATTGTGATACTGGCCCTCGGCTCAAACATGGTAGTATTCCCACTGCACATTTCTGATATCTGCAAATGAATTTCATTCCGTTCACCTGCCGGAGATTTCTTGCCATCCATCCTCTTCAAATCAAACCACAAAGCCAGAAAGATTTTGGTGAGATGAAACTTGAGGTGCTGTTTCTGTTTTTGAACTATGGATGAAATCTGGTGGTTTTATATGCAATGAAAGCTTAGTGAGCACGTCAATGTAATGGAAATGGAAGGAGTAACGTGAAGTGGCTTCTCTTTCTGTAGATTTACTCAGAAGTTCTTCAAGTTTTGTTGAGAAAAACAACAGTCTTTAACTTGGAGCAAGTAAAGATTAGTTACTTTATTCAGAAGTCTGAAAGCTTTGTTTGGTTTCCTTTTTTGTTTAGCTTTTTTTGTTTTGATTTTGAAAGCTTAGACGAGGAAGGTGACTGATGACTCAAAGCTATTTCCTCCTTTATTGTCAATCAGTCATTGTATGTATTGACCTTTTGAGTTCATTCACAATGCAAGTGCCTTTTTGCCAATAATACTTTCTTGATTTTTTTGAAACCAAAAATGGGTTTTGGGGGATTTTTCTTAGAACTACTACTTTTGGAGACTTTGAATCCATATATGTTATCGCGTTTTGCTGAACGGTTAGTTACATGTCGACATGTATACTTGGTTCTAAGGTTGTAGGTTTGTATCTCTCACCCTTAAATATTGTTTATTAAAAAAACACGAAATATAAGTGGCAAGAATTTGGCTAATTTGGGCACTAACATACTCTTAAAGATTGATAATATTATGATTTTCTATACACAATTGCGAGGCAAAAGCATAAATGATAAACTTTACTCTAAAAATAATATAATTAGATTTTAGGTGAATAAAGTGTGATTCTAAAATAATTATTTTAGCCACTATTAATATTTCTCAACATGCTCATGTGAGCTTAGTTTCAAGTCATGTAGATTGGTTGATGCAGATATTAGCAGAGAAAACAATGATCAAAACTACCACCTTTTTAAAGTTGAAAGATCTTAATGTTAGTTGCTTGTTGTTGATATGATTTTAACTTTAGATATATTTACAAAGTTCAGGAACCAAATAAATTTAAACCATAAATAAAAATTTCTCGTACACCACATTCTCATTAACATACGTCAAATCGTAACTCTCGACGCTTCTCAATTCGGAAGGTATGAACAAATTGGTTACGCCTAAATTCTTGAAGAAGAACAGGTAAGGAAATGGAGTTATCTTGTGTCAAGTTAAAGGGAAAAATAAGAGCCAAGCAAAAAAGAGTGTTGAAAAAACCATTTCCAAAGCCTTGGAGTACAAGGATGAAATTGCAAATCAAATAAGGACACATGTTAAGTTCTTCCCAAAAATGAACCCAAAATTATTAAAGTCTTAATTTAATTTATCTCTTCACTCTTACGTTATAAGAGCATTTCTTAATACATTACTTGACAACTCCCTCTACTCAAATAGTTTGCTTATAAGCTTTTGCAACTTATTGCAAATGGAATTATTATGGGAAAATTAAACGCTCTTTGTCATTCCTAAATGTAAAGTTTCTTTTTGAGGTATTATCCATGTGTTTCTAATTTAAGTTTGTTTGATCTTATCTAATACATGGAATTATCGTGGAAAATTTATTTGTAATGTTTCGTCATTTTTGAAGAAGAAAAAAGTCGCAACAAATTTACAATTATAGAAAAAATTTGATTAAACTGAACGCTAGAGAGTACATTTATGACAACTCTTATAGTTCAAGGTTATTCTTGTATTTTCACACTCTTTTTGAATTACAAGAATATGGAATTGAAGTTGAACTTTTTTTTTTTAGCATTATCAAATATTCGTAACATTAGTCGAGACGCGCACTACTAATATTTGATAATATTGCAGAAGAATGTGGAAGAGCCCGCAAAAATAAAGTTAAAAAATTAGTAGAAATTTATCCCAATCCTCAACAGATGGTTACAGATATATGAAAATGCATCATTCAGATTAAAAAAAAACAATCAATCTTTTCAGATAGGAAAAAAGAGGAATAAGACTGTTGGGAAGCCAAATTCCATGATTAGGACATTGACCCAGTTTAGCATGTCCACCTGGTAATGACTACTAAGCAAAATATTGAATTTGAATGAAAAAAAAAAGAATTTCTGATCAGAATGGAGAAACTTCAAATAATCAGTGAAAGACCAAAAGACAACAGCTTAAAGAATAAATTCTCCTTGGCTATGACCAGAAGTTTCATGCAACCTTACCTTGAACATTCAACCAAATACAGCATTTGCCTATAAATACATAGCTCAACCGGTATGTTTATGATCAAAATGTCATGAATTCAAATCTCCCTCCTAATAATAAGAACAATAATACAACATTTAGCCTTTGTTTTATTTCTAAGTCAGCTTCGGCACAAGCGCGACAGCATGTAGCTTTCTTTCACCCACAATGAAACAGGCAGAGTGTAGAAGCCCCAGAAAGTATAAGTTTATTGGCATTTCACTTGGGATAAATAATAACAATCATAGTGGATATGAAATCTCAAAGTTCATCAGCATTACCACATTAGACTGATAAATAGAAACATTCTTGGAGCAGTCAGTCCACTCTATGCTGCCTGAGGTTATTGTTCAACTGCCAAAACACATTTGAACTTCATGAAGATTTGAGTTTAGCCTATGTTTGGGTATTAGAATGAAAAATGGCAATGAGCAAGACTCAAACTGAACGCAGTTGTGGCTGAATGAAGTCAGACTTTGCCCTCTCCAAGTGATGATATCACACCTGCATGAGATGGCAGCAACTGTAATTCATGGCATATGCAAAATAGTAAATATATATATATATATATATATATATATATGTCTATGGGAGTCTCGAACCAACGTAGTGCACCTCGAAATCCTTAACTATTCTAAAGTCAAGACAAAATGTCTGAAACTACAATATTTGAATGTCAAAGAAACGGTAGGAAATTAATTCCTACATAAGTGTCAATCATGGATTGAACCCATCATCTTTTAGTTTCTCAAAACCCTCTTAACCACTAGTCTGACCAACTATGATGGTTATATGAAAAATAGTTGCATCGCTTCACATCACGTTATCACTCTATTCACCGTCCAGCTCCACGAAATAGAGGGGCACGAGCATCCGTACCTCATAACTGAACAAAGGCATTTTCAAGTAACTATTTTGCTCATAACTGGTCCGAGTCCTTTTAAGCAAAATCATTAAATGAAAAGGTCTCGATCCAGTTATGAGGTTTGGATGCCCGAGCCCCTCTATTTCATGAGGGCTGAAGGGTGAAATAGAGTGATAACGTGGTATATATAAGGCCCCGTGCTTCTTGGTCTTTTAAGAACTCAAAGGACATAAATGAATAACCTATTCATTCAGGTCGTTGTTGATTAAAATAGATAAGGTTGAGTTTTTGAAAAGAACATAGCATAGAATTAGAGCCAAGGTAGGATTGCAAGCTCAACCCGAAAAGAAAAACTAAATGAATCTAGCTAGTTCAGTCGATTCAAACAACACATGTTGATTGGTTCAAATTCATGAAATTCAAAAACTAAGTAGTTAAGTAGCTGGTATAGTCTATTCGGTTGGCCTTGGTTATCTAGAATGTCGGTTTCATCAGAGCATGCTATGAAAATCATGATAAACCATCACATTTTGTACATAATATCAACAAAGAAGGTATAAAAAAGCTGATGCCTGATGTGGTCTTTAAGAAATAAAAAACTGGCTTGAACTTGAAGATATAAAAACAACAAGACTTAAGGCAAGTGTTGGGATGTAACCAGTTAAAAGCGAGTCACATTTTGGATACATAACTAATGACAACTTCCCATTGATACCAAGATTTTGGGATAGAATCCAAAAGCAAAAATTATGCAAGCTTCGGTCAATATAAGGCAATACCACACTATTATAAATATGCCCATTTTAACAAACAAAAGTTAGCATTAGCAATAAACACTTCCATAGAGGAAGTAGGAACATTTAATAAGGCATACTTTCTTTTGAGATCCTAAGTTCGAAACTTATAATTGAGCTTAATTTTAAAATCTCCTATTTTCTCTCAGGTCTAAGCCTTAAGATAGGTGTGAGTTCCCCGAGTATGTAGTGGGGGAAAAACACTGATTCTGATTATGAAAATAAAAGGTATACTCTCTATTCTTTCTCTATCTGTGTAGTTACTTTTCAAAGCAAGAAACCCATCTAAAAACAGAACCTGAAAGTAAATGTTACCTCATAACAAAATGGTGTGCTTCAAATCTCAATCTAAACACAAGCATGTCTCTGAACTACCTTAGCTTTCTCAGCATCAATAATGGATTCCATCAACTTAACAGCATTCTCCAACTTCCCTTCAGCATTGACAACCACATAATCAAAACCATTAACATGCTTCACTTCCTCTCTAGCCGTTGCAACTCTCACCAACAATGACTCTTTCGTCTCCGTCTTCCTATCAATCAACCTCTCCACCAACTTAACTTCACTCTCTGCCATCAAAAACACAAAAACAGCAGAATTCCCAAGAATCTTCCTCAATGTCTCAGCCCCTTGAATGTCAACTCTCAACACAATATCATACCTATTATGAAAACCGAAAAACAATCAAACGAAAACAGTAAATAACATGAGAGAAAACATACCGAATTTACATGGTTTACAAAGGATGTGTTAGCTACATCCACTGACAGAGTAGATAACGGTTTATTAGGAGATAACGAAATACAAATTGTCGAACAACTCGCTAAATGTTTAAGAGAGTTTTTACAGTCAAGCAAAACTTACCCATGCCAGTAAAGACCTAGTTATAGTTATACTTTCTAACATATATGAGAACAATAATGTGCAAGTAGATATATAAAAGTTCATTAAATTTTTTAAATAAATAAATGATGATTAGAACAATCTACATTACCTATGCAATATATTATTATCCTCACATTGCATTGGTAAGTATATATAAAGTACTTCCAGGTAAGTATGTAAGTTTTGCTCTTAGATATAAAGCTGAAATTACATAAATAACAATATACGAGACCCCTACTCGCTAACTGGACAGCGAGACCCGGAGCATCAATAAGATAAAACTGTTCAAAGCATATCTCAACGTACCCTTTTGCCATAAACTCCCGAATTTGCCCTTTGGGAATGCCTTTGTAATCTCCATACACCAACGCGTATTCCAAAAGCTCGTTCCTGTCAATCATGGCCAAGAAATCCTCCTTAGACACGAAATGGTAGTCTTCTCCATCGACTTCGCCGGGCCGGATAGGCCGAGTGGTGGCCGTGACGACGAAATGGAGCCCTTCTCGAACTTCTCTCAATCGTTTAATCGCAGCGTCCTTGCCAACCCCACTTGGGCCACTGATTACGACAATCAAAGGGCTCGAAATCGGGACCAAAGGGTCCGAGCTGAACGAGGATTTGAGGGAAAACTCGAGCGATCGGAGCAGTTCTGACCGGTCGGCTGAGTCCGGCGAGGGAATGGCGGCGAAGAGCGGCCTCCGGGCATCGCCCATTACGGAAATGGAGGAGAAAAATGTTGGGGTTTGTGGGAATGGTTGGATTTGGGGTTTGGATTTGGGGAAATTGGGGATTTTTGTGTGGAGAATTGCAGAGCGGAAAAGAGAGAAGAATCTGGTAGACATGGGGAGAAGGATATTGGGAAATGGAATTTTGGTTTCGAGGATTGAGAAAGATTGAACAACAACACAAGGGGTGAAATCGGTGGGTAAATTTTGGGTTTTTCAAGTGGCACTGGCTGGGGCAATGACCGCCATTTCCCACTTTTGTATTTGGGTTTTTTTAAAAACAAACATAACCGCGACGCTCTTAGGCTCCTAGACCTCGAGAAAAACATACCTTAAAGTTTAAGTCTTCAAACTACGGAGCTACCCTTTGGTGATACCTTTTTATTTGGATTGGATACAAAAGATTGGACTAAAATGTTAAAAACTTTGATGTGAGATTTCATGGATGATTAAAGATGTATCAATAAGAATAGTAACTCGATATTAATGTATATTTGATGACCAATAGGTCTTGCATTCGAATCTCTCTATTCTCCAATAGTTGTAACTAAAAAAAATGCTTATTTGCCGCCAAATATTGAAAGAAAAAAAAGTTTTAGGAGGGATGTTTGAGAGGTTAAGTTGCTAACCATGTTTTTTTTAGTATATTCACGACTTCTTAATTATGAGTAATGAGTATATATCTATGTAGTTAATCTTATCAAAGGTAATTATAGTTTGTATATATGATAGAGATGCTAGTGGTTTTTTTTTTTTTTTGAAAACCGAGATACTAGTAGTTAGAAATAATCATCATCGATATTTAGGTCCAAGTAAAGGTTAGTATAAAAGTTTGAATAGAAAAGATCTCAAGTTTCAAAGTATAGTTTAAAGACGGGTTTGTGGTGCTCTGAGTTAGTACTCGAGTAGTAAAAAAAGTGTAGAAAAGTTTGAATGGTTATTATGATAATCGGTTTTATATGGACGAAAAAGTTACATTATTATTATTTTTTAGATGAATGTTGAATTGAGCTATACTTGTTGACTCGTTAATGAGTAGGCAAGTATTGCTCAATCTATAATAACCACCTATTTAATAATTAATTTTTTATAAATTTTTTTAAAAAATAAAGAAAGTGAAGTTGGACAAGTTATTCCATAAAAATAGTTAAAGTTCGAGTATACGAGTTAAATCTATGATCAAATAAATACTCAAGTTCGATAAATACGGTTGACTTTAAATTCAAATCCATAAGGTTGGAACACCAAGACAATTGAATCTAAGCCCACATGATGTCCATGAGAAACTGTAAAAATAGAATGAATCACTCAATTGGCTAGATTAAAAAATTCATAAGATTTAGCTTTCTCTAAAGACCTCAAAATCTCTCGTGTGTTTGGGGCATTAATTTGGTTATGATAGACGGGGGTTATGATAAGCGATATATTATTATAAATGGTATTTGAAGAGCAGGTTATTATAATAGGAGTTATAATAAAGGGTGTTTGAGGAATTGGTTATTATAACAAAAATAATATACCTAAAGTTTAGATAAATGTACACTCAAATTTAGATAAACAAGGACACATGTTTAGGTAACTACTAACTATAATAAATGGTGGAGTAAACATGGGCTAACCAACTCGGCCGTTTACATAAACGGGCCCAAACACACCTAAGGGATTGCAAGAAACAGTAAAAATGGAAGCAAAATGAGAAAACTCATATTAATAATGCAACAAATTTAAAACCATAGGTCTTGTATATTTTCAATAGGGCATTATTTTATTAGATAGTCCCAGTTTTTGGACTGGTAATTCTTATGCCTTTTCTAAATGTTATTATATGTTGTGGCCTTGATAAGTTCTCTGCTTTAACTTGAATTCTTGTAATGTGTTTGTTCTTTCTTCTTAGGCAAGAGCATTTTATGATTGTTAACAATGTTGAGTGTTCTGATCTTGTGCAGTTCCGAAATATTTTCGGAGAGATGCAGTCGATCATAGTCATTGCGGGTAATACTCTAGACCACGTTGTCAAGGGAATGAACTAGCTTTAGCTTCAAATGATTTTGGGATAGACCTCAGTTCGTTAAGAGACTGAGTCCACTTTTGAGATGTTAAGAATATAAATAAAATGTAATCTCACGTTGGTTAAATAAGGAATAGAATCAATTTAAGTTCCTAGTCAAGAATTCTTATAATATGTGTTATTGTTTGTTGATCTTAAATGCCATCTCATCATTTAACATCGTAAAACTATCAATATCTCAATATCATTATCTATATATTGTTCAGCTTGCATAATTTTCTGGATATAACAGGTAAATTAAGTATTGGTATCTTACAGAATCAAAATATTTTAGAGAAACTTTCAAAATTAGTCCGATGATAAAATAATTATAAATATAATCTTTTTTAAAAAAAAAATCATTATACCCATTAATATTAATAATATATTTTGCTAATAAATATTTATAATACAATATTAATGATTATAAATACAATACTTTAAAATTTATTTACATTTGTAATTATTACATTATGAACCCTAATCGGGTTTTTTTATAGAACCTTTTGCGGTTATAGTTAGGTTAAACTCTTGTTGTTATCTTTATGACGTCAAGTCTTTAGTATTCTAGCAAAATTATGCATTTAAAAAAACAGGATGGATAAGATTAGTAGAATTAGCTTATCCATTCTGATCTTGTTGTTGCTCGATGATGTCCAACAATTTGTAAAAAAAAAAAAAAAAAACTTGCCCCATTATTTTTTTATGCAGTAAGTTAAGAAAATTATGTGTATCATATGTATTGACAATATCTTTTATTAATCCTTTATTATAATTAAGCCAATTACGGGCATGTGAAAATAATTCCTGGACAAATTTAACTATAAGTTTTTTTTTTTTTTTCATGCGTGTCTGCAAAGTGAATTACCCTCCATTATAATAAATAATAAAATATGCTAGGTTCGTTTCATACGCACTCTTTTACCATTTTAGGGGGTTTTACTAATTAAATTAAATTAAATGAAAAATGACAATTAAAAAAAAAATAGAACTAAGTTTATGGGCTTAAAAAGGGGATCCAACCCAAGTTTGTTGATCTTGAAGAGGAATCGATTTTGGATCTAGTCCATATTATTTTAGTTGGATCCTTTAGTTGAGATGGTCAAGTTTTGATTCAAATATATAATGATTATTTATTGAAAAATTTATCAAACTAATTAAATGTAAAAATAATTATAATTGGTCGACTTTTAAAAAATAGCAAATATAGTTATTGAAGTTAAGTGACTATTGGGAGGACACTAACAAATCTTACATAAAAGGTACTACTGTTCTCAAATAATATATGAATCAAATATCGATTTTCAGAATCAAACAGTGATTGTAATGTTAATACTGATTTTCATAATCGAACAATGATTGTAATGTTAAACTAGATTACCATCCAATAATAAAATCACTAGGTCATTAACTCTTTCAATATTTTATTTAAAAGTTCTTCGATGTTATAGGTCCATTATCTCCTATTAATTAGTTCGAGAGTGCTCTTAGAAGACGGAAGGAATACTTTTTTCTTTAGTATATATCGGGGGAGGGGGAACAAATATTGATTCTCAAGCTGACGTTGGTGTTGAACTGGTTTACAACCAAACAATGAAACCATTGCACCACTGACTCATTCGGTAGAAGGAATACTTTTTTAGCAGTACATATGAGACTTTAATGTTATTATATTCAGATGGAGTAGGTAACAAATTATAGCATCCTAATTTTAATTTAGTATTTTTTTTAAATATTCATATATAATAACATATTTAATTATTATTGTCTTCGATCAATTTTACTCTATTGTTTTCAATCAATTTTACTTTATTGTAAGCATCACTTACATTTAATTGAAGTCGTCAATTCGTATTTTGGAATGTCATAAATGAGTTGAATGTTCATTATCTATTCTTGCTATATTTGAATCGTTATATTTGAATTTATTCTAAAATCTTGGTTCATTCCTTTTTATTGTTCATGTTAAGTATCTTTTCATATATTTATTTTATTAATTTATAAATATAGAAGTTGAAAAAATTGATCTTCAATTTTAACTTGAAAATATTTAGTCATAAGAAAAGTAATAATTTAACGACTAACTAAAAAAGAAATTTGAAAATTTTGAAATTTTGAGATACATGTTATTTAATACTGTTTTTGTTCTCATAATGGCTATGTAGAAGTATTAATTTGTCAACAAAAAAAAATTGAAAATAACGAAAACAAAAAATGACATATATGTCATATTTCTTTTGACGTTTTCTCAATTATTATTATTTTTTTTTTTTAGCATAATTATTTTCTTATTTATGACTACTAATTATTTGTTTTAAAGTAAATTGATTTATATGTGTACCAAAAAAGCTTGATTTAAAAGTGCTATATTATAAAATATGAACGTGTATAAATATTTCTTTCAATCTAAACTCTCATACGTTCACCGAGTTTGGATTGGCAATACCTTGTCGATATTCCATGGCGGTGGAAAAAAAAAGATAAAGAAGAAAGATACTGAAGGAGCATTTATTATTTTTTATTATTGTTATTTTTTTTTCCAACCTTATGATCAATAGTGTTCATTTTAAAACCTCACTAACTTGTTAAACTAAAATTATATCATTGAGAATTTGAATCCCCACCTTTTTTATATATTGGTATGAAAGCTCCACTTTTTGTGGTTAGATTTTATCACGTCTCATCAAAATAGTGTTTTTTTTTTTTTAGGTTTGATGAGTTTGAATACCATATTAGAAAATATCAAAATTCATCTCAAAATTAATTGGTGATAAAAGAAATAGTTATAAGAATGTATCTGCTCTTTTTGATATGTGATCCTAACACAAACTTCATAAATAATTGTAAATTGTTCGACGACGACATAGGTGTATACAGAATGACTAGGAGGTAATGAATTTAAATCCTCCCACATCTAATTGTTGTAAACTCACAAAAAAAAAACTTCATAAATCATTTATTATGAAAACCAGAACAACAATCAAGAAATTTAAGCGATTTATGATTCAATAATGTTATACTAACTACATCCACAAATAAATAAATAAAAAGTTATTGTTTTAATGAGATAATAATACAAACACACGGTTAAATAAGACTAAAATTATATATTGCACTTTTATAAATCCATAATATACATAGCATATAAATTCAATACACGTAAAAAGTTCAATACAAAAATATAAACTCATTACATATTTTGATTAAGTTTGTGTGTTTATCATAGTACTCATCAGGCGTTCCACTTTTAAACATGTTAACCAGACAACAAGACTTCTAATTAAATAATTGTAAGATAATATTGTTTAAAAGTATCTCAACATCATTGGGTGCTTTTAAAGCATAATACATGAGAATAAATTGACAAGTACTTTTCAATGAATCATGATAAGTCTAAACTTTATACATATATAATATAGAAGATAGCTCAGTTTATATGTTCGAAGTTTACGACACCGATTGTGCTATTAATTTGCAGATATTTTTCATCTCTATCTCTATTTCTCCAATATATTTTAATGTCACAATCTAAAGATAAGGTGTCCAAGTTTAAAAAATTGAAGCTCCAAATTCCAAAATTATCAAAAAAGAAAAAAAAGAGGGAAGTGGGTAATTTGTTTATTCAACTTATTTTATATAAACAATAAAGAATACACAAACTGCTTAAATAAATTTGAACGAGTCCAACCATGATCACTATTGACAATTTGGATGTCCCAATCCCTACAAAAAAATAATCCAATAATTAAAATTAGATTAAAGAATAACAAATATTAAGAATCGCCAAAATGGGAATCGTTTATTGTTCTTGGCTTGCTCTAGTTGGAAGCTAAACTAGCTTAGCTTAATTACTTGTCGTTTATGATAATAATTAAATGATAAACTTTGGATGATAAATTACTCCTGTCGGTGACAGATCGGTCAGTACAGACCGTTCATATTCATCTTCTTGGACTTTTTCCATTTTTAAAAAATAAAAAAATAAACGTTTTGTTTTTTATTTTGTAAATTTTACGCGGTTTTCTAGCTGTTCTTTACCTATAATTCATGCATGTTTCCATCCGGTATACAGAGAAAAATAAAAATAAATGAGGAAAAACAATTCCCATATTTTTTATTAAATACGCATTGAAAAAAATAGTTAAAAAAGAAAGTCAAAGGAAAGAGACAGAACTGGGCAGGTGGCGAGTTTTTATTTGCAAGTGACGGTTTCTAAATCACAGGTGGGTAGGACTATGCTACAATTATCTTTTAATTTTTTTTTTTTTTTAAAAAAAAACTATGCTACAATTTTTTCTTTCTTTCTTTATTGGATGTTTCTAGGATAGGATAATGCCAAAGTTGAAGAGTTAATTTTATGCAAATGTAACGGCTAGCTGGTGATCTTATTTGTTATTTGAAAATTTATTGTTTTTATAAAGTTTACTTTTAATTTATTAATATAATTAAAATAATTTGTTTCTCGATAAAATTACATTATGTCATTGATTTTGTTTTATTGATCTTTGGTGGGTTTAGGTTGCCCGTGACAACATGAGTTTGGAATTATCATTAATTTGATGAAAGTTGTGTTAGCCTTTTCTTTGTTGTGTTTAACTCAAAGTAAGAAAAAAAAACATTCAACTAATTAAATATATGAGATGAAACATTGGAACTTATACATCAGGACATGTTTTTTCTATAACTAGTTTTTTAAAAATCATCTAATAATAAATGATGTTTTGTACAATTTACGTAAAATTTCTATCAGTTTGATTTTCTATACTTTCTTGGTTTATCCAACTTAGACGAAAGTCAAATATCAATTTTTAAGATTGAATTCGTAATTATGAAATTAAATTGTATCACAATCAATCAATTAAATTTAACACAACACCAACCCTTTCAAATTATTCGTTGTATTAGTGTTTAAATTTTGTCTTACATTTGTATTCGCGTCAATTGGATGTACAAATGATTATCGAGGTCACAAGCACAACTAGTTTGCACTAGAATAATGTTCTTCCAAAATGATATTGACGATCATAAAATGTAAATTTCTTAAAATGTATTGAGAATTATTGTTCAAGTCAGCTTATGTACATTTCAATTATTTTTATTTATCATACCGTTTGACTCTTAACATTTAAACATCTAAAAAATCTATTAAAAATTATTCAACTACAACTTTTTGGTTTCTTAAGAAATATTTTCTTACTAAACTATCGATGGTTAGTTTAATATAGCTATTTCACAGTTTGTGGTTTTCAAAACACAATATTAACTTTATCGAAAAGGTCGGTGGCACAATTGATTATTTGGTTTGGTATTAGTTCATTTTCACTCCACACTCACGAGTTCGATCCCTAGAATCGTTATTTATATTCCCCCTTCCCTCAACGTGTACTAAAAAAAAAAAAAGCAATATTAACTTCAAGTTTTCAAACGGCAAACATTCAATATAACTATACGAAAACAAATCGTTGGAAATACTTATCTTATGGTGCAATTATCCTACATTGAAAAGATGAGAAGTCTACGACACATTTATAAGAGATGTGGGTTGCTCTCCCCATTTTCAATTGGTTTTGAGAATAGAACTTCATATTCTCTAATATGGTACCAGAGCTCTCAGGTAGGTTATTGGTTCCCAAATTCCGATCCAACCCAATCGAGTAAAAACCTATGCAGGTAGTTTGGACCCACCCAAGCGGGCATAGTTTAAGCATGTATTTGGTCCCAAAAAGTTCGGATCCAACCCATGCGATTAAGCCAAAAGCGGGTATTTCAATCCACAATTAGGATGCAATTCAAGATGGCATTTTTCGATATAGCCGCCACCTTGAGTGGTCATGTTGTAGATACACACCTTGTGATGCAATTATCCCACATTAAAAATGTGAGGAGTTTACAACACATTTATGTGGATTACTCCACTTATTGCCAATTAATTTCGACGTGGAATCTCATATTCTCTAATACAAATAATTTTTTTATTGACGTATAAATTTTAAAAATGGTAACAACCGAAGAAACAATTTTGTAGTCACTAACATTAATCTTCTCAGATTCTTTATAAAATCAAATGTCATAGTAGAGAGAGTTAAGATAAAATGCCCTTTTCTTTTTAAAAAAAAACATAAAAATGCCATTTTTATTTAAAAGAAAAGGAAAAAAGTAATTTGAAGTACTAAATAAAGTTATGTTATGTCAACTTTATTCATATGAGAGTGAAGCATGGATTTGCAATATCTGTTGGAATGACTAATGATGATCTTGACAAAACCATCTCCCCCCATACAAAACGCGTCCGTACATAAAAGTCTAATCTATAGTTTTTCATGAAATATTCATTTCCAAATAACTTCAATTCAAATTCAAATATTTCATGATCCAAATTTTAGGGTGGTATAAACACATGTTTGACACAATTAACATTGAATGAGGTTGACATACATATATATTATTCAAAAACCCACCAAAGATTTGAAGGAATAAAAAAGAAGGTAAAAAGAGGAAGAATTTCATCTCCACAAAGCAATACCCAAAGAACACGAACAAGAACTAGAACCTCCCTTTCTAAAAAAAATTGTAATAGAAATGATTGTACCTTTATTTCTCGATTCCATTCTAAATAAAGGTCAAATCTTCATCATCATAGAATGATTTAATGATCATAAAGGGTTAAAATTTAATTTTTTATAAATTTTATCGACATCTAAATATTGTAAAATCTAGATGTGTACTTACAAAAATTATGAATGAAAATGTACATAAGTTAATCTCAATATACACAATAATATAAAAAAAAAAAAAAAAGTTAAAGCCCTAAATTCCCTTGTTTTACAAAAAGTTTGATTTTGACTGAAAAATTGTAATAAATTTCTTTTTTGGGAGGGTGTATTCCAGTATGGGTCGCTTTCGGTGTGAGTGGAGTATCCAAGCCCACCATCATATTATTATAATTCGAATCATGTGGATTTCTTTCCACTTGGGCCCGGTCCCACCAAGACTTTTTGTCCTTTCACTTTTTTTTTTTTTTTTTTAATTTATTCGACATCGAACAAAGTATTTTCACTTTTGGCACGTGTGGGCCGTGGGAATAACTCGGGTATGATATTATCACCGTCAGTCACCGAATCGAACTGTGCCCATCACATCTAAAGCGATTGTACACCACCACACTGGAGTTTTCATTTTCTTCCCACCGTTTATTTGTCTAAACCCGACGGTGACTCACCGTGAACGTAAATTCTGGTTTATTTGTTTACTAATTTTATCGACTAAAACACCAACTTTTCAAATTTGTTTCATTTTTATGTATTATATTTATATTCATGTTCTTCAAATGGATTATTATTTATAGAAAATATTCATATTTCATCATTATTTATATTAAAAAGGGAAATATTTAAGTTAGGTTAGACTTGACTTAAACATTGATGTTGTGATAAAATGTTGCTCTTTCTTTTAATATAAATTGAGGGAGGGAGTAACAACAAAATCTACATAAAAGGTATTCCTATTTTTAAATAAATAATAGTCGTCAGAATCGAACCTATAAACATGATGTTGACCGGGTTACAAGTAAATAATGAAATCATTGCATCATTAACTCTTTCGATAAAATAGAATGTTGCTTATATTATAATATTTAGTTCATGTCTTAACATGACATATATAATTTTATATTAAAATTATAAATATTATTAATTTTATTTTAATCATAATCAATTTCAAATTATCGTGCCATCGATATGGAATTATTTAAAAGTTGTAGAAATTAAAATTCTAAATTTAAAATTTGAAGAAGAAAGTGAAAAAGAACTCAATTACAGATCATTCCAAAATGTTATTTCAGCCTAATACATTCCAAACTCCAACTGATATAGATATATAAACAAAAATACAACTCATTAGGTTTGGAATAGATGCACAAAGGAGTGGAAAATACCAAAAACTCCAAATAAAAGAAAGTTTAAATACACACAGGTGAGAGTGAGTGGGTCCTACTTCTCAAAATCACCCAATCAGAGAGGGCCAACGAGAGAGGTGCATTGAAGCTGATGTAGCCACACCACACAGAATTTTCCAATTTCCTGTTTTTTCTTTTTAAATAACTATTTTTATTTTTTGTTTAAGATGCCTTTATTTTTTTTGGTTTAAAATATATACGGCTTATCTGTACGGCCGCCAATTGTAAGTTCTTAACGACCTGACAGCAACGTTTGTCAGTCGCAAGTTGTAATATTTCTTTAGAATTTTTGAAAACTTTCCTTTTTCTGTTTTTTCTTTCTTTTTCCCTTTTGAATTACCGAAACCCAAAAGAAAAAAAAAAAACCCTTTTTTTTTCTCTTTCAAAAACATAAAATTATAAGCTTGCCACGTGGCACGCTACGGCAGTGTCAACGAGTTGATGTAGATTCTGTGGGGTCCATCCGTTTTTTTTTACTTCAACGACTAACGGCGGCGACGGCGCGGGGAAGTGGCTCCGGCGAGATAACGGCCGGGGAGACACGGCGGCTGTCGTCGGAGAGAAACCGATCGACGATCAACGAGCTCGGTTCGACGACGTCTGTTTCCCACGCGCCGTCGGGATTTCCATCTCCGGGCAAAAACGCGGCGGTGGCGTCTAGGCGGCGGAAATTCCCGTTCCATTTCCACTTATCCCAAAGGCGGCAAATTTTCAGCCGTTGCCGGAGAGCCAACCGGCAAGTATTGTCTTTAATCTTTGAAATCGCCAATTCAAGAAGCGCCGTCAAGGTTTTCTCGTCGGCGCCGTCGTGCTCTGCTTTCAAGTAGTCGTGTAATTCCGGCACTCCGATTGCCCTTTTAATCCCTTTAGAATAATCCCCTTTCGGATCAAATATTTCCCTCACTTCTCCGACGAACCCGCCGTTGACCATCCGGTCAACCCGATCGGCGACGAAATTGTCAAGAATCTCCGACGAAACATCGACCCACAAAAAACAGAATTCATACCGGAATCTTGACTGTGCATAATCATCAACCAGAGCTTCAATGTACGAATTCGAGCCGCCGGCGATGATCGGAAGCCGATCGCGGCCCAAAATCGATTCAATTGCATCGGAAGCATGATGGGTGAAATCAACAGAATCGAAATTCGAATTGGGATCAATTGAACCCAACAAATGATGGGTAATTCCACGGCGTTCTTCGTCTGCGACTTTATTTGTTACAACGTCAAGTCCTTCGTAGACTTGAATCTTGTCGGAATTCACAACTTCCGCCGGAAATCGAGTCGCTAAGTCGATTGCTAGCCGGGATTTTCCGGTTCCGGTGGCTCCCATCACAATAACCACCTTTTCTTTTCGCCGGAAAAATTGCTCCATGTTGAAACTCCCCTGAAAACTTCCGACCAGCGGCTGGACTTGCTTGCCGGCGGTGTAGGATAATGACAATGCCAAATTCATCAAATACCCTGCGAAAAAAACGAAAACCCGGATGAAAAAATCAAAAATTAAATCGACCCATTTATTTTTTGAAAAAAAAGATTGAATTTTTGGTACAGTACCAGAAGGAAAAGGAATTGGGATAGAGTTTGTGGAGTATATGCAGAAAAATGAAAGGTTTTTTTAGGTTAATGAGGGTTTATAGGCATAAATGCCAGCAGCACCAAAGTTTTTATTTGGGGGAAATAGGGAATATTTGAAATTTTTGGATGGAAATTAAGACAGCAATGTTTTTTATAAAATTTGGTAAGAATGAATTGGGATTATATGGGTTTCCCAGAAAGTGATGTGTGACATTATCTTCTTGTAATGTCCACAAACTCACTTTGGCACTGACCCTCTTGCTCTACCATTGGGGATTGCAGTTGGTATTTATGCCTGCCCAAAGATACTTTTCTATCTTTTCTTTTTATTTAAATTCCTTCGTACGGATCTTTGTGTTTTAGCTTCAACCCTTTATCGGTAAAAAAACAAAAACAAACCGAGCCTCTTGTTTTCTTCAATAATATTTGAAGATGGGAACTCCACTTTATAAACTCATGGTTACAGCATTGTATATGAATAATTGAAATTATACTTTTTTTGCCAACCGTGCTAGTTTACAGTTTCACTAGTGTCTATATCAAGTCCACATAGATTTTGATTACAGTTTGAACTAAATATATATATATATATATATATATATGCATACAGTTAGAAATGTTTAGCCACGTAGAAAGGTTTTCCGTTCCCGTCTTCGCCACCAACATTAATCTCCATCCCTATAATATTAGCAACTTTTTTTCATAAAGATGGAGGCGGAGATTCCTTGCAGGGAATTAGTGGAGATCGAACAGTTACTACGGGGATAATGGACATTTTTGCAAACCGTCCAACAGTTTTTTTTAACCTATTTCTACAAGATTTGTTCTAGGAAAATACATTTCCATAAGGTAAATGTAAATAAATAGTATTTTGGTGATCATATGGTACGGTTCTTTTATAATGGGTTTGACAACTTGGAGAATTTTAATTTAGGGAATATAATAAAAAGTTTCTTAATCTAGAAATAACCAGAACCTTTTTTCTCTTTTAAATATAACTATTAACAGCATGTTTTTATATTTATTTAAGAAATTGATAGTTTGAATAATTAATAATGGGGGGGGGGGGGGGGTGGAGGAATTTAGCTTTTACATAATTAATAAATAATTATGGTCCAATTAAACATGAGATGCCATGAAAAATGATAATAGTATTACGAATTATAAAAAGAGATGAAGAGATTAACATAAAACGTTTTTCAAATATTTTTTTTTATTCCCATGAAGTGGAAAAGGGTATATGAAGAAGAGCGGTTTTGTTTAAAAAGAGAGAAAATCCAATTCTAGAGAAAAAAAAAAGGTTTTTCAGAAAAGAAAAAATAAATCTAGAACAATTTGAAGCCAAAATAAAAATTCTATGAGCTTAGTAAATGACAAATGCCAATTATTCTATTTTCATTTCAATTTTTGAATAATATATGGTTATTAATGGCGCCATCTATATTTTCCTACCAAACGTTAACAAACTAAAGAAAATGAAAATTCTTTTAGTACTTTTCATTTTGAAAATATACCTTAGAGGATTCTTTTATATATAATTAAAAAAAAGAAAGAAAAATTATATAAATAGCAATTTTTTAACCAAATGGATCAGTTGCGCAACAGTTTCGTTGTTTGGTTGTAAATCAATTCAACACAAAAAAATAGCTCATATATATAGTATTCAATCAATATTCACGGAACTGGTTTGTGGCTTATTGGTTAGTTTATTTGGTGATAATCCATATCGATATTTGAGAATAGTTTAGTTTAGAATGACTTAGAATAGCGTGTCTTTAAATGGTGAATTTCTAATTTTTTTATAGCAATTGAACTCATAAATGCCCTTGATCTCATTTATTATCATGCATTATGGCGTTCTTGAATGGAAAATGGTTATAACATTTTCGCCACTAAACTTGCATGTGTTGATAACTTTCTATCGTTTTTTTTCTTCCTCTTCAAGTGTCCATTAGCTAATAATTCAGTTACTTGAGGCATAACAGTCTTGGGAAGGTCAACAAGTTTTTTGATCAACTCCTTGATGATCAGTGGGTTGTTGGCCTTCTCCTTTGATAAGAAATAGGCTGACCCTTTGGTGGGTCGGTTCATTCTTTGGCTAACCCTAAGAGGTTTGATTCACTCTTTTGACCAACCTCTTGAGGGTCGGCAAGCTTGAAACCGACCTCTTGGGGGTCGGCAAGCTTGAGACTGATCCACAGATCGAGGGTCAGTTCTCCTCTTTGACCAACCTCTTGTTGATTTTCCTCAGCTGGCTTGTTGCATTATTATATTATAAGTTGTAGGTTTTTACTTCTTATATTACTCTTCGAGCTCTGGCGAATATTTTGACCGACAAGACAAACTATCTTCAGAAGATTTATTGTAATGGGTCGGTAAACTTGAGACTAACCCTTAGAGGGTTGGTTCTCCTCTTTGAACAACTCCTTAGGCGATGACAAGCTTGAAGTTGACTCTTGGAGGGTCAGTTCTCCTCTTTGAACGACCCCTTGGGAGTCGACAAGTTTGAAGCTAACCCTTGGAGGGTTTGCTCTCCTCGATCGGCTTGTTGTATTATAGTTTTATAAGTTGTAGGTTTTTGCCTCTTGTATTACTCCTCGAGCTCTAACAAATATTTTGACCCACATGTCAAAACTATCTTGGGAAGATTTATTGTATAGTTAATCAACATTATAATATTATAATGAATAAATTAGTATGAATATAGTATGGGAAAAAATGAGCATATGAATATAGTAACAAAACAAAACTGAGTGGGGGCTAATTGTTTTTGCTAAAAGCAGTGGGCAAACAGAATTTTATTTTTTCTTTTATAGTGGTTTAGGATGCCCTTGTTTCTATTTATTTTAATTAATCTGAATTTAGTGAAGAGACATTAGGTTATTAATTTAATTAACATATTAAATATTAAACTAGAGGATGCTCTGAGATGACTAATCACTTTGATTTTATATAATGATATTGATAAATATCAAGTTAATGGACAAGACACATCAAAAATATAAAATAAACAACTTCGAATAATTATTTTTCTTCAAAAAACTAAATGATTTTGAAAGAAAATTGATAATTATTCTTTTGAATGTACTAGCTAGTTTGAAGAGTTCTTATAAACGTGTATCCATCCAAATATATCTACTTACACTTATGATCAAAGAAATATTTGCCCACATCTTTTTTTTTTTTTTGAGTACATAGTGGGGGAAGGGGGACCAACAAACCCTACATAGAGGACACAACTACTCTCAAATCAGGCTCGAACTCGTAACCGGAGTTGAAATGGATTAACACCAGACAAGATAATCAACTGCGCCACTGACCCTCAGTGACCCTCGATGCCCACATCTTTAACCTTTATTTTTGGTATATATATATGAATTCATTGAATGGTATATATTCTACTATTTTTTTGGGTATGAATTTTGCTTGAAGGATCAAAATTAGTATATATGGGCATATTTATGTGCATTAATTACTATTATTATTGCAAATAAAAATGATAGTTCGGTTGACCTAAGTATATATTTATGATTAAAATATTATAAATTTAAATTATTTATTTTTAAATACTATTTTTTAGTATAACAATATAAAATTATTAGAGTATTCCAAGTTATGACCTTATAGTAAAAAATGCATATCAATAATTTCTAAACTAAATTTGCCACCCTAATTGTTGTTAGACTAGAAAAATTATTATTATTATTGTTTTTATTAGAATAAAAAGTTAAGTATTAAGAAAAATAAATAAAAAGTTATGTGCTTTATTTTTAGAGAATCATTAGTTGAAAGTATATTAAAGATGTGTTTGAATAAAGAATTTTGGAAATAAGAGGTGGTGCGTTTGAATAAAGAATTTTGGAAATGAGAGATAATGGTTATAAGGAGTTTTGAATGATGATGAGAGATTTGGTAAAGATAAAATCTTATTTTGATTGAAAGGATACAAGTGGTTGTGACAAAAATGTTTGTTTGGATAGATAAATTAGAGTGTTTGTGACCGGAATCTTCTTCTTGAGATGAAATAGAGAGTTTATGAGCGGTTGTAATAGAAGGTAATATATATTGTATCTCAAAGGTTTATGAGATTTATAGAAGTTTTATGGAGTTAATTTTTTTTTTATCAAGACCAGTGTATATGATCCGAGTTAGTTTTATGAGATTTTTTTCGATCAACACAAACTTTTGAGTAGATAAATTCGTCAACTCATTTAACGATATGAATTAAAGTAATCCACTAATATTAATATATATATATATATATATATATATATATATATATAGTGAGTTTGTAAACATTTTCTCTTTCCTTATTAAATTCTGGCTAATTATAATGGTCGGTTCACAAGAACAAATCGAAAAATAGTCCAATTGTTTTTAATCCGAAAAATAGTTCAATTTTGTATTCCAATGAATAAATTTTAGTTGTTGTATAAGTTTTCGTCCTTTTATGAATGAATATGTCTATTTCAGCAAATAACAAATAAATTTTGAAAATTGGTTTTTAAAAAATAAGTTTTGAAAATTAAATAATAATTGACGTTACATCATTGTTTTGTCAATAACTAAAAGGCAAATTATAGTAACTAGACCACATCCGAAAAGTATTTACAAATATAGGCGCTCAAGTTTTTTTTTGCAAAGTTAATTTTTTTATTAAAATTCGTAATTATTAATTTTTCATTAATACCATTTTGCCCTTTATCACATTTAATACTAAATTTTTGAATTAAAACACTCATTTAAACATACTTCCCATTCTTTTAAAACATATCATATTTAATTGTAACTCTTTTAATGCAAAAGATTTTAATTCCTTTTCTCATATATCTTCCATCTTTCTTCCTTTTCCTTTTCCATTTCACTCTTCTTCCTCCATTCTTCATTCCTCCATTTTCATTTTTTTCAGCTCTATTCATTCTCTCTTTTCACATTCCGGCCACCACGTAAAATGTAAATTTTCGTCGACCACAAAGCTCCGATCGGATAGTATAATAATACGAGTTAAGTCATCTTCTCTCAATAATCTTCGTTTTTCACAGTATTTGTATCACGTTTTTGTTACTTATCCATCACCATTAGTATGTTACTATTCATTTTCAGTATAGTCGTGATTCGATATGTCTCAGATTGTTTAGTATGATATGTGTTATTTCTATTTATGTCAATTTTGTACATTTAATTCATTTCTATTCCAATCTTTATAATGTCAAAAATCATGTTTAGAAAATGCAGTAAAATCATATGTATAACAGTAGTATATTCGTACTTTCCAATTAGAGATGTCCATTTTCCCCGCGGGGACCCGCCCCTAACGGGGCGGGGAACGGGGCCGGGGATGGGGAAGAAAAAATCCCCGTTGGCTAAACGGTGCCGGGGACGGGGATTGTACTCCCCGTCCCCGATTCCCCGATCCCCGCCCCGATTATTTTATTTATTTTTTTTTTTTTTTTTTTTAATTCTACTCCTTTAATTTTCAAATAAATATATCTTTTTTGATAATATTTTCTATACATATGAATATTTTCTTTGATAATTAACATTATAATTGAAACTTATAGATATATATATATATATTTTTTTTTAAATCTAATTTTTTGAATTTTTTATCCAAAAAAAATTTTTTAAAATGAAAAAGGAAAAAAAAATGTAAAAAATCTCCGCGGGGAATCCCCGTTCAGATCCCCGAAAAAAAAACCGGGGATTTTTCCGGGGACGGGGATTGAATTTTATGGCGGGGACGGGGACGGGGAAGCCATTCCCCGGCCCCGCCCCGCCCCGTGGACATCTCTATTTCCAATTCATATTGTGTTATAATTGACTGTATATACATCTACAAAACTGTATAATTGAGTATATACCGTATGTTCACACGTCCTCGATTTTTATATAGTAAAAGAAATTGTATAATTGACTATATAAACTATACAAAACTCTATATGTTTCATTATTTCATTATACATATTTTGTATAAGTTACATGATACATTTATGGTTTATTATTCATTCTATTCATGTATAATACATTTTTCGTACTCATATTACTATTCATTAAATTTCCATTCAGCAATACGGTATTGTTTATACATGTATATTATACGACTTATAATATAGAGCAATATTATTTGGACATTTTTGTAATACTATACAATTTTTCCTTATAGGTTCAACAAGCATCACAATCTGTATTACACATAATGGTCAGTAGGATGAAAATGAGATGTACCATAATCATGAAGTAGCTGAAGAGCGTCGCATAAATATTCACTCAATGATGATTTTTGTTACCCATGAGACCTTTTTTATTTACTATTGATCTCACTTTGAATAGTAATTTTGTGTGAATTTGTTCCAATAGTACGAGTCTCTATCAATTCACAAATATTACATATGTTATTTCTCAATGTTTTACTATACGGTATTGTACATTCAAAATTACTTGTTCGTTGTCGCAAACATATTAAATCACACTACAAGTATCCATATCAGCAAATTAAACATTTAAAAAAAACACAAAGTTTTAAAAATAGGGTATGCTACATGATATATTATGGTTGTACTGTATATGCTAAGTTGTTTCAATACTGTGTGGTTATCAAACGTGTTCTGGTTTCAATCAACGGAATTGAACGTTCAGCAGCTCATACGGTTTATTTATAAATAAAACTACTAGAATCAAATAACATATACATTACGAACTATACTGTATGTAAATCACAACACAGTACATCTAACAATGTATTGTCGCCACTCTCGTCCTGCAATTAATGCACCATAAATTGGCGATTTCTGGTTTGGAATGTGAGACGAATTTCCTTTTTTAAAATTTTACTCCCCAAATGAAAAACCAATAATTTGATCGTTATTTTTTAAATTTATAAGGTATTAAAAAAAGGAAGATGAAACGTCTCTAATAAATGTGATTTCGGAGGATATGTTTTTCTACAATTAATGCCCATAAATTTGCGATTTGTGGTTTGGAATGTGAGATAGTTTTCCTTTTTTGAAAATTTTCTTCCAGAATTAAAAAACAACCAATATGAGGGTATGATTGTAATTCATTATTTTCAGATTTTATAATGTATTAAAACAAAATCTACTCTTGCTAATATTTTTGTAGATATATATATTTGCAAATACTTTTCAAATAGGGTCTATTTATGAAAAAAACCCTAACTAAAAAGAAGAAGAATAGTTTTTTTTTCTTAATATATATATATATAATGGGAATAATGGGGGTGTTTGTTTGAAATATTTAGGTAGTTTATAGGTTAAGGAGTTATATTGATGAGTTATATTGAATAGTTAAAAATTGAAAGTTGTGCCAAAAATTCGTTTGAATGTAGTTTTTGTGTATACGAGTTATAGCTAGTCAAAACCTTGTTTTGATGTTGATTTAAAAATGATAGTTATTTTTAGTAGTTAAAAAAGATAGATTAAAAATTAGTGGTTAAAAATAAGTTATTTTGATTGATTTGAAAGGAATGATTAAAGATGGATAGTTATAAATGATTGATTAAAAATGAATGGTTAGAAATGAGAGTTATTTTCATAAGTAAAATTAATGAGGAGTTGGTAAAAACTCGTTTGGATGTATGTTTTCAAGGAGGAGTTAATAAATCATAATTCTAACTCTAGTTAAAAACGTCAAACAAACACTCCCGCATAGTAGTTAGAAAAGAAGGAAAACATGAGATACTTAAACTTTTTTTTAGTTACAATAATTGGAGGTGAGAGATTTGAACCTATGACATTACATTAGTAGTATTAAGTTACTATTTTTCTTTTTTAAATTATAAAAAGTAAGAGCGGAAGATTTGAACCTATAACCTAATTAATAGTTATTAAGTGTACATTAATATCATTGAACTACTACTCTTATTCATACTTAAACTATATAGTTTAATTAGTAACCAAGTATTTGTATCGAATGGGTCTGTAACACAATTGATTATCTAGTTTGGTTTTAATAAAATATTTGTACAAGAGAATCATTTGTAAAAAGTTTTTTTTTTTTTTTGGCTTTCTAGTTTTATTGAGGGAAAGAAATTTAAGGATGGATATATCAAGGAACCTAAAGATAATTTTGGGAACAATCATACTACTTTAAAGTTTGGCTTAGAAGGAAAATCATATTTGGACGATTTTATCCTTAAGTCACACCGTAAATTACAAACATGTCATAATCTTCTATTCAAATACAAAAAAAATGCAAATATATTTATAATATTATTTAGATATTTAGATATTTAGATTTTCATCATCTAGAAGATAATATATTTTTAGCAAATCTCATAAATTAGGTTAGAAGATAGAAGAATCTGCGTAATATTCTTTATCTTTATCTTTATCTTTACTATTTAAAATGTGACTTATTATTATTATTATTATTATTAATTATTAAAATTTAGTATCTACAAACTAAATAAGTATAAAATCAAATGAAGATATTGATTTTTTTTTTTCAAATTTAAAGAAGATCTTGGGTTCCAACTTTTTCTATAAATACCACAAATTTATTGTTCTTCAAAATTCAAATTACTAATAATTCTTTTGATTTCATTACTAATAAATACCACAGATATACATATTTTGTTCGGGTTGGGAGTCTTAGCATTGGTGCACTGAGTTTTGTTCTTGGGAAATGTCGTCGTCGAAAGTAAAGAACAATTTTTTCAATCTGTATTTCATTCGTTGTACAGAACATTTTCTTCATTCTTCATTTATTTTTATTTTTATTATGTTTTCTTTGTGTAATTCTATTTATTTTATGCTTCAACTTTAACTTATAATTTTCTTTTAAATTTATGGAGTATTTAAAATTTTGAAGAATGTTTATCACATTCTTCCATTAATGAAAGGTAATTTTTTATAATAATTATTTTTTCATATTATTATTATTATTATTATTATTATTATTTGTTATTATAATAAATATGACTTAACATGTAAATTGTTGCTTATTTCTATGATAGGTGATGTCAATGTACTACTCATATTTTGACATACGAAGCTACTTAAATTTTATTAATTTTACTAATTATATATTTTTTAAATTTAAATCTAAATCTAACCACCATTATTATTATTGTAGAGAACAATAGATTTAATATAATATTATGTTTTAAATTAATATTTAAAAAACTTATGTTTCATCAAAATTCTTAGAAGAGGTAGATTATGGATTTTATGAGTTTTAAAAAAAAAAATTCAATATTTTCTTTATTTTTTATTTTTTATAAAATATAAGATGAAATTAGAAAGCACAAATATGATTTTTAAGATTTTAGAGAGGTGATGGTTTTGAAGTTTTTTTTTTTTTTTGAAAAGATAGCTTCGATGTTCGTAGATTAAACTAAAATAATAAATGAATGAAAAAAAAATATTGTGTTACAAAGTAAGATTTTAGCATGACGAAAACTTATTTCTTAAAAAAGTTTAATTTATTTCATAATTTTCTTTAAAAATTATGATATATATATATTATTTCACTTTTATTTTGAACTACGTTGTATGAGATTTTTAAATAAAGTAGATAATAAATATTTTACTTACTCATTTAAAATTTATATATATATATTATTTATAAGTATTTTAATAAATAAAAATATAATCTCACATGTCAGAACAAATCTCTCGTAGAAGGCACGTTCCAAAGTTCTAGTATATTTAAATGTACGGTTTCTCGACTAGATTGACTAGAACTCAAGAATATTTTTTTTAATAATAATAATAAATTGGAAAGATAAAAAAGCTCAAGATTTTTTTTCTCTCATCTTTAACTTTCCTTCACATTTTTAAGTATAAATTATAAATTGGACCACGAACCCTACATGGAAGATAATAGTTCTCTCAAATAAATAAAAGTCAAATATCAATTTTTATGATTAAATTCATGATTTTAATATTGAATTTAAATTCCACCAAATAATAAAACTATCATATTACTAACTTTTTAGGTTAACATCTCTTCTAGTGAACGAGGAAAAAACTAAAAAGAGGATTTATATTTTAAAAAAAACAAAATTCAATAAGATAATTTAAAATGTATTTTGCTTTCTTTTAAATAAATTTATAGTGTATCGCTCTCATTTTAGGTTTTTTTAGTCCATGTATATATGTTATTCTCATTAATATGTTTTAATGTCTAATTAAATCAAATAATACCGAATAGGTGAGTGGTGCAATGATTTCATTGTCGGATTGTAAACAAGTTGAACGCTAGTATCATAAGTTCGAGCCTGGAAAACACTTGAGGGAAAAATAATTTTTGAACGGATTTTATCTGACATTTTATATTCTAATTAAAATAATAAATTGAATTTTTCAAACCTATAAATAGTTCTCTACATTTTGTTTACAATAACATTTCTATTTGCTTGGATTTACTTTTCTTCGTTTTTTTTTTGTTTTATAATAAGTTATCTTATTTTTGTTGGATTATTTACCTTAACTTTCATCCAATTTTTCCAATAATTTTTGTAGATATCTTTTTTGCATAATGGTAAGACTTGGAGATCTGGAAAAAAAAGTTTGAAAAACGATAAGATTATCATATGAGGTTAAAGTACATGAATTCTTCAGTTTCAAAAGTTTGGTAACATGGTTTCCTACTATTGCTATATATATAGTTCTCTATATTTTGTTTACAAACACATTTGAAACTATCTCTTTGATTGGAGTTACCTTTCTTGATTTTTTTTTTATATTAAAAAATTTAGTTATCTTATTTTTTTTGTTTGATTATTTACCTTAATTTTCAACTAACTTTTCTTTTGTTGCAATAATTTTTGTAGGGATATTTTATTGCTTAATTGCTTAATTATTTACCTTAATTTTCATCTAATAAATATGTTCAGCTTATTTATATTTATAATTATAATTATGATATAACTTTTATAAATTTTATAATTTAAGAGTAATTGTTCTATTAATAGATAAAATGCAAAACTAAAGAGCATCGATTTTTAAAAATCAGAGATAAAATTTAATTTTAATGCTATAAATTTCATTAAGTATTTTTGTTTTAAATAATAACACCTATTATTTTTTTAAGCTCAAAATAAAATATTAACTATAAATTTTAATAAATTTGACTAACGTGAAAAATGGTTATAAAATTCAATATTAATTGAAATTATTATTTGATAATTTAAATTTAGTGCAAAAATGCATGAAACAATTTATAATTATAAATAGTTATATATATATAATTTATTATTTACAAAATTATCACGCACAACGCGGTGTTAAAATCCTAGTGTAATTAAGTAACTAATCTTAAATATGATGAGTGATTAATTTAGTTCGTGTGGAGCCATTATTTTTTAATGGAAAACATCATTTATGAAGTGTCTTTTCTTTCCTTGTGATATTCCTCAAGAATATTACAAATTAGTGGAAGACTTTGATTAAAAGATGCAACGTGAATAGATATCTCATTTTACTTTCAATATGTAAAAACCAAAAAAAAAAAAACAAACAAACAAATCTTGACCATTCTTCTTTTTAATTTTTTATTATTTTTTAAAAATAATCTTCACTTATGATTAGATTTGTTGAATTTTAAAAGTTAGGGAAATTTGTTAGATGAGCTTTTCTCCCGAATTAGTTACAAATATATACACATTTTAAAGAGATTTAATAATATATTAAAAATATTCACTAATGTAGTATTATGTATTATTAATATATTAATACCAATACTTATATTTACAAAAAAAAAAGTGATCATATTTATAAGAAAAATTGTACGGGATAATCTAATTTCTTAAAATAATTGGCTATCATAGGGTATAATTAATGTGTACGGTATGACAGAGGGGGACAAATACCGATTATCGAACTCGAACTTGTGACGGCTGGTGTTGAACCAGTTAACAACCAATCAATAAAACATTATGCCACTAACCTATTCGATAAATTTATAATTTCTTAATTAATAAGTATATATTAATCTTGTTGAATTATTACTCTTATTAAGTGTATCTTAGCCGCATTGAAACAAGACATATGACAAAATTATGAAATTAACTTGATATAAAAGCATCATTGAACCCATTAAACGACAACAAATAGAAATAGTAAAATTCAAAATTTATGGTTTACATTTTGATTTAAATTATAGTCATTACTTGATGTAATAAATAGAAAATGAAGCTTTGACTGCCAAAAAACAGTTCGAAAATATAAAAAGTAACAAAAACGAAAATGGGAGCCGCACGTGCGATGGGACCCGTAATGATTAGAAAATTTAATTATTTAACATTATCTTGTGCCACTTATCATCATAATCCTTAGTACCAACATACTTTAGTCAAATATATATTTTAGGGATTATATATTCTTTTTTCTTTAAGAAAAGGCATTAAATATTCATAAATGTTAGAATTTTATAGTTCCTAATATTAGGTGCGCAAACCTATTCACATAAACTTTATAACGTTTTTTTTTAGTGGTGGCACTTTCAATCGTAGATATTTTATTTTATTCAAAATTTCAAAACACTTATTTGGTAAATTAAGAATTTGATTGTAGTTATTTTTTCACATGCATGATAAAGTCATATGGTTAAAAAAAATTAACAGATAAAAATGAATATTTAAAAGTTTAGGACAATAAAATAAAACACTTATAACTGACTTATTAAATATGTTAATTATCGATTAATCTCTCATTAAATAGACTTTATGTCGAATAGTGTCGATGTGTGTTTGTTGATGAAGATTATTATTTATAAAATTCGTTGTTGCATGTATTTTTGCACAAGTCAATGATACAAAACAAATGTTGGTTTCGATGTATCTTCTAATATTCTCAATGACAGAATGTTTAATTAATTTACTAGAAATTAGTTGAAAAATTAAACAGATCTAAGGTATAAACTATAGGTTTTAAGGGAAATGGTATATTAATGTAATACCAAATTGTAGAATTGGTGGGGTGAGCTTCCAATTATATAATATTTGCAAAAGTGAATGAAGTATGGGACTTAAGATTAAGGATGAAAATTGAATTAAAATATGATTAATATAAGTACATGTAATATAATATAAAGTTTGAATTTTGCATATTAGACCATGATAGGCAGTGGTGTGCGTGAAGTTGAAAAAGCTGCTTTTTGATGCTATAATTCAAATGGTAGCTCCACTAGGGGTTAGTACCTCAACTATCTTGTTAAAAACGTATTATTATACAAGTCTTTTCAAATTGACTTTTGTTATACAAAAAACTCATAAAACAAAATGTTTGGTCTGTTTCATAACCATTTTATTTTTCGTTTTTCATTTACGAAATTTAAATCTACAACAACTATTTTACTATATATTTTTTCTTATTTGTATATCTACATCTTACGTATATTTTAATAAACAAAACCAAAATTCGTAAACAAAAAAAAGTAGCTTTCAAAAGCTTGTTTTTGTTTTTGAAATTTAGTTAGTATTCACTTTAAATTTCATAAACAAAAAACAAAAATCCAAATGATTATCAAACGGGGCCTATATAATTTATTTTCATTTAGTATAAATGGAGGGAGGGGACAACAAACCTTGATAATCGAATATTAATTTTCAGGATTAAACTTGTGACAATAGCATTGGATTGGTTTACTATCTAACAATGAAACTAACGCGCCATTGATCCATTAAATTATAAAAATTATTTTGTTAGATAAATAGTTACCTTAATTATTTTTATAGAATAGTTATCTGATCTAATAATATTTAAATGTTAAGAAAAATATAGAAAAATAATTTTAGACAAATGGTCATTATTACTATTTGTTATTCTTGGGTTATACTTATACTATACCCATTGTTACCATTTGTTTTATTGGGTTATTTAAGTATAATCTATAAATTGATCACGTAGATGTGTCTATTTGGGGGAGGATCTAGGTAATATATTATTTTGGATGTAAAATCTATATGAAAACTACACTAATATAATGTTTTGGTGGGCCACCATATAACAAAAATGTATAGTCAATATAATGTAAACTTATTTATACATTCAAAATACATTATTTTATAAAATTTTGGGGGCCTGTATGTAGCTATCAATGTCTGCCCATGTATATATAAATTGGATTGGGTTAAGTCCAACGTTTCAAGGATTTGGTTAAGCTCTTTCAATTAGCACAATATATACGTAAACAATTGCTAGCACTATCTTCATTAGTGGAGTGAAAGTCGCATCACCATTGTTAATCATCGATGAGAGAGTGGAAATGTAATGGAGGAAGCAGTTATGAACAATCTCTAAATAAAAGTCAAACGAAAAAGGAGTAAAGTATCTTATATTTTCAAACTATAATACTTTATTAAGCCACTTTATGTCAGGATCTGGCTTAAACATAAAGGGGTTGTTTGTTTGACATATTTAGGTAGTTTTTGTGTTAAGGAGTTATATTGAGGAGTTATGTTGAGAAGTTAAAAATTGAAAGTTGTGTCAAAAATTCGTTTGGGTGTAGTTTTTGTATAGAGGAGTTAGAGTCAAAACCTTGTTTGGATGTAGATTTAAAAATAAGTAGTTATTTTTAGTAGTTAAAAAAGAAATGATTAAAAATGAATGGTTGAAAATAAGTTATTTTGATTGATTTGAAAGTAATTATTAAAAATAAGTGATTATAAATGATTGAGTAATTATAAATGAATTATTAAAAATGAATTGTTAGAAATGAGAGTTATTTAATGAAGAGAAATTAATAAAAACTCGTTTGGATGCAGGTTTTTAAGAAGGAGTTAATAAATCATAGAACTAACTCCTCCTCAAATATGTCAAACAAACAGCCCCAAAAAGCTATTTTGGTTGTACTATATTAATATTTAAATTTTCTCTTTATTTTACATGCAATTCGTTTATAAACTTACATATATTCATCATTAACTTTGAAACCCAAATTTCAAAATCAACGATTATCTTACTAAATTATTAAATTTCATTTCACAAATGTTCTCATTTTAAAATTTGTGTTTCACAATCTATTACATTTTTTTTTTTTTGAACAAATGAAGTATACGTTGTACGATGGGATAAAGTGGGGGATTTTTTACATTCATGAAAAGCATTTATTGGGATTTGAAATTGAATGGTCAAGTAGGTTTGAATCATTTGAGAAATGATTGTGTGCACTCTCATAAAGAAGTTTTTTTTTTCTAGAAAAATAAATTAGTCATAATGAGCTTGTGAGTAATAATGATTACAAGTTTAAGATATATATAAAACTTATAATATGGGCACTACAATATAGCATGCACTTGACTTTATAGTATGATAAATAAATGACATTTGAGGGACCTAGTCACATACATAAATATAGTTCATGTGCTCATGCTCACTTTTGACTGTCCATTTTCCATTTTAAGCGTGACCTTCTTTTCATTCAAGGGACATTTGTATTATTTTTTAGTTTTTTTTTTTTTTTGCCTATCTAAAAAGATAAATGTCCAACTTGACTACAATTAATTGAGAGATTGATAAAATGTTTTTTAGTTCAACCATAAACCAGAGATTGAACTAAAGAATTTCTTAATTCATATATATTGACACAAAGGGTTATTACACTTTTTGGTATTTATAAGACCGATATTAATCTCTCTTTTTTTTAAGATCAAAGATTGAACGATTCGAACTCAAATTTTTTGATAATTGGATGTATATTAATATCATCAAACTATTGTTTTTACTGGAGAGATAAACAACGTTATTAAGGTTCCGTTTGATAACCATTTTGTTTTTTGTTTATGAAATTTAAGCCTATTTCTATTCAAATTTTCTATCATGTGCTACGATGTATCCATCTTTCCTTAAGAAAGTAGGAGAATGCTAACCAAATTTCAAAAACATAAACAAATTTTTGGAAGCTACTTTTTTTTTGTTTATAAATTTTGGTTTTGTTTATTAAAATATAGGTAAGATGTAGATATCCAAATAAGAAAAAAGGTATAGTAAGGTAGTTGTTGTAGGCTTAAATTTCATAAACAAAGAACAAAAAATAAAATGGTTATCAAACGGGGCCTAAACTAATCGATTATTATGCAATTCAAATCCAATTCCTCTTCTATAGTTTTTTTTTTATTTAAATGCCTTACTTTGATTAGACTCATGATTTATTGTTTGTAGAAGGAATGGTGGTTTGGTGGTTTCATTATTTGATTTAGAAATTCAATTCAATATTATGATAATGAGTTTGATTTCGAAAATCGGTATTTCGTTCTCATTTATTTTGAGAATAATAGTATCCTATTGGTAAGATTTGTAGTTTCTCAATTTGTACTAAATATCTCTATATATATTTAACTAGAGAGGTTGCATTGTGCATTGATTAAAAAAAAGACCATATTAAAAATATCAACCTATAATTTTAAATTTGATTCGAAAAAAAAATGAAAAAAAATAAAAGAGATAAACCACAAGATATCTGACATTAATGAGAGTTCTACGATGCTAGGTAAGTGTCTTTTTTTTCTCTCTCTTAAATATTGACATGCATTCACACAAATACAAGATTGTAAATAAATCTATTAATCAACAAATAACTTTTCTTTTTCTTTTTTTGAAATCCAAATAACTTGTTTATAAACCTAGCTACTTTTATAAAATAATCTCAAACCCATTATTCATTTTTTTAAATTAAAAATATCAGTATTAAAAAACTTTATAATGATAAGCACTGGTGACCTAACGAATGACATAAATTTATTTAAGGTATTGAGACAAAAAAATATTAAAAATATTTTCATTTTTCTTCAGAATTATACCATCCTATTATTCATCTAAAATTGTATTAATAAATAACCTATGAAATTAAAAGAGAATCGTCAAACCGAAGACAATTCAAAGACATTTTGTTGAATTAATTTTCTTAAAGAAGCAAAGTTGTCGTCAAATATTAGAATATTAGCAAAGTGCAAAGCAATATTATAATACAGTCAAATAATTAAATTAGGCTTCCCATGCGAGAATGGAATCTTGATTATGCATAAATTTAAAATTTAGTGGTGCAGCTAACTTTAAAGTTATTATGAAATTAATTTCTTTAACTTTTTATTTATTATACATAAAAAGAAAATTAATGATTGGGCTGTCACGTGGATCCCAATATGCACTGTGGGTCCGTTCTAAAAAGCCCATATATAATATTTAGAGATAATGTCACGAATGGACCCGAGAGAAAACATAAATCAAACAAAGTTTGCTATCTGAGAGTATTGCTAAAAAATTAAAAATAAATTTAAATGATTTTAAATATGTAATTTTGTATTAAATTAGAAAAACCCCTTGTTATCAGTTATCTCAAATAATATAAAAATCAAATATCGGTTTTAGGCTCAAACTTGTGACAGTGAAGTTGAAATACATTAATATCAAACAAGATAATTAACTACACCACCTACCTGATAATTCTCAATGTTCTTAAATTTGAAAAGAGAACACAATCCCAACCATGTCCGAAAAATACCTATTACTCTATTAAATAAGCTAATTTGTATTACAATATAAAAACAATGTTTAATACATATTACTTCTATTGTTTCAAAAAATACATATTACTTCTATTTCGTTTGATAACTATTTTGTTTTTTATTGATTTTTCTAGTTTTTCATTTAAAAAAAAAATTAAAAATCGTATATATTTAATAATTTATTTTATTTTTATGTTTTTAAAAATTAAAAATTAAAAATATATTTGCCAACTGTTTTTTTGTTTTCAAATATCCTTTTTGTTTGATTTTTTTACTAATTTATTCTTGTTCTTTTCATATTTTTTTAAAAATAAAAACAAAAAAGTGTTTTTAAAAGCTACTCCTTTTAATTTTTAGAATTACTTTAGTATTTTAAAAAAAAAATTAGTTTATGAATTAGTTTGCCAATGTATTAGCTAGAGCTCTAATTCTGAAGAGCTTATTACAAATTTTCTTATTTATTCTATGATCATGCTTGTTGATATTGAAATTTGACCTTTGGACCAACCTGCGAATGTGTATCCAAACGAGCACTCGTGAGCAAAGAATACTAGACACTTGTATGATGGAGGAGTCATGTTATCTCTGATGTTTAAGTCAGATAGAAATTATGGTTTAATATAGTAGTTTAGGATAATTACAAGCTTACCATCTCCATAGATTTTCTCGATCACATATGATATTCTCGATATTCTTTAGGGAGATCTAAGGAATCTAAGCCATTGTGATTGTGTATATCGAGCCATCGAAGGAGTTAAGCCACACCAAGTAGATTTAGGCAGCGATTCATGGGCTTCGAGTCAGACGGGGCCCATAGACACTTAGTGGTCCTCGAATCGGGTAGAGAAAAGTGTCATATGAGTTCACGAGGGTCAAGCCAAGGTCACGGGTCCAATAGTACACGTCCCTTCAAAGGCTCGAATCAAGTGCCCCTTTAAGTCTCCTTTAGGCACTTTTGGGCCTCCATGGGCTCTCTTGTCGCACATCCTTGCCTCCTTTCGATCTGGACAACGCTCTCTTTCGACTGTCGAGCTTTATGAATCCTACAAAATTCCTTCACCACAATGTTGTTAATCATAATTGTTTGGCTCAATAATCGAATACTCTTTCGTTATAATTTTTTTTTTTAAAGAGTCTTAAGAATCAAATGGTTATGAATTCAATCCATAATGATCATCTATCTAAATTTCATACATGGTGTATTGTATATATATAGACAAAACTTTGGATTGGTCAATAAACCAACTAAATCATAGTAAAACAATCTAACCAATATCATTCCGATCAAGTTGGGTTATCAAACTATATATATCTTTTCTTTCATCTCAAAGCCCTACCTATAATTCGTAAATTTAATACATGATATCAAACTCACACCTATCTATTTCATTATATTAAAATTTATTTAAAACAAAGGGAGCGAGAATAAATTGATTCCTCTTATTTTTTTTATTATATAATTTTATATAGGGGATAGATTTTTTCTTTTTCTTTTTTAAAAGAAGGGGATAGATTTATGGGAAATTGTAGATAATGTCTACATTTCATATACTTATTAAAAGAATATTTTTTTTTGTTTTTCACTTTAAATGAGTATCTAATTTAAAATATTGGGAAGAAAGATAATTATTTTATCTCCATAATGCCCTTGATTTTTTTTTTTAAAAATTTAAACATATTTGTTAATTATAAAACCTAAAACACCTCTCAAAGATAAACTAGTAAAAGAGAAGTGCAGGGTTAGTAAACGGTGTACAGGGTTAGTAAACGGTATGTACACAAATTGATGCGTTTTGGCAGAAATCATGACAGTATGTTTTGGTACACATGGTGTATAACCAGGAACAAAAGATAAACTAGTACGTTCTGGCTGAAATCATGACCATATGTTTTGGTACACATGGTATATAATCAGGAACAAAAGACAAACGGATGCATTCTGGCTGAAATCATGACAGTATGTTTTGGTACACATGGTATATTACCAGGAACAAAAGATGCAAAAGAAAAGATGAGTACACATAAATAAATCTATGTAGTAGCACATATCTACAACACCAAAAAATTATGTTAAAGCATGCATTTTTCGCATCCAACGTCTATATGCAAGAGATGGTTTTAAGGTGAATTCACTTTATATTTTTATATTTGTTACTTGTTTCAATATTAAAGAATTCATTCACGTGGACCATGTATACTATTATGAAGATTAAATGCTCATCTCAAATCTTTCGAAAAATAATTTCAAATAATTAACAATATACTTCTTTTATCTTTTGAAAATAAATTTAAAATTTTTATTTTTTGGTTAAAGACTTGTTTAAGAATGTTATTAAGATTTTTCTCAAAGTTGTTACAGAGAAAAACAGATTTCAAATGATGTTTTTATAAAAAAAAAAACAAAAATTAAGTAGAGGGGTATAATTGTCTATTTCTTATTTACAAATTAATGATTAATTTTTCAGATTTAAAAAAAAGACATTGATTTAAACTGCAAGATATTGTAGACATTCTCTAAATATTTATCCAAAATCTAGACATTTTCCTAGTTGTCCCTAGATTTATTAGGAGACATCCACCCTTCTATTATTTGTTTTTGTTGAACTTGAATAAATGATGGCCCAATATAAAAGCATCCATAATCTGTACTTTTTGACCCATAACCAAGTTATGGGCTCTAAAAAACATGAGTCCTACTAGGCCCATATTATTTTATTTTTATTTTGAAATAGGCCCATATTGTTTTAAACGTTGAAATATAAATTATTTTGAATGTCACTAATTACGTATAGACGTGCAATTTGATGTAAGATTTTCTAAAGCATTCACCACCCATATTCACAGCTTTCTCACCTCTCTCTCTCTCCATTTTTAAAAATCTTCCATTCACATATATTTTTAGTTCATAAAAAGATTTGAAATTTAATTTTCACTTTTATTCTCGAAGATAGTAATATATCATTTTTAATCATATACCATTTTTATATAAGATATGTATGTGATAATAATAAAGTTGATATATTATCCATATTTGTTCTTTTTTCTTTAATTTAATATTATTTAAGTTGAACATGTGATACTTTAGTTACTAAATTATACTCTATGACACTAGACTTTTAATTATTACATGATATTACACTACAAATTATAGCCGAATTTCTATGCAACACATGCCAAGCTGCATTCCTAAATATAATCAATTATGTGTAAATTGATCATTCACAAGACGTTCATAATTATAGTTGGTCAAATATTTATTTCATCCATGTAACTATTTTCCTCCCTAAATTTTATGGATTTTTATAAGGAATCATTTATCTTTGGTACCACAAAAAAACACGGATTTCACAAAAAACAAAATAACACAAAGTTTTGCTAGCCAAGTTGAGGCATTTATCATTGTGCAAGACTCAAAATCATCACTTAAAAGAACAACTCATCTATTTTCTTAAATGGGACAATGAATGAGTTTTTTTTTTTGTGAAATTATGTTCTCAATTCTTTACCATGACAATTTCCAACGTGTAAGACTTATCAAATCAGTGATGCTAACGGTTTTCACTTGCGCACATGTAACGATGTTTCACACATAGAAAATTATAAATTACTTAGAATTCTAGATCAAGTTAACATATTATATTCATAGTGAAATATTGTCCTTGATTTATAAGTTGTTAACTAGAGAAATCACTATTTCGGCCCAATCTCATGCAAAACTAATGCATGGAATACCTCCATTCACATATTTCTATTTGAACGTCTCTAATAAAGTCTTTTGCAATTATGACAAAGTGAGTATTAACATTGTCGACGGGATAACATGCTCGACCTTATTCGTATATAACAGTTTTTAGCTTGAACAAAATTCATTCGTATAGCAAACATATATAATATGTAAACGATCATTAAATAACTTAGAATTTTGTTTTGTCTTAAATAATGATATAAACAGTTTAAATAAATAATATATGTATTATTACTCAATAAATATTCTTTTTTTCATAATTAGATCTTTAGAGCAAAAACATTAATTAAAAAAAAATCACAATTTGATTATTATTTTTTGAAAATTAAGTATATAAATACTATTTTCACCTAAAATATTCCTTATGTTAAGGGATAAAATTTATGTAAAAAAAAAAAACATTGAAATTATTGGTGACAAATTAGTTTTATTATTTAATATAACGTAAATCAACACTTCAATTATATAGTCGATCATAAAAATTAATATTTAACTTTTATTTATCTAATAGAAACAGTATCCTTAATGGTTTTTTTTTTTGACATGGTATCCTTAATGCTAAACAACAATCAAGAAGTCATAATTTGAATATATGACTATTTTTAAAAAAAACTTCAATTATACTAATTTTAAATATATATTTTTAGAATTAAATTTAAATATTTATTGGAAAATAGAATAAAAAGACGAAAAATGATATTGTAATCCACATTTTAAAATGATATGGTTCAACTTCTTCACGACTGAACAGAACAGAAGCTGAAGCCCTTCAATTTGCCCTTACTAATGGCGATCCAACCCAAATCTCTAACCTAACCCAAATCTCCAATTTCTTCTAATCTTCCATAATTGGCGAATCTGTGTCTGGATTACACAACGCTGTAATCTGTTAATGGCGATGATTTTGATTGGGGTCTGCGATTTCTGACATGAATCCCTCGATTTCATCTTCCCCTCCCTCTTCTGCAACTTCTTCTTCTTCCCCCTCTTCCACCGCTTCTTGGTTCTCCGGCATAGTTCGCGGCCGTTACGATAGGTCTTCGAGCCCTAAAATGACGGCTAATGCTGGCTCTGGCTCTGGCTCTGCTGGTGGGGATCTCCCTGGTCCTGTCCTTCGGAAGAATCACTTTCGTGGGTTGTTGTTCAAGTACGGTCCCAAGCCAGTTCAGGTTCGTGGATCCTTAATCGTGTTTGGGACTGTTATAGGGTTTGTTATTAGAATGTTATGTTCTTTTGACCTGTTTAATTTGGTTTGATAATGGGGTTCTTAATCTGGATTGTTCTCATTTTGCTAATTGCGTGCTGGTGTTGGTTTTGCTGCCTTAGTGGAATAACCCCTTCAGTCTCTTTTTCTATATTTCTTCGTTTGAGAGAAAGTCCAAAAGATTATTCGTTCAGAAAATTCCTGTGTTTAAGCTTTAGTGGACATCTATTTGGACTTTTAGTCTCCCAAAGTGTTGCTGTATTGGAAATTTTATGTTATATGTATATAGGTGTGTTTGGTTTGGTTCAGGTTCAGTACTTTCTCATTACTTTTGTATCATGCTTGTATTGCCATTTTATTTGTGGGTGCTCGTTCTCTGTGATTGTAATGTTTGAGTTGTTATTTCCTTGTTGTATCGTAGACCAGAAATTTTACATTGCCACATTCAAATATATAGTAGAGAATTTACCGTCAACATCACATTCTACATCTTGTATTATATATATAGCAGATTTTTAAAAATAATTCATTTATAGCACATTAATTTCTATCACTCAACTAGTGATAGAACTCAATTTGAATTTCTATCACTAATAGAAAACTCAAGCAGTGATAAAATGAATCTATCATTGATTGAATTCTATCACTAATAGGATTCAACCAATGATAGAAACTCAATTTGAATTTTCTGCTACAAATGAATTAATTTTGATTTTGTGCTATAAATGGAAATACTTTACCTTTTTTTGTTATACATGGCAAATTCCCAAGATAGTATGAAGACCAGGATTTGTAATGTGTGACTTATCACTGTTTCTATATTCCATTTGATTTGGAATCTTCCATCGAGTTTAAAGAATGTTATCCACAACAAATCACGGGCTTCTAAGAATGAAAGACACATCTAGTTGGATTTTTTATGTGAATGTACCTTTGTGCTTTGCAGATATATGAGGTCTTTTAGAAGGATTTCATTCTGGTGTCATAAAGAAAATAAAGTCATGTATTTTTTGTTATGACATTTATTTTCTCCTCCTGGTTAACCATGTCCTTTATTATGCAGGTTGCATTTAAGACAGGAGATTACAAGCAGCAAGTCATATTTATTGGTGGACTTACTGATGGTTTTATGGCAACCGAGTATGTTTTTGTCGAGGTTTTTTTTTTCCTCGTAGTTGGACCATTCATTTGCTTCACTTGTGAGCCTAGATTGAAATAAAAGAAACTATTGACGATTTCCTTTCATCTCTTATTATCAAAATACATACCAATGGTTTTGTTGTGGGTTTACTGCTTGATTGGTTTTTCAAGATGTTCACCTATAATACTGAGAAATTGATTTCTGCTGTTGTCTAATGTCTGGTTTGGAAGTTTGCTGTTCTTGACATCTGTTTTGGTTAAGAAATATAATTTTCTTCTTGATATGCAGATATTTAGAACCTCTTGCAATTGCTTTGGATAAAGAAAAATGGTCACTTGTTCAGATACTTCTCTCATCGTCATATAGTGGATATGGTACCTCCAGCTTGCAACAAGTAAGTGGTAACGAAGAAATACTATCTTTTAGTTTTCAAAATTTAATATTTAGTATTCATATTTATTTGGAGTTAGAGGTTAATTGATGATTGAATTGTGAGTTATGGTATGCTGTCTGGGTCCAGACTTCAAGATTTTGTGTTAATAAAAGGTTCTTGATTTGATTTAGGATGCCAAGGAGCTTGATCAGCTTGTAAGTTATCTGATCAATAAAGAAGACTCCGAGGGTGTTGTGTTACTTGGACATAGTACTGGCTGTCAGGTAATACATGAATGTTCTTGAACTATGTTTGAAGTTTTGGTTTACAGCTGGAAATTTCTTCTAACTATGTTCTTTGGTTATTGTTAAAGGATATAGTCTATTATATGCGTACAAATGCAGCTTGCTCTCGAGCAGTTCGAGGTGCCGTTTTGCAGGTAATAACTTATCCTTAAGTGCTTCATTTGTGGAAGATTCGCATCTGTAAGGAAAAATAATGTTTGTGTAAAAATTCTTATAGACTAAACTGAACAATGAAAAATCCAGCATTAAAAGTTTGGTTTCATCCACATAGGATATTCTGGTAGTTTGCTAGTTAGATTATGTTAGAATCAGTTTGATAGTGTCTATAAGTAAACGACTCTACTATTACCATTAAAAAAATTTAGACTGAGGTGAGCATTTTCAAACAAAATGTTTTATCATTGGTCACCACCTAGTAGTCAATAAGGATTCATGTAAACAAAGGTATGCTTAGGAGAAATGGATTCAAGCCATGTGACTACCTACTACATTTACTATCTTACGAATCTCCTTAGATAGATGTTCCATGGAATTTTTTATATTTAATCAAATATCATAAAGTGAAAGATAATTTTAAAAGGGTCCAAAGGTGTTGGTTGATATAATTAAGTTTACCCTAACCCATTACCTTAAGCTTTTGTGTTGATTGGTGATTTAACATGATTCAACCAAAGGTTTTACTAATTTTGATGCACGATCCACTTGTGGCATGTTTGACCAGTAATTACTAGCACCTAAACAACTTGTATTTTCTGGACAATATGAAGATGGTTAGTGCTGGTGGTGATTTATGAACCTAGATAGATACTTGGCTGAGTTCAAATCATGATAACTGCTTATTTAGGATATTAAGTTATTTGTTGTAGTGTAACATATTGGTCTCGTAGAATTAGTCAAGGACGACATAAGGTATGTGCAGCTTGTAAACCCATGGCTTACAGAAATGAATAAAAAGAGTTATTTTTCTTTTGGCATTTGTGTAGTTTTAAACTTTTAGTCACGACTCTTGTTATATGGTCAGGCTCCAGTTAGTGATCGAGAGTATAGAGCAACTCTTCCTGAAACAGCAACCATGATTGACTTGGCTTCATCTATGATAAGCGAAGGCAGAGGATTAGATCTTATGCCAAGAGAGGCAGACCCATCTCCAATAACTGCCACTAGGTGAGTATAAGACCTCATTTCTTTATTTTAAAGGGAGATGGAAGTTGGTATTTTTTTTAGTACCCGACATTTGGAGGTGGGGATTCAAACCCATGACCTTTTGGTCATAAACAATTAAACACTACATCATTCACAAGCAATATTATGCCACTTAGATTTTTTTGGAAAACCAATGGGTTTATTTGCAACCCTTCTACATCATCCACAAGCTTAACAACATTGTCTATCATTCTTACTTCGTATTGTTGACACTTGTATTTTCAGGTTACTCCATTGTATTCCCTGGTTATTATCTGCCTATGGATTTGGCATTTCTCCCCCTTTCTTCTCCTTTTCCTGTCCCCTTTTTCTATATTTTTTTACTCTTTCATACATCAATGAAATGATTTTATTTCCTATAAAAAAATGAACACTACTTCATGCCTCATGGTGGTTGATCTAAAAAAAAGAGCTATTTCCTTGTTGGCTGGTGGAAGTTAGTTTAGTTATCAGTAATGTTAAAATTGTTGAAATTGAACAATTTTAATGCTACAATTAGCTATTTGCAGGTATTATTCCCTTTGCTCATACATGGGGGATGATGACATGTTCAGCTCCGACCTTAGTGACGACCAGCTGAGAATGAGGCTTGGGCACATGGCTAACACACCGTGTCAGGTGTGCACGGACACTTCTTTCTCTTTCCCTCTGGTCTGTCTGAATGAAGCAATACTTCTTAAACCTTGCTTGTGAAAAGCAATATTCGTGCATGACATTTAAGACTTGAATAAAAATAAATTTCATTTTCGGATCAATATAAAGCTGATGCTTCTCTTTCAGACTGAAAAATGTAAAGCTCAAGCCATCATCTATTCTGTTATGGCCAATGGTGACATTGACATTCATGTTGATTTCAGGTTATCTTTTCCATGGGTGACGAATATGTGCCAGAATATGTGGATAAGAAGGCATTGGTTGATAGGTAAAGCTATATATCTCCTTGTTACACTTGTCACTAGTGCAATTGCTTTCCCTTAGTCCACTTGCCTTGAACAATTTACTTTTTTTTTAAAAAAAAAAAAAACCTTCATGGGGTTGATGCTGTTAACCTTTATTTCACAATAAGCAATGCAATTCGCAGATATTTTACCATGAGAAATAGCCCTCGAGTTCAGTGAGAGCATGTACTATGAGGGCTTGGGGAGAAATTATTGAAGGAGGCTGGTGTAGTGTGTTGGACGATTTTACACGTATGATGTAGAAAAGAGAAACTAAAAGTTATAGATTCATTATACATCTTGGGGTGTTTGGAGTCCGTTTAAGGGTGTGTTAGATTGAATTATAACAACCCAATTCATGTTTGAGCCACTAGTTACAATAACAGAAGGATTAACCTTTAACCCCTCATCCTATTCCTAACTATAGTCTATAATAAATCTTTGATGTCAAAAAAATAATAATAATAAAAATAAATCTTCGGTTTTGTCCAAAGAAATCCCTTTCAAATAGAATATGCTCATCTGGAGGAAGAAGAACGATACCTTGAGAACCTGGTGGTTTTTGTGTCTGCCACATAAGATTCTGAAGTGGATTTCCACAGATTTTGGTGTGAAAGAAGGATTTTATTGTTATCATGTTTCTAGTGCACATGGAGCTGCCTTTTAGATACCCCTCTTATCCTTGTGTGGCTAGCATAGATTCTCAAACTTCCAGTTTGTCTTGGATTGAAGCCTCCAGGAATTTCAAAAGAAAGAAAAAAGCCTCCAGGCTTCTTTTTTCATATTTGCAGCTCCTTTTTTGGTTGTTTCCCTAGTCTTTTCGCCTGCTGGTTTCGTTCGTCTACTAGTTGTCTGTTTATTCTTTTCTTCATTCGTAGGAGTTAGTAAACTTTTTTCTTTCCATTTGTTTCTCGTTTAAATATAAATATACACTAAGATTGTTGGGTCAAATGGTATGTCTCGTGAGAATAATCGAGATTTATGTAAATTAGCATAAACACTCATAGATATCAATAAAATAGTCGTCGTAACTCTTGATATAATTACATGACTCCAAACACAGGTTATTGTAACTTCCGTATTCCATTGTTATAATAGGCAACCATTTATAATTACTTGAGCTTTGAGGGCATGCTCTCTTCAAGGTTCCAAGTTCGAGACTCACCTGTGACATTATTTCTTCGATGTCTCTAGTTCCTAGCCTAGAGACGGGCATGCTTACCTTGTTTCAAAAATACAAAAAGGCAACCATTTATAATTACTCAACCATTGTTCTAAATGCACCTGTAACGATTTAGAAGGTAAGGTAGTAGTTATAATGTGGCGGGTTGAGAGAGAGAGAGAGAGAGCAAGCATAGTTGGTTGATTCCTAATGATATGTTGCTATGTGGTGATGCAGATTGTGCAAAGCAATGGGAGGTGCAGACAAAGTTGAGATTCAACATGGGAATCATTCTCTCTCCAACAGAGTTAATGAAGCAGTTAATGCCATAATTGACTTTGTCAAAAGGGAGGGTCCTAAGGGCTGGGATGATCCATGGCATTAGTACTGTTCATTCTTCTGCCTTCTACTGCCCCTCCCATGTGTGTTTTGGTCTCATTGTCATTTTTTTTTTAATGATTTAACAGGTATTTTACTATCTCTTTCTCATTTTTTTTAATTATCATATCTCTAAATTAAGGTGGGTTAGATTCTGAAAAGTGTTATTTAAATGGATATGAGATGTCTTGTGTCTGTAGACTGTTGTGAACTGTGGTAGTTATGATTGTTATGTACAGACAGAGACAGAAGGATGGTTGGCTTGTTAATTACATTCCCTAGATTGGATCTTCTTGTGGTGTCTACATCTTTGGTAATTATTTTTGCAGAAAGTATGAAGAATAGTTTTTATGAGTTTGTGGCTATAGTGATGTATACGTGCAACATGTTTAATCTGTATATCTCGCGATAATAGTCGATGTGTGCAAATTTTGAAAATATGAGATATTTATATTTTTAAAATGTCAAGATTTACATTATTTGGTCAAATTTAAATTTTAAAATAAAAAGTTGAATAAAGTTTACTCAAAAAAAAAAAATTTATAAAAGATTCTGATTCAATATATAATTCTATCCTAGTTTTTTATTTTGGGTCAGGAAACATGATTTATGCAACATGTTTGTGCTAACTACTTTTGGGACCAACATTAATTTTATATTTAAAATGTATAATTTTATTCGAGTTTTTGATTTTAGGTCCCAAAACATGGTAATACAATATTGGTTTAGTTTACATTAAAAGTTTGTGCAAACAAACTCTCATGTGACGAACTTTTAATTTGTTATTTTAAATGTCTCATTCTATACGAGTTTTTAAATTTAGGTCATGAAACATGTTCATACGACATTGGTATAGTTTGTATTAAAAGTGCAGAAAAAATTTAATTTATTATTTTAAACCTTAATTTTATTCGAGTTTTTGATTTTAGGTTCCGAAAATACCCCTACAAAGGTCAAATCCAACTATGGGCAATGGAAAACAACAGGTTTGCAGTCAGTGCACCACATCAGTGTCAAAACGGTAAATTTAAAGAATCTCATTAGAAGGGTAAAACCGTCCATTAAGTAAATTACCCTTTCCCACAAGCTCCGGCATGGCTCGCCTTCACCTTTTACAGTAATTTCCAGCTCAATATTTATCGCTGTTTATATTTAAAAAACAAAAAATCGGAATGTAGAGGTTAAAATACCATTTTGGTCCCTCGACTTTGGTCTTTGTTTTATTTTGGTCCCTAGACTTTTAAATATCCAATTTTAGTCCCTCGACTTTGTTTTTTGTCCAATTTTAGTCCCTCAATTTTGTTATTTGTCTAAATTTGGTCTCTAAACTTTCAAATGTTCAAATTTAATCCATTGACTTTTAAAAATGTTCAAATTTAGTCTCTTAGCTTTTAATAAAATTTAAAAATGCTTCCTTGAAATAATTTTTTTGATAAATAAATATTTTCTCCCTCCTAAATTATTCTCTCACCTACCTCTTTCGTTCTCCCTCTTAACAAATTTTCTTGGTTGAACCCACGGGCCAGATGTCTCCTCTTAACAAGTTTTATTTTCCATTGTTTTATTTTGGTTTGTAATTCCATGGTCCAAAATCCATACAAACCTATAAAGTTTCAACTTTGGAGAGGATGAGCAAACTACAATCATGTACTCTGTAGTTTGAAAATAGAAGCCAATTAAAGTAATAAAATACTGATATATTTGTTAATTAGTTCAAGTTTTTAAAACTTAGACATGGACTCCATTTTTTATGCGATTTGGAGAGATGTTCTTGTAGCTTGATTAGGTTGTGAGAGTTTTCTTTGAGCTCTGTTTTTCAGAAACTTTGAAGGAAACGACAAGAGAAAAAATATGTGTTCAAGACATCAACACATACGAAAATGAGTTAGGAGTATGTTCTAATTGCCTACACAACATATAATTGTTAAGAATTGAAAATAAAAGCCGATAATTAGCAACCACAAAGTTCAATTTCATATATTTGCAAATCTCTTTAAAATTCAACTCGGTATGTTTTCATCAATTCAGACTATTCAACAAAAAAAAAAAGGAAAAGAAAAAAAAAGAAGGAAGAGGAGAGTTGGTCGAAGAGAGATAAATTTTGTTGCAAAGAATGAAAAATGGAGGAGAGAGAATAAAATTAAGAGTGAGAAAATATTCATTTATAAAAAAAAAATTTATTTGAAGGGACCATTTGTAAACTTTTTTAAAAGTTAAAGGACTAAATTTAGATATTTAAAAGTTTAGGGATTAAATATAGACAAACAACAAAGTCGAGAGACTAAAATTGAATATTTGAAAGTCTGAAGACCAAAATAGAACAAAGACCAAAGTCGAGACACTAAAATGATATTTTAACCGAATATAAATTCAAAATTAGATTCTATTTTTCAGATAATCGAAATTAGAAACACAATTAACATTCTTATTCAAAATTCAAATCCCTAATTTTGTTCTTTTTTAGAAATCGAGAAAAAAAAAAGGAGACCCAGAAGAAGAAGCATCTCCATTTTCTTCTAATCTCCGTTTCTGATGAACGATCTTCAAAAATCAGAGAGATTTGATTTCTGGGTTTTTCGAGTACATCCCGTAAGTAAAAATCCCTTAAATCTTTAGCTATTTCTCCGGCGATTAAAAGAAAAAAAAAGGTTTTTTTCCCGTTGATTTCTGGGTTTGTTTGTTCTGTTCAATCTCCGGTCAGTTTCAGATGCCGGAAAAAGGGTTTTTTCCGGCGACGTCAAATCCATGGCTTTTAAGATCATCTCTGCTACATTCCCATTTTGCGGCTTTAACGGCTGTGATTCTTCTCAGTATATTAGCTATTTGGACCATCAATGGCACCAATGTCATCAAAATCTTCAAGTCTCCTCAAGATTTCGCCTTGATCGAACCGGCGGTTCACAACGTGTCTCGGCCCGGTTGGGTTTCAGCTGAGCTCGAACCGAATTTCACCTCCAATCTTCTCGCTCTCTGGAAAGCTTCCGGCGGCGTAGACTCCCCGACGGCGGATATCGCCATCTCCGGCATGGAAGCTCCGGCGACGGTGGAGCTTTCAACGGGGGATGTTCACGAGTTTCGATTTCAAGCCCTTGATGAATATGGAAACCCTCGTTGTTCAGGTGGGGATTATTTTGAAACTGATCTTTCTGGGGAATTTTGGAAATCTAGGCCTTTTGTTAGAGATTTTGGTAATGGGACTTACTTGTTTTGGCTTCAAGTTCATCCTGATTTTGCTGGAGATTATAATCTCACTGTCATTCTTCTGTTTCGACGTTTCGAGGGGCTGAGATTTTCCCCGACCCGATTCGCCTACGATCGGGTGCTTCGGAGAATCAATGTTCGATTCGTGAAGACTTCTGTTGTGCTGCCTGAGATTAAGACTTGTAGTAGCTTGGATTTCGGTAGGGATATATGGACTGGAAGGTGGACTCGGCACGGTCGAAACGACGGTTGTGAGATAAGCGATGACGGGCGGTATCGGTGTCTACCATTGGAGTATCCTTGCCTGAGGCCTTGGTGTAATGGCTCATTAGGGTTGTTGGAGAGCAATGGTTGGGTTTATTCTGCACATTGTTCATTTGTTGTGTTTACTAGTGGTTCTGCTTGGGATTGCTTGAAGGGTAGATGGATCTTCTTTTGGGGTGATTCGAATCATGTTGATACAATACGGAACCTTCTCAATTTCGTGTTGGATTTGCCTGACATCCCTGCAGTTCCAAGGCGATTCGATAGGTATTTCTCGAACCCGAAGAATCAGTCTCAAACGGTTCGCATTACGAGCATCTTCAATGGTCATTGGAATGAAACACAGAACTATCATGGTTTGAATTCATTGAGAAATGAAGGATTCAGAAATCTTCTGTACGAGTACTTCTCCGAAGAGACCGTTCCCGACACGATCATCATGAACTCGGGCCTCCACGATGGTGTTCACTGGTTGAATATACGAGCTTTCTCAATTGGGGTAGACTATGCTGCATCTTTTTGGAAACAACTTCTGGATTCCATCAAGCAGAGGGGATTAACGGTCCCGAAAGTGTTATATCGAACCACGGTTGCAACCGGGGGCTATGCTCGAACCCTTGCATTCAATCCCAACAAAATGGAAATGTTCAACTGGATGGTGCTGGAGAAGTTGAAGGAATCGGGGATCATCCACGGCGTGATCGACAACTTTGACATGACATTCCCGTGGCATTTCGACAACCGGTGCAATGACGGGGTACATTACGGGCGAGCACCCGAAAAGCGTAAATGGAGGGATGGCATAATAGGGCACCAATACTTCTTAGACTTGATGTTGGCTCATATTCTTCTAAATGCACTCTGCACTTGATTGATTCACCCAAGAACAAAACACAACAACAAATGCTGAAATTCAATCACTTCAGATAGATTCAGAACATTCATTTGTAGCTTAAAAATGGCCATCAATGGAGGACTTTCCAAGTTCAAATTGAAGAACTAAACTCCATTAGAGAAGCAGCAGTAAATTGTCAGTATAGCTCCGTAAATTTTGAGGAATATTTACATCATGCCCAGACATGATATATAAAATAATGTCCACCCGTGTGGCTCGATATAGGCTACAATCTATTTTATTTTAAATTCAAAAGAAAGAAGAAATAAAATAAACAAAAATAGATTGTGGCTCATATTGGGCCACATAGGTGGGTATTATTATATACAACATGTCGGGCATGATGTAAATATTTATGGTAAATTTTTGTGATTGAATTAATTTTTTTTGTTGAGCATAAAGTTATTATGACGTTTACATCTTTTTCTTGTAAACAATTATCTTGATAATAATAATAATGTTGTTGATTTTTACAAATGTTTCGATTATTGATGCTAGTTTTATATAAGATAAATCATGTGTGCATTGACTAGATCTAGAATTTTTTCTTTTACAGCTCTAGTTCTAAAAGTTGATTCATACATGGTTGAAGGGTTTATAACTATAAAGATTACTAATGACATAACTCTCAACTTTTAAAACAATAATGCATTTTAACATTTTCTTGATAAAAAAAAAATCAAATTGTAATATAACCTAAAAACTATTGAATTGATGCAACTCACTTGAAGTGCACAGCAAATTTCATGCTATATTCCTCGACTCACAACTATATGAACATGTTGTAAGCTTCACCAAAGTGAAATTAATCACTATCACTACACATTTCTAAAGTTTAAAAGGTTCAAGTAAACAAACTTATAAATTTGCTTTAAGTAGGCTCACTCAAATAAAACTTAATATATATCATTGTAGATTTAAACTTTTCATCCACAAATATCATATTTGACCAAAACAAAAAGCTCTATACAAGAAAACTCTTGTACTTTAAACAAAATTTTTCACTTTTGGAAGGACGACGCAGTGGTCGAACACTTAAACATTATGCTCCCCTTAAAATCTCAAACGATCGTAAAAATTAATATTTCAAGCGACTCACAATTTTGCTTCGATTCTTATGATGTATTATGGTACCACAGTTTACAAACGAACGAATAGTGTCATGAATTTATAGGATCAACTCCAGAATACCCGAGTCATCAAGAAAACAAAACAAAACTCTTATAAACTTAATTATATATAAAAGGATTTTTGTCTTTCGTTTTATAAATTTGGAAAATAAAAAAGTTGCTGTGTCAAATCCTATTCTATTATTTAGTTGGACTCCCCACACGAAAATAATTTATTTTTCTCTAACTTCCAAAATTCCATAGTTGGAATTGGAAGTTATTGAATTTGGAAGACGACATGTCGGAAAGTGAAACTGATTGATTTTCCTACATGTCGGCAGAGAAGGACATGACGGGAGACACGTGGTCATCATCTCCGAAATGAAAAACGACACGTCGGAACAAAATAAACGGAGAACCGTCAAATAGATAACGAAGGTCAACGGCCGAACAAGAACTTTTGTTTCTTCAACTTCACACAAACGACTATTTCCAATCCCAATTCTTCTGCAGAAGAAAAGTAAAAGCCCCAAATCTTCGGTTCTTCAGCTCCGATCTCCAAATTGAGAAATGGGTATTTCATGGAGTAACAGAAGAAGAAACAACTACCTTCAAAACCCACCTCCGCCGCCGCCTCCGCCGCCGTACCTTTCTTCCTCCTCTTTCTATTACCCTTCTGAACCCTCATCGATTTCTCCGCCGCCGCCGCCGCAGTCCCACCACCCTCCTCCGCCGTACAGCCACCCTTACGGCCCCACTCCTCAGCCACTGCCGACAATTCACCCCTCCCCTGCTCCTCACTCCTATTACTTTTCCGGTGGGTTCAACAATTCGTGTAATTATGGGAATTCTTCGATGGGGCGTTTCAATTTCCACCCTTATTATGCCAATCAGAGTAATGGGTGGTCTCAAATTCGGCCGGCGATGGCCCCGCCGCCGCTGCTTCCGCCGTCACAGCCTTTGCCGTTTGTGGAGCATCGGCAGGCAAAGAAGGTTAGGAATGATGTGAATGTTCATAAGGATACTTTGAGGCTTGTGGTGGACGAGCAGAACCCTGATCATCACTTGGTTTCTTTCGTTTTTGATGCCCTTTATGATGGAAGGTAACTTTAGTTTTTGTTACTTTAATTGCTCTTAATTGTGTTTCTGTTTGTGATTAGTGTTGTGTTGGGCATGTGGGTGGCACTAGAATGATTTGGAATTGGTATGATTTGAATTTTTATTGCTGCATTTGGAGCAGTGGGATTTTTTTTTTTGAAACAAGGGTAACCACACCCCTCCCTAGGCCAAGCACAGGGTGACATCGAAGAAGTAATTTTATAGATGAGTCTCGAACCTTTTTTTTTTAGTTCGAACTCCCGGAGAGACCACAAACCAATATAGAGGGTTTTATGAAAACGACGTTCAACAATCAAAGAGAAAAACACAAAGAATTTAAGTGGTTTACTAAAGATGTCTTAGCTACATCCACAGGCAGGGGAGATAACATTTTATTATGGAGAGTGCGAATTACAGAAGGTCAATTGTAAGGAGGGCTAGGGTTTTAAGAGAGTTTATATAGTACACTCTCATAAAATACTATTATAGATAAGGGTCAAATACATATAAGTCCATATACAACAATAGAAACCTAATTACATATTTCGTCTAGGTTTCGAGGGCGTTGCCTTCGAGCCCCCACTATGGGTCTCACTGCTGGGACCCCCGACTCACTGACCAGGTAGCAACAATCCCAACTAAGTAATCGTGGGGCACCAAAGAGTTAAAGGATTAACTCAACAGATGCCATTGTTGGTTCGAAACAGAGAGCCAAATTCCGAATTTTAGTATTGAACCCGTGACTATGAATTTAAATTGTTGGAATAAAACCAACACGCCACGAACCCTTTCGGTTGGATTAGTGGGACTGTGACTCATATAAAACCTTGATGAGGTTTAGTTTAGCTAATCAAGAGGAAATCAAGGGGCTTAGTAAAAAATACTTGTCATGATACAATTTCCTCATTGCTGCTTGGAAGTTCACAATGCTGGTTTGTACTTTTTTGGTGTTCATGAAGCATAATTTTGTATATTGATGGTAATCTCAAGAATACTTTTAACCTTGTTTTAACGAGAGCCAGGCACATAATGAGGGGTAGGAATAAAGAAATTGAATTATGCTTGGGACCATTGAGTAGAGTCCTAGTTACAAGTACTTCATCTTGACCATTGCATTCGATTATTGTACAAGATAGTTGCTTTCATGTGTGTTATTGTAGAGGGCCTTGACATTCTAATCAGATGAGTACTGTCATAATTTTGGTCCCTAACTTTCATCATAGCAACACTCTATTCCCTGTATTTCAAGTTCGTAACAATTTAGCCTATGAGTTATGTTGAAATTTAGTCCTATAAAATTTAGTCTTTATCATGAAAAACATTATTGTAATTTAATTGGGTTTCTTACATATATAGGTTGATAAATTGATTAGAGATAAGATTCATTTATAAACTACAAAGACTAGATTGTTACATATTAAAAATTGACACTTGATTTTGATGGAATTTTTCACGGTAGGGACTAAATTGTTGCACACAAAAGTTTAAGGACTAAATTGCTACATATTTGAGCTTGAGAGTACATGGACGCCACATATTAAATTGCAAGGACTAAATTGTTGCTTCCGTGTTCGTTTTCTCTTAAAAAAAATGTTACTTCTTGAAAGTTCAAGGACGGATAGTGTTTTTTTTAATCTTTATAGTACTGCAATTTTTGTATCAATTAGGAATTTCTAGCTTGGGACTTGCATTTAAGAAGTGAGGAGAAGGGGTGAAAAGCTTTTTGGTGTTCCATTATATTTCTTGTGGAAGAGGAATTAATTTGAGCTTCTTGTTTTTAACCTTCGATATCTCCTATCCTAGGTATGGGCCTTGGGCCCTTTGGGGTTGGTGTGAGTGCTCCTGGAATAGAGGCATAGCGCTTTGATAACGGGTTGACAAACATATGGGCCGCAATTTTCCTTTTAGAAGGGTATTAAGATATGCCTTGAACTGTTTGATGCTCCACGATTACTTAGTTGGGGGTGTTGCTGCCCAGTCAGCGAACGAGGATCTATGTGATTAGGTTTATGTTTCCATAATTGGGCTTTTATGTAATTGAGCCTATTTTTGTAATAGGGTTTTATGAGAATGCATTGTATAAACTCTCTTGAAACGCTAGCCCCATCTGATTGACATTTTGTATTCGTTATCTCCTTAATAAAAACGTTCTCTCCTCTGCCCGTGGATGTAGCTAATAGACCGTTAGTGAACCACGTAAATTCTGTGTATTTTCTTTCTCGTTCTTTTACAGTTTTCTTAAGAATGTTGTTGCCCTTTTCATAACTTAGGGAGAATGACTGGGTAGTTGATAATGATGGCATGATGCAATGAAGAATGTGTCACCTTAAAGATGTTTTATTCATTATTATTTGGAAAGAAGTTCTTGATCGCAATCTATTGTGCATATTTCTTGGAATTGGTGGTGGGTAAAAACCGAGGCTGCCAACTATCTGTAACAGGAAAAAACTCTACATAATGAAAGAAGATCCAATATTAGCAGAGCATTTAGGAAAGACAATCAAGGAGGTAGTCATTGAAAGAAGTAAACAGGCAAGGAAAGGCCTACGGTCGGTTCTTGCTTAACCTGTAAATGAATTGAGCTTAAGCCTCTATTGCTCGGAGGAATTTTCGGTGAATCGGATTTTATTAACGAGCCTTTATTTCTCAGGATGTCTTGGATAATCATTTTAGTTTTTGTTTTCTGTTTTGCAGACATAAGCTTTTTTATAATAAAAAAGTTCAAGATTTCAAACATCTTTTCAAGAAAAAAGAAGCAGCAAATAGTAATTGACTTGACTTTTATTGTTTTAGCACTGTACTTATCTTTTCATCAGCTTTCTATTTGCTGTTTTGAAGATACTTTCTTGTTACCTGTTTCTAATTCAATTACCTTACATGAAAAACAGCATTACCATTCTATTTTTTGCCAAGGAAGAGCCCAACTGTAGATTTGTTCCACTTTATCCCGACGCCTTCAAGCCAGTAAAAATCCCATTTCAGAAGGGCCCTGGTCAGAAATTCTTTCAGCCTGTGGGAACTGGCTTTGACTTGGGGTTTTTCGAGTTGGATGATCTCTCAAAACCTTCACCTGCAGAAGACGTTTTCCCTCTTGTTATATCAGCTGAGACTTGTTCACCCTCTCAATCCAAGGACGAACCAATTGGTGAACCTCAAGCAGATAATTCACATATGCAAATCACTCAAGCTGTTCTGGAGAAGAAAAATGGTAGTCCTTTCCTAGTTAAAGTGATCAGGCAACTACTATGGATTGATGGAGTACGATACGAGTTGCGTGAGATATTTGGAATAGGGAGTTCATCGGCTGAAGGTTTTGACGATGGCGACACCGGGAAGGAGTGTGTGATCTGCATGACTGAACCCAAGGATACCGCTGTATTACCGTGCCGACATATGGTAAGATTCCATTTTCAGTGTTTATTCATGGCAAGCATCCAATGAAACTTCTATAATCTATTTACTTCATTTGTTTTCTGGAAGCGCTTGTCTGTAACTTGCATAAAAACAACAGATCTTTTCCTTCCCTATTTGCACTTTGGTACTCAAATTTCCTTTATTTGTGTTCGTTTATTTGCAGTGCATGTGCAGTGAGTGTGCGAAGGAACTGAGGCATCAATCTAATAAGTGTCCTATTTGTCGTCAACCGATCGAAGAACTTATAGAAATCAAGATAAATAATAGCGACCAGTGAGAATTGCCTCTTCATCGTATGTTGGATTGTATGGTATGGCCGTTAAATTCTTTTGGTTTTTCATGTGTCATATTCACACACACTGCATTCTTTTACACACATATATGTATATTTCTTTTTCTTATATACATAATACTAGTTAAGTATCACAGCTTGATAAAATCTCCCTGTCATGTCTAACTATTGAAGAATGGCATACCTGTCATCTCAGAGCTGACTTTCTTCTGTAATGTATGCATATGAACATTCAATATTCATGGTTTTTTGTGTGCCGTGCGATGATATGCATGCGAGAGACGTGCACATGTGTATGAGGATTGATTACAAGAATTGGGTTTGGGTTTGTATATTACCTATTTTGGGTTTCATAAGGGAGTTAGTGAGGTAGATTCTACATTTTCAACAAGCTTAGAAGGGTTAGTTGAGAGTTAACTTGAGGGTGTTGGGGGCAAGGAGATCAAACCGAGGAGATGGGGAATAATTCTGTCCCTCCGACAATTATTCTTTCATTATCACTATTCACTCTCCATAACCCATTTTCATTTCTGTCGTAATCAATATTCATTCTCGCTAAGCAATATATTGTTTCCACACAATTATTTCAAGCATCCCAAACACATTTAGGGATGTTTGGGGAAGGTAAATGAGAATGATTATGCGAGAAATGAGAGTTAGGGAGAGAATAGAAAAGAAAATGATTATGGAGAGAATGATAATTTGTGTTCGGGATGAAGAGAATGAATATGGGGAGATTATTTGTGTTTGGGTGATGGGAATAATTCTGGGAAAAATAAAATAATGAGTATGATGAGAGTGAAAAATAGTGATGTGGTGGAGAAAAAAAAATAGTTAGGAGAATGAAAAAGATCATTTTTTGAAAAATGCAATTATGGGGGAAAAGATTTTCGGTGGTCCAAACACCAAGAATGTTCTCCATTTGTTTTTGGTGGCACAAACACACCCTTAATTGTTTCCTCTATAATTATTTTTTGCACTTCAAATATAGGTAACGATTTCTCTTATAATCATTTTTTTCATCTCAAACACAGATAATCATTCTCTCTATTAGCTCATTCTTCCCGTACTTCTTTTCTTTTCTCCTCTTAATCATTTTATCTCTTTGCCCCAATGCTAGGCCCCTTTGGAAAAAAGGATGATTAATTAGTTTTGCATCTGACTGAGGCTCCCCAAATTATAACCTCTTCTTTTGTCTTTTTATTTGGAACGGTTTGTGAGAGTTTTATGCAATGTTGACATTGTTGGTAAAATGCTATAAATGACCATATTTCATCTGCTTCTCCATTTATGAAACACTATTAATTGAACATGTGGTGTTCATGTGATCAAATGCAACTGGGCCAACTTGATGTGCCTGGACATTTGTTACCTTTAAAGTTTTCTTTTTCGAAACTTGAAAGGCGTACGAGTACGAGTATAGACGAAAACTGGTTAGTCTTAGCACAAAACCCCCCATTCCATTCAAAATCCCCTATCCTAAGACCTGATTTATCTTGAACTTAGAATCATTTTGAAGAACAGTACCTGATAAGTTGTCCTGTGAATGGGGCATTTTGTTTAGGGTTTGTTCTTGGCAATAATTTAAGATGGGTGTGTATGTGTGTGTGTGTGTTCACAGTCAAAGTGAGGTTTTGTTTGTATATGAGGGAAAAGAAAAGAGAGCCAAATGAGTAAAAGTTACTGTGGGGGTTTCATGTCAGTTTAGGCTTTTGAGGAAGAGGCAATAATTTGCTTGGAATTGAAGAAAAGAGGTAAAATAAATAAAATTAAAAAAAGGTTGAAACTTGGGATGAAATTTTTATCCCTCTCTCTGTAGGACCATCAAAATATTCTTTTCAGATCTTTTGTCTCCGTATATTGAAATGTCTACGTAGATGCAATTTTTGGGTAATTTCTTTGGCAATTTTGATAAAATGTTGTTCCTGGATATTCTAAAACAATCTCGTGAGTTTTGTTCTCCAACTTTAAAGTTTCGTCGACTGATTTACACACATTTTGATTATTTTTACGAGATTCTCGGTTGTGTTATGCTTTATATAGTTATATAGTTTTCAGTTGTATTTTTTTTTTCTTGTTCTTTTAAAATTCTGAATTGGCTATTGAATTTTAAATTTTTCTAAAACTGTCATGCTCATTACACAACAAAATTGATCCACAGATTAATCTTGGGTCATATAAGATGTTGGAGCTCTACTCCTTCCTTTTGACAAGTTTGAACTGTGTTTAGTGATACAGATTCAGTTACTATTTGATTTTTAGTTTTGGAGTTCACTGATTAATTATTATTGTTGAACTCTAATATATGTGAACCGTCTATCTCAAATAAAAGTTGAGGATTATATGATAAGTAAATTATTCGTCCCATTATTAATTGGTTTTAAGGTAGAACTCTAAAATATTTAATAAGGCATCATACTTGCTTAATCCAAATGAGGGAATATGTTTGAAGATTTTAAATTGAAAAGACCAGAACAATGCCTAATGCTTATAGGATTAGGTGTGATTGTGTTCTACTACTTTCATCAAATGAAACTCTATATAATTTATAAAATACTATAAAATATATAAGCATTAAATATACACAAGTTTAAATAAGAACTTAACTTATAATTTAGTGTTGTTATGGCATTGCACATGTATGGAGAACAGATTATTCACATTTAGTTTGATGATCATAGTCAAATTAAAGTTGAGCAATGGTAATTCTAAGGATTCCTACCAAAAAGATGTTAGCCAATTTGAGAAAAAAGTGTACTTTTTAGCCAGACAAGAGAAATAAGTTGGAGGACAAAATAGTAAAAAGAGCCGAGGAACTTTTAAAAAGCTTATTAAAAAAAAGGATTCTTTTCAAAAACTTAAATTTTATAGAGGTACAACTCAAAATGGTTATAAAAAAAAAAAAAATTAACAGAGAGGAAATGCTAGAAGAAAAATTGAAAAAAAATGCTGAGAGATAAAGATAAGAGGGACAAAATAATTGAGGTAAAGAAATAGAGAAATAATAAGCATGGGTGATAAAGAGAAAAATAAAAGGTGAGAGATGGGTGGAATTAGAAGACAATATTTTTTAAGGGAACTAGGGGCTGTTTGTTTGACATATTTAGTATTTTGGTTAAGAAATTATATTGAAGAGTTATATTGAGTAGTTAAAAATTGAGAGTTATATCAAAAACTTATTTAGATGTAGTTTTTGTGGAGAGGAATTAGAGTCAAAATCTTATTTGGATGTAGATTTTAAAATGAGTAGTTATTTTTAGTACTTAAAAAAGAAATCATTAAAAATGAGTTATTTTGATTGATTTGAAATAAATGATTAAAAATGAATTGTTAGAAATGATGGTTATTTTTAAGAGTAAAAATGGGGAGGAATTAATAAAACTCGTTTAAATGTAGATTTTCGAAGAGTTAATAAATCTTAGAAGTAAATCCTACCTAAATATGTCAAACAAACCACTCCTAGAAACTTATAGGGTGTGTTTGTTTGACATACTTAGGTAGTTTTTAGGGTAATGGGTTATATTAATAAGTTATACTGAGTAGTTAAAAATTGAGAACTGTGCCAAAAACTTAAATAGACGTAATCTTTGTGTATAAGATTTGTAGTCAAAACCTTGTTTGGATGTAGATTTAAAATGAATAGTTATTTTTAGTAGTTAAAAAATAAATGATTAAAAAATAATTGGTTAAAAATAAGTTATTTTGAATTATTTGAAATGAATGATTAAAAATGAGTTGTTAGAAATGATTGAGTAGTTATAAATAAATTATTAAAAATGAATTGTTAGAAATAAGAGTTATTTTCAAAAGTAAAATTGAGGAGGAGTTGATAAAAACTCGTTTGGATGTAAATTTTCGATGAGGAGTTAATAAATTCTAAACCTAATTCCTAGCTAAAATGTCAAACAAACAGCCCCATAGTTATAATAATAATTATTATTAGTATTATTTTGGGGAAGTTTTTTTTTAATCTTTTAAGTTCAACCTATAATTTTAATTTGATTGATGTATTTCAAAATTGAATAATTCTATTTTTAACATTTCAATAACCTTCATTTTTATGTACTTTTTGAGTTTATTTTGTACTTATTTTATTTTAAAAATTAGGTTCTCATAAAAATTAAATTAATTACTTTATAAATATATTAAAATAAAAAATTAGCTTAATCACTAATTTAGTTAATATTACTTTATATAATTAACAACTTTGTTATTTTGATGACTAAAAACGAACATTATTAAAATATTAGAGGTGAAAGTTTTCCGTTTTGAAATATGTAGATCAAATCGAAAATTGAGCCAAAATTTAAAGATAAAAAGTTATTTTTACTCTTTTATAAAAAGTATTTCTTCATGGTTTTTTTTTAATATAATAGAAACTCTTTTATGAAAAATACTTAAGGAGGTAGGTCTTCCTTAAAGGTGATGGGCACTATTTGTACCACAAATTTTTTATCTACTTTTAAAATACATTGTTGAAACAAAAAAAATCGTGGCACCAAATAATGCCACCCTTAAAGAGAGTTTACACCTTTAGTCATAAGGAGACAATTATTACTCTTCTTTTATTATGTCTTATGATTGTGTTGCTTCTTAAAACCAAATATTTATTAATTACTTGACCCAAAATCACTTTCAAAATAATTGTCCAAAATTCAGTTAAATTAAACGGTGTACATCTAATAATTAAGAAGTCATGAACTCAAGTCTCATTTAGAAATAAAAGAAGGTATAACTTATGTTTAGATTTTTCAAAATAAATTATGTAAAAAATTAGATTTGTGTAACTGATGTAGTTTAGTTTATAATTTATTGCATGATGTAGTATAAAATATGAGTTTCATGATCTTGAATTTTTTTATATAGTTAACGAGTTAATTATTCCATGTAATATAGATATACTCTTATCTATAAACTAAGTTAGCCAACAACTCCTTATATCCTAATCAACTATACATTACAATATATATTGATATAATTGCAATTTAATTGTCAATCTAAACATAAGGTAATAGTCCGGGTATTATTAACGTCTTGAAGTTTTGATCTTATTCATCCCTACATATGTTTAATTGAAAGTTATAGTATAATTTTGGTACTTCTAAAAAAATCGTTGTGTACTTTAATTATTTTTTAGGTTAAAATACATTTCTCATCTTTCATACTTTGATATTTATTATATTCTGACTCATATATTTTTAAAATTTCAAAATTCTCGCTTTTTAATAAATCTCTAAACTACGGTTATATTTATCTAAAAATTAAATAATTACATTGGATATTGTTTAAGTGAAAATAATTCTTGGCATTTGAGTAAGTCTCTTATTGTAATATACTTTGTAATAAAGTAGTTGATTTGTTTGCCTAGAAGGTTTCAGATGTTGGTTTTGGTTGGGTGGCTCCTTGCCTTGATGTTGAGGCTGAGTATTTATTTTGGAGGGGGATTCTTCCTCCTGACATTGACTCCGCTTTGGAGAATGGTTGTATTGGTGTAAATGCGTTTGTTTGAATGAATTGGTGTTTTCAAAATAAAGTGAAAATAATAATTATTATTATTTTAGGTTCAATACAAAATAAATTTAAATTATGGATACCAACTCATTTGAAAATACTTTTAAAAAAAAAAATTCATTTGAAAATATAATTACATTAAAACGACATTTTAAGCACACCTTGCTAATTTGAGACAGTGACTTGTGATAACCATTTCAAATGGTCGAGGAGAAAACTTAAATAATAAAGCAACAAAGAAGAACTAGAAAGAAATTTTTTTTAAATGTAGAAGTGATTTATGAACAAAGTAGAACTCTTATGAACAAATTTCATCATTGTCAAAGAGCTATAATATTACAAATGTCTATGTCACAAAAAATGACACTTTTTATGATACCCTTTAAAGTGTAAAGTGCCTCTTAGACCAGAAGCTCTCAATGTGACCTTTCTAAGGGGGTGTGTGCCCTTATTGTAGCTTTTATTGGTCAACTTTGACCTTGGCCTTTCTTATAAATTACTTGAGCTCTACTTTGGTTATTTTTTCTTTCTTTAAAAAAAAAGTTCATTTTTTAAAGTTTAATAAGTTGAGAATTGCATACTAATTTGGTCATTCACATCCACTATATTAATTAAGTTATGTTCAATTAAGCAAATACTACTTAATTTGTGGATGTGAGATAACCACATTTATGATTTTCCTATTTTATTTGATATAATTATATAATAAGATATTATTAGACATAATGATCATATAAAAAGTACCTAAAAATCACATCCATTAATTATCACTTTTCTCATAAAGATTTCGAAAAGATTCTCTTTTTAATAGTATTTTTAATATATACGATGAATTATTACATTTCACTATTCACATTATATAATAAAATATTTCATGTGAAAATTTGGTCACAAGAGTAACATTAACTTTGGACTAACTAAGATATCAAGACGACATGGAAAGGAGACATTGCACGAGTTTTGGTATTGTTCTCAACACATTTCAATGTTTAAATTGAGGCATAGATTGAAATGGTATCGACCTATGATATTGTAATATTGCATATTTATTGTCCAATCACATGGTCGAGAGAATTAGACAAATGAGTTGCACGTTGACATAAACCTCGACCAAACTCAACATACTATTTGACCTTACAAACACAAACTGTAACTCATCGACTCAGTGTGTCCATATGTGCCCCATTGATATCTCATTCCATGCATAATTAATGTCTCGTGAAATGAATGAATAAAAATAAGTGGTTAAAAATGATTGAATAGTTATGAATAAATGATTACAAATGAATAGTTAGGAATAAGAGTTATTTTCGAAAATAAAAAAGTAAAGAAATTAATAAAATATCATTTAGATATAGCTTTTCGAGAATAAATTATAAATCGTCTAACTAAATCCTCCTTAAATATGGCAAACAATCAGTCCCGCAAACCTCTAATATTGCACAAAACAGCATATAAAAACATAATTCAATTGATCGAAATATTAGTAACCATCATGGACAAATTTTGCATTTCTTTTACATGATGTGTGTGTGTGTTTTTTTTAAATAACGTGATGCATTATAATAAATATAAATTACAAAATTTGGTTAATATAATTGAACAAAGTTAGGTCATGTTTGGCTACGGTGGGAAGGGAAAGGAAGGAAAGGAAAAGAAAGGGAAGAGAAGTGAAGTGAGAGTAAGTTAGTGTTTGGTGGAAAGGGAAGAAAAGAGAAATTAAAGTAAATCAGTGTTTGGTGAGAAGGAAAAAGAAGTGATATATTAAATAGGTGTTTGGTGAGAAAAGATAGGAAGAGATATAAAGTGTTTTTTTAATATATATATATATATATATTTATAATAAGAATAATATTAATATTGATAATTGAAATAACATTTTGAAATTTACATCATTTTATTTATTGTTTAAATTACATTTATAATTTAACATTTTCATCCTTAACATTATCAAATAATAAAATTAATATTATGAATACAATTTTTATATATCAAATTTCAAATGTATATATTATGAACAAAAATAAAATGCATAAATAATTATAAATACAATTTAATAAAAACATTATTTTACACATCATGCCCGAACATGATGTAAATATTCCTCATAAATTAGTATCTATATCAAATAATATAATTAAAAATTGTGTATTAATAATTAACCTAAAATAAATAAATAAACTTAATTTGGTTAAATGGGTCTCAAACTCGTATTTATAGCTTTAGTCGAAAAATTTATAAAATTAAATCTCATTCTTAAGTAAAAAAAATGGATAAAAAAATTTCCTAAAAAAAAAGGATAAAAAATATTTCTCAAATAAAATTAACCATAAAAATACCTCTCTATACATAACTAAAACTAAAAACACAATTTAAAAAGGAAAAAAATAAATTGGGCAAAAAACAAATAGACATTATATATATATATATATATATATATATATAATTAATTAATTAATTAATATAAACAAACAAGTTAAGGAGTTAGTTTGAATGAAGAAATAGTTATGTAAACAAAAATGAAGAAATAGTTTGAGGAGCTAGTTTGTTGAATTATTTTGAGAAATTATCTTGAGTAATTAAAAATTGAAAGTGATTGTAAAAAATTTGTTTGAATGTGTTTTTTTAGAGAAGTTAGAGTCAAATGCTTGTTTGGATGTAAATTTAAATTGAGTAGTTAAAAAAAATAATTATTAAAAATAAATTATTTTAAAAAAATTAAAAATGAGTGATTACAAATCAGAAATTATTTTGAGTAGTTATAAATAATTAGAATTGAAGAGTTATTTTTGTAATAAAAATAAAGAGTAGTTAATAAATATTCATTTTAAATCTTGCATAAATTCGATAAATAAATGCCTCTAAATATTTAATTAAAAGATCACAAGTTAGAACCTTAATTTTATCAATGTAAATAGTCAAAATTAAAAAAAAAATTAACAAGATTTCTTTGTTATAAAAGAAACAAAAAATTAAAAAGGGTAAAAAAAAGCAGGATTAAATAAAAAACGGTAAAATGGTTTAAAAAAACAATAAAAAAACAAAAGAAATGAAATTGCATTGAAATAAAAACTGGGCGGGTTGAAACGAGAAAAAAAAAAAAAAAAAAAAAAAAAAAAAAGTGGCGCATACGCGCTGGGAAGGGCTGGGCCACGCACCGGGTTAACCCTTCCCGGCAAGGTATTTTTAACCCGGTGGCCCAAATGCTGGGAAGGGGCACTTCCCTTCCCTTCCCAGGCTTGAGTTGGGCCACCAAACAGGCCCTTAGAGTTCAATCTTTGTCTTAATTGTAAGAAAGTTATCTTATCACTTTGCATCTATAATTTGATAAAATCTAAAAAATTTGTAATTATTTACAAATTAAATGCATAAATTATTTCTATCTCAATAATAATAATATAAAATAAGTCATTAATAGAATAAAAAGTCACGTAAATAACTAACCTTCTAACCTTTGCTTACCTAATTAGTCCATGATTAAGAACTAAATCATTATTTTTCAAGTTTTGTCTAATAATAAAAATTAAATTCGCTAAATTATAACTTTTTCAACAATAAAATTAATATATATATATATATATATATTTATATAAAAGTTATAATTTAGTCCTTTAATAATTACCCCCATGGAATTGAGGAGGGGGACATCAATGTTAGCTTTAGCCGAAAACTAGTCTTGTCGGAACCTCATCATGACACATAACTCATCAAAACGACAGCGTTTCAGCCGAGCCAAGCGGCACATAACTCGGTTAGGCTCAGCTCGTATCGGCTCGGCTGGGAAATAAATTTGAATTAATTAATTCGAGGGGTTATCGAAATCTCTGCAAATAAAAAAAAGGAAAAAAGAAAAAGGACTTCAAAATAAAGAGTAGTACTCTGTTTCAAGGTCTTAGTGCAGCCAGCTCTGTGATTTTCCATTCATTTCCTCTCTTTACTTCTCTGCCTCCTTCAATTTGCTCTGTTTTTGTTTTCTTTTCATCATTTTTGTTTTTCCCTGAAAAAGAGGAACCGAGTGTGATGAACTATACCTATCTCTGAGCTTTGGTTTTTGTTGGGTTTCTTCCCTTTCTCGCCGTTAGATTCCTTCTTTCTTTGGATTTCTTTGGTTTACTTCCCAGAGAATCATCAGCTACAAACAAACCCACAAATCCCATTTTGGCTTCCCTTTTTTCTACTCTGTTTTTCATTTCCCAGATCTGTTCTCACCTTCTCTGTTTTTTTTTCCCCTTTTCTTTGACTCCAAGCTATGAGTAAGGAAGAGTTTCTCAAGATCCAGGTCCTTTGTTTACTTGGGTTTCTTTTTCTTTCTTCTGTTTCACTTTCTGTTATGTTTTTTCTTTTGTGTTGTAGTTTTTCTTCTCTCGTGTTGCTTACTAACCTTTTGTTTTCTGTTTTTTGGGGTTTTGTTTTGGGGGGTCTGTTTTGTTTGTGAATGCAGAAATGTGTGTTGAAGGTGAACATTCACTGCGATGGATGTAAGAGCAAGGTCAAGAAAATCTTGCAGAAAATCGATGGTACTCTGCTTTTTCGTTTCTTCTCTTTGATTTTGACTGGTTTTTACTTTTGTTTATGTTTTGAAGTATGAGATCTTGATGGCGTTTTGTGGGTTTTTTTTTGTTTTTGCTGTAGGGGTTTTCACCACTGAGATAGATGCGGAACAGGGGAAGGTTACGGTGACCGGAAATGTGGACGCCGCCGTGCTGATAAAGAAGCTGTTGAAGTCCGGCAAACATGCAGAGATTTGGGGTGGCCAACCGGCGAACAACAAGAATCAGCAGAACAATGTTGCGAATCAGATGAGGAATATGCAAATTGACAATGCGAAAAATGGGAACAACAACAAGGGGCAGAACCAGAAGGGCGGCGGTGCCGGCAGCGGCGGAGGAAATGGGGGAAACAACCAGGTGAAAGGCGGACAGGGGCAAGGGCTTTCACCGGCGCAGATTCAGCAGCTGCAACAGATGAAAGGGTTTCAAGATCTGAAGCTTCCACCCCAATTTAAGGATTTGAAATTGCCCGTCAAGATTCAAAACCCTAATGTTGTTAAGGCTGGGAAGTTTAATTTGGCGGAGGATGATGATCTGAGCGATGAAGATGATCTTGATGACTATGATGAAGAAGATGATTATGACGATGATGATGAAATTGATGATGATTTGGGTAATATTCACCTTCCTCCGGCGAACAAGATGAAACCCATGATGGGAAATGGACAGATTCCGAAAATGAATCTTCCGCCCGTGATGAATGGTCCGGCCGGCGGTGGAAATGGCGGAGGTAACGCCAAGAAAGGCGGTGGAGGCGGCGGACCTGTGCCGGTGCAGGGGAATAACAAGGCGAAGAATGGTAACGGCGGAGGAAGTAAAGGAAATAGCGGCGGTGGGAGTAACCAAAAACAGGGCGGCGGAGGTGGCGGAGGCGGTGGAGGAAAGAACAACGATGCCAAAAATTTCAACGGTGGCGGTGGTGGAAATGGAAAAAACGGCAACGGCGGTGGGAATGTGGTGAACGGCGGTCAGAAACCGGCCGGCGGTGCTAACGGAATGGGCCATGATTTACAGAGCTTGGTCGGAGCTCATGGATTGGGAATGACCAGTTTGGGCCAAATGGGTGACCGGCCGATGGGTCAAATGGGAAATTTCCCGGCGGTTCAAGGTCTACCCGCCGGCGTGAACGGCGGCGCCGGGAGGTTTTTGCCGGAGGGCATGACGGCGAACCCCTACCAACAGCACCAGCAGCAACAACAGTACATGGCCCAAATGATGAACCAACAACAACACCACGCGCTTGGCCATCAACCGATGATGTACGCGCGGCCACCGCCCGCTGTAAATTACGCGCCACCGCCATATCCATACCCACCGCCGTACCACCCATATCCGCCGCCGCAGCCAGAACCGTACACTTATTTCAGCGACGAGAATCCCTCAAGTTGTAACATCATGTGAACCGAAACCCCCAAAATCGCCGCCGTAGACGGCGGTTGTGCTGCCGGAATATCAAGATCGGAATCTGCATTATACTCTTCTACTAAGCTACTTGGGAATGGTTATCTATTATTAATTTAGTCTTTCTCTATCATCTTGATTTTTGCTTGTTTTTTTCTACTCTTTTTTGGAATTTGAAGCTGGATTAGAGTCTTTAATCACATCCTTAAGAAAAAGAAGAGTAATTATAGATAATTCAGTTAAAGAAGTGGGCAAGGAAGTGGAAAAATGGTAGTGTGGACCTATGCTTTGCCTCATCTTTTTTTTAGGATGTCATGTTTATAAGTGTTTATATAAACAACAATAAAAGAAAATCAAGAATGGGGATTATGAATTCCCATTTCTTTCCTTTGTTTACCTTCTATCCTTTTTCCTATTTGTCACATTTTCATTTTATCTTTGAAATTAATAACCTAAATTATAAGAAAATTAAAACAAAAAATTGCCAAACTTACAACTTTTTTTTTTGGGGTAAAACGTATACACAAAAGTCACGATTTTGATTCTCTAATCTAATAGTTTCATTATTTTGTAAAAATTTAGTTCAACTCACAGTACCATTAGTTTGATTTTGAAAAGTGATATTGCTTTCAAGGATTATAATCACGCCATTAACAATCTAAAACTATGTTTATGATTATAAGAAATCAACATTGTTTTCTTAATAATATGAAAATTTTTTCTTTCAAAAAATTAAATGAAATCAACTTTGAAGTCACCGTATATATATATTTTTTTGACTTGTTAAAGTCAAAATGTTAAAACTTGGCTTTTATAATTTAATTTTGATTTTAAATAATTAACTTAATGTTTTAGAAATAACAATGTTATAAAAAAGTTGTAATGTTGTTTTGGGTCTCCATAGTTAACTAGAATAATAATTCAGACATGTTTAATGTTATTTTGAAGACCGTGAATTCAAGGATAGAGTTTATGAGAAGTGGACAATAATCAATAATTAAGTATAAAATAGCAATATTAAAACAATTATTATAAATTTAATTACGTAAGATTTTTTTTTCTTCTATAATTGAACTTTTTTTTACAAAGAATTATAATTGAACTTTTATATATATTATTTAAGTTCTAAATTCAAATATATAATTTGCATTTTAATATACATATACTAGATATAAATATTTTTAAAATATTGGTAAAAAATGATATTTAAATTATAAAATATCAAGTGAAAAAAATCTAGATATATTTTTAAAATATTTTATTGAGTAAATTTAAAAAAATATTTCAAACTTCGAAGATTTATATTTATAAATAATTTAATATAATAATAGTAAATAAACAAAAATGGGACATATCTGGATTTCTTAGAAGCTATCGCTATCTCTTTTATTTGGAGGCCTACTAGTAAAATAAACATTTAGATTTTTACTTTATTAAAAAAAAAAGAGAGTAAAATAAACATTTAAAAATGGGTTTATAGGGAGCATGTAGATTTTTAGAGTTGTTGAAAAAATATGGACTTAGATTCGTAGTTTCTTACTTCAACGACTATTTCTCGAACTTCGATCAATTTTTTAATGAATAAATTTGGATGTGTGTGGGAAGAAGTAGAATATTTATGCTAATGGAGTTTATAATTATTTGATTATACATCCTATAAATATATAAGAAGAAATAAGAGAAGAAAAAGTTCATGAACTAATAATAAATAAATTGCATAAAGTTTGATTCAAGTGACCACAACTTTTTTTAAATAATTTTGTTAAAGTACCCTCTACAAAAATGTTTTGACTTTGTTACCATATTTAGTATATAAAAAAGGTCCAAATAGTCTAATGGAGAGAAATATTCAAATTTAAATAAAAGTAACTTATTATAATTGTGTTAATAGATGGTTTGATTTATTATAATTGTGCTAGAAAAAAATGATATAATGATGATGCATTAGTTATACGAGTGAGTGGTAGTTCATTTCAAATCAATAATCACGAGATTTAATCTTAAAAATCGGTATTTAACACTTATATAATTTAAGAGTAGCACTATTCTCTATGTATGATTTGTTATTTCAATCCATTATACTTAAATTATTAAAAAAAAATTAAAAATTAAAAAAAAAATTGTTGGTTAAGAATGTATATAGAGTGCAATAAAATTCTTTAAAATTATAGATTAAAATGTTTGGTTTGTCCGAATTATTCTCCATGCTCAAAAGTGAGGAATGTGTATTTGGTTTGTTAAAATTCTACTTGTAAATGGAATTGAAATGTCTGGTTTTGTAATTTGTCAATTTTATGTCTTTAAAATTTCAATTCTATTTGGTTCAGAGAAAAAAAAAAATTCTATTATTTACCATTCTTTCTCATCTTTAAATGCCTATTAAATCCCCTCCCTCCCTTTGTAAGTAAAAAAAAAGAAAAAGGAATGCCTATTAATTTCATGTGTAATAATTATTGAAAATATATAACTACTCCAATCAATCAATATTATTATATAAAACATTTCAAATTGTGTTATTTTGTGAAACAATTGGGAAAAAAGAAAAAAAAAAAAAGAATGAAGATTTGTGTGTTTTTTAAACTATTGTATTTATTTAGGAACATTGACACCTAGATGTCACCCAATGTTTAGAAAACAATTCGAACATCGTCAAAGTATGACTTACCCATCAACAAAACTCACTCCTTTTACATTGTAATGTTCAAATCACATGTTCACCAATTCATTCATTTTCTGTCTTGTAATGAACCACTTAGATGTTAGAATCTTAGAGTTTAGGTTTGAGTTCGAAATTAAACGTATAAGTTTAGTTATAATATTTTTTTTTTAATTGTTTCTCAAATTTGAGTTTAATTAATCAAAACTATTTTGAACTTCAAACTTTAAAAGAAGCACACTCCCAAAATCTAAACGTTTCAACTATTATGTAAAGGACATAGTATATTAGTCAACCACGACAATAATATTTATTTTGTAAAATATATATATATATCCCACCAATAAATAATGAATTTGTTCTATAAAAAGTAAACTAAGTGTATTAAAAAAATTATTACGTACCTCTCATATTAAAGTTGAAGTCCATGGATAAATAAAAATATTAATTATATCTACAAATGATTAAAAAAATTTAAAAAGAGTAAAAGTTTATCAATAAAATAAATTCTTATGAATTATCATGACATTCATATATTGTTGTATCTAATCAAAATTTTAAACTCCACTTCACATGAATAAGAAGAAAAAAAAAATTGTTTCAAGGGTATTTCAATTACATAGTTCTCTAGTATTCTTGAATATCCCCTATCCTAGAAGATTGCAATCTTGTGTTTTTAAAAAATAGTTTCAAATATCAAAGAAAATTGGTACACCTGATAACTTATATAATGTGCCACTGACAAGTATACTCAAATTATGGGTTACGTTAAAATTTCATTATAGAGTATGTATTTTCACAATTTTTTTAATATATATTTTCAAATATTTCACTGTAGTCAATTTTATTTTTTCTAAAGTTTAAAATTGATGTCTTGTTAATTTTTCCTTAAATTCTTTTATGAACTTTTATTCTATGACTTCTCTATATATATCTTGAGTGTACTCACTTTCATATTAAAATGGTTAAACACTTTCAATTATATTATCTATGGAAGATAGTTTATCTTGTTCCATATTTAAAAAAAGGTAAAGAATTGTCAATACATTTATAAAATAAATAAATTATATTATTATCAATTGATTTTGAAATAGAACTCGATACTATCTAATTTGATTGATCCTTAAATTCTCAACACATTTATAAAATAATTTTGTAGTAAAATTATTTAGTGTCTAATATTAACTTCAATTAAAAAAAAAAAATCTGCCAATTTTAGAATCATAAATTCACAAGACTATACAAGTATTTGAATTAAGATATAAAATAAAATGGGACAGGATAATGTTAGGATGTATGTGGGAAAAAATGAAAGTGATAGAACATTAGTTTTAAGATAAAAAGAGATATATTTTGTCTATCAATTCGATATCCAAAATGGAATGTAGACCGTTGGATGGGAATAATGAGGGAGTGGGACCCAGTGGAGGGTGCTTGGAAGCGAGGATAGTGGGGCGTTCCAGTTCGGGAGGAGAGATAGGGCAGTCTAATCTAACAGCGTTGACACGAACTGTGGCACGTGTGGTGTCTATTTTTGTAATTTAATTAAATTGAGAAAAAGAAAAAGAAAAGGAGGGAAGAAATCCAGAGTCAGAATCGGTTCCCAATCGAGTGCTGGATATGTCACATGATCATCATGATGAAGCCTCGACCAAACCCCACATGTCTTTTTTTTTTTTTTTCCAATAAAAAGTTATAAATTTTTTAGAACTTAATAAAAAGTTAAAATTAATTCAATGTTTAATATGGTTTTGATTTTTCCATTTTTGACCTTTTATCCATTTTTGTTTTTGAACTTTTCTTTCAATTTTGGGCTGGTTCTATTTCAGTTCTCGAATTTTTATAATTTTTGTAATTTCTTTGATAAATTAAAGATTAATATTAATTAAATTAATATCAAACATTTTAATTCAATAAAAAATATAAATTTATTTTTAAAATTTATAGAGAACAATTTAAAGAAATAAATAAACACAAAAAAATAATAATAATAAAGACCAATTTAAGTTGTTCTTTTTAAATCTCAAAATTTAGGATTTGATGCATAAAAATTAAAATAAAACAAAATTTGAAATTCAAAAAATTAAATTTTTAGTTTTGATGCTCCATCGACTAAAATAGAGCAGATGAGGAAACGAGATATATGGAAAACAATATCAAGTTGGTATATGGAATGAATATTTCTATGGTTATTATTCATTCCCATAATTTTATAAATATATTTTTTAATTGATCTAAAATTATATATTTTTATAATTACTATTTATTATCTTATTACTTCATTTGTCTCTGTAACTATTTTTTATTTTCCATAATCGATAATTCTCATATAAATAAATTAACATCATCAATTTTTTAATATATTGATTAATTATGCCTTATAAAATAAATATATTTTAAACCATCTTTTTAGTTAAGTGTACATTTAATTTATATGTTCAAAAAATGAGTATTTTTATGGGGTGAATCGATAGTGGTGTAGGTAACTATTTGATATTAGTTTATTTCAACTTAACCATCATAAGTTCGAGCTTAAAAATTAGAACTTGGCTTGAGAATCCTCACCCTGATTTTCAACAAAAAGAAAACAATTAATTTCACGATACAGAAAATAATTTTGGGGACGGGAATGAAGTTATTCTCTGACTCCACCCCATTCCATGGATATCTCTAAAAATAAGTAAGATAAATAAATATTTTATGAGTAAAACTCGTCTACACATAGACATGCGGGAAAGCCCTACAATTTGAATATGTGGCATCATTGAGTGCCACAAAAAATCATCTTATAAATAAAAAAGATAAAATGTAAAGAAATTTTTGTGACACCAATCGTACAACGTCATCAAATCGTAGGGCTTCCTCAAACATTTATATACAGAAGAGTTTTACTCGTATTTTATTGGGCTCTTAAGAATAAATATGTTAAAAAAACTTAAAGATGAATGTGGAACCCACCCACTTTTATGTACTTGTCTTTTTTTTTCCCTCCTCAATTCCCTATGAGTGGTGCACCTTATCATTCCCTTGAGCCACACCCACGTGATCCCACCCCAGCATCTATTATTTCAAATTTCCTTTTTTTAATGTTAAAAAAGTTAAATCTTACATATATATAATGAACTTAAATAGCTAAATATGAGCAGAAAAAAGAAATCAATGGAAAAATAATATAATTTTTAATATATATATATATGTAATATTATATTTATTGTGTAGTTTTTACTATCGTTAATATGTATAAAAAAAAGTTTGGTTATATTTGTATTGATGCATCAACTTTTATGTGGACGTTTCTAATGTACGTATATCTTTTTTTAGACAAGATAATCCATAAGATTAACCAAAAAAGAAACATACTTTAAAGTATGAGCATGAAAGTAGACAGCTCTAAAAGGGATATTTTGATAGATGAACCTGAACCCAAAGGAAAATAATATTTAAACCTTTTTGTTAAAGAAAAAAAGAAAAAGAAAAGAAGGCATTTTAAATAATGTGTAGTTTTGTTGATCTTAAAAGAATTCCTTGATCTTGACTCTGAATTGAGAGATGAGACAAGGACAAAGGAGTAAGAATCTCTGCAGGGTCAACATAAAGATGACATTTCCAACTATGTATACTTTTGTTGTCATCTCTAAATACAAACAAGTTTTACAAATTCATGTGATCCTGTTGTAAAGTGAATAGTTATGAATGTTGGAGTATATTATCTCACCTCATGGATAGAATTTACAAGTAGATCTAGGATGTAAGATTAATAACAGAATTGAATTCATGACTTAGTCAAAGTAAAGAGATCCTATGCCCAACAAAAATGTAGATTAACCTAATTAATATAAATATATACTTACCACTCAACTTATCACATATTTGAATCCTTAGATTTATTAAAGACAGCAATGGTTCAAGGGGTAAACACACAAGTGTTTAAGACTAACAAAGTTTACGAGCTCCAATTATCTATTTCAGTTATTTTTTAACAAAAAAAAAATGATTGTTTTTATATACAAACTCCATACCCAAACATTCTCGACATTTTTTTTAATTAAAAAAACTATGCATATATATAGAGAGAAAAACTTAATATTTGGATGAAGTGGTTTGAAAAATTTAAAAATATAGATGTATATTTAAATTTAAATGGGATATTTTGTTATAACAGGTCACATTTATACTTTTTTTTTTATTTTAAAGGAAAATATTTATTTGTTCGCTCAAGAATGTGTAGGCAATAGCACATGCGACGTCATGTGAGTCGCATAATTTTTTTTTTAATAAATAAAATCATTTTTTCAAAACTCCTTTTTTCACTATAAATCCTATGTGGAAACATCTTATAGTATATTTTTAAAATTTTGAAAGCACTCCATCTTATAATGATCTTTGAATTTAAATGAGAATTTTTTGGGGCTGTTTGTTTGACATATTTAGGTAGGAGTTAGTAGGAGGAGGTATTAACTCCTAAAAACCTACATCCAAATGAGTTTTTATTAACTACTCCTCATTTTTACTTTTAAAAATAACTCTTATTTTAACCATTCACTTTTAATCATTCATTTATAACTACTCAATCATTTCTAACCACTTATTTTTAATCATTTATTTCAAATCAATTAAAATAACTCATTTTTAATCATTCATTTTTAATCATTTCTTTTTTAACTACTAAAAATAACTACTCATTTTCAAATCTTCATCCAAACAAGATTTTGACTTTTAACTCCTCTATACAAAAACTACATCCAAACGAGTTTTTTATACAATTCTCAATTTTTAACTCCTCAACATAACTTCTCAATATAAGTTCTTAACCTAAAAACTACCTAAATATGTCAAACAAACAGCCCATTTGTGTCCCATACTATTTAGGAAAAATAAATTGGAGATAGAATTGGTGAGTTGTGGAAAGTTTGGCAGACTGTTAAATTACTGGCACGTAGCCTGAGACAGTATTTAATGTGGGGGTAGCGACAGCGGCTCTGTTTGGTAGCGAGGATACGCTAACAGACTCCCCGGATTAAACCAATTCCCTATTCCCATACTGCCCTTGCTCTTACACTCTCTTTCCTTTTCTTTTATATTTGCCACGTGTCCTTCATGCCCTAAGCTCACAACTTTTTTTTGTCCAACTAAGTTGGGATTTTTTTTTTTTTTTTTTAATATATGTGATTATTGGAGTCAACTGTAAATATTTTAACTAGTGTCATATTTAGTTGTCAAGAAAATGCATAGTAGAGACTTTCTTTAACCATTAAATTACTATGATTAATTTTGGGGAGTTTTTGTTTTAATTTTCGGAAAAAGAACATTCTTTAAGTATCTAAGCACGAGGTGTAGTTTCTATTTGATTTTGATGTTTCTAAATCAAACATTTTTATCCTTAATAAATATGTGGATGACAAGTTGTTGTGAGTTGGTTCAAAGGTTATAATAATAGCTCATTTTTTACATCTTTACTTATAAACAGGTTATAATAATAGGTTGTTTGAAAGTTTGTTAAAGAGATGTTGAAGTGTGACTATTTTTTATATGTGATATTTGTGATTTTTTTAATAAAAATAAATTATATATATATATATATAATTTCAAATGTTATATTTATATTTAGAACTTTTTTATGCTAGTATTATTTTATTTATTTTTTCTTTTGAATATATATATTTTTATTTTACGTATTTTATTTTTGGGTCGTAATACTTTTTTTTATAATATGAAAGTTTATTTTATATTTGAAAGAATCACATTAAAAACTTTAAAAATTAATTAATTCACTAGTTGTCACTAAATTAATTAAAAATAAATAGTTAAAAATAAAAAATAAAGAACTATTTTGAATAAATTCATTTATATATATATATAGTAAATATTCATCCAAATCTTTTTCATTTTGACAAAAAACACCCAATAGTCCCGTTAAAAAAAATTATGGTTAAGGATTTAGATAATTTGATAGTTGATATAAATAAAATAATAATTAGATAATTTCACTTTTTTACCAGAATGGTTGAACCCCTCCAATCTTTAAAACACATCATATCACTTTTTAAAAGGTAATGAGATCATTTTTCTAAAAAAAAACAGGTAATGAGATCATGTTACATCATCCATGTTGAAAATTGAGTCAAGTTTAATTCCCTTTCAATATATTTTTAAAATGAAATTCTAGTTGAAGAAACCACAGTAGACAAAATTCTTTTATAAAAACTTTCCTAACCTAACTTCATACATTTAAAAAAAAAACAAGATTCACAACAAAGACGACAAAATTAGAACTTAGTCGTACAAAAGAAAAAAAATCTCTAATTATATATAACCAAATAATCATAAAATTATAAGTTTAAATAAAATTTCTTATAAACATTTGGGGTTGTTTGTTTGACATATTTAAATAATTTTTTAGTTAAGGAGTTATAGTGAGGAGTTATGTTGAGGAGTTAAAAATTGAGAATTGTGTAAAAAACTCGTTTGAGTGTAGTTTTTGTACAAATGAGTTAGAGTCAAAACCTTGTTTGGATGTAGATTTAAAAATGAGTATTATTTTTAGTAGTTAAAAAAGAAATGATTAAAAATGAATGGTTGAAAATGAGTTATTTTGA